>CM065721.1:33373828-33518828 GCA_033310375.1 Conus canariensis | reverse complement strand
ACCTTCACAAACTTATAACGTGCATGCAGGCAGGCACACACACACACGCACACACACACAGTACGAGCTGCAAGCAAACTGAGCGTGGAGTTCACAGCTGTCAAGAGCTTTCTTATTACACAGCATCACAAATGGAAGATAAACTAAAATTTTGTGTTCTGGATATTCGGGACAGCACACGTTAATTTTATAAGCATTGGAAAAAGAGTAACAAAGTATTTTGCCACGATTCTACTAAAGCTTGTTTTGGGCATTGGCTGTTAAGACCATTTAGAAATCTCATGTGCAGCGTCAATACATGCCTGCGAACAAAAATCAATCTTTCGAAAGTGCAAGGTTCAATTTACAACTATTCACAAGTTAAACACCGATTATTAGTCTAACTACTCACTCACGCACACACACACACACACATTCACACACTGCTACCACCTCATCTACCCAACACCCCACGCCCCTGCATGCACTGCTATACCTTCTTTTGCTATCCCTTCCCCCACATGCAAACACAGAGAATTGATAACATTTGTGACACGAAAACAGAGATTGGAGAGGGGTTAGGCCACAAACAGAAAGAAAGCCATGTAGGAGCATACCTTCACAAACTTATCACGTGTGTGCAGGCACGCACGCACGCACAGCACACACACACACACACACACACACACACGCACACACACACGGGCGGGCGTGCACGCACACTCGCGTGCACACCAAAATGTTCGCCAATAACTTCTTGAAATCTGCCATTTACATAAAATCGCAAGGCAAACAGTATCTGTATCGTGGGTGGAAGGCAGTCTCGTCTGTAGAATGAAAATCACTGATGACAGTACAAGGGTGAATGGGATGGGGCTTGGTGGCACAGAGAGAGAGAGAGAGACAGAGAGACAGAGAGACAGACAGAGAGAGGCAGAGAGAGAGAGAGAGAGAGAGAAATGTAGGAATTTTACCGTCACAAACTTTTCACACGCACACGCGTGATGTGATCACAGAAAATTTGACGTGTTCTCAGAAAAACTTTAATAAAATGAGTTCATGGAACACGGTCAGCCTTCTCTTTTTCTGTGAAGCTCGTGGCTCACACACACCTTAAATATACACACACCCTCCACACAAAGTCTGGGTGCTGATAAAGCTGAGCGGCTGTGCTGTCAGCGTGGCTACGAACAGAGTTAGTGGTGGGGGGTGGCACCACTAAAGTTACGAACTTATTTACGAACAAAATCTCTCTACGTAGTCGTCATGAAACGCATTTTTCACTGCTACGAACTTCTTTTCGCTACCAACTAGTTCACATCTGCTACGAACGCCACATGAAACCGGCCCCACTGAATCTTCAACTTGATGAAGGCGGGCAGATAAAAAAAAGAAGATCGGTCTGCAAAGAAGGCGCCATGGTCGGGCGAACCAGGGCTCATTCACGCTCACCAGCCTTATAAATGCAGTTCTGCCTTCTCGATCATGATAATTTTAAACTCAGAATACACGTAAAACGATAGACATTACTGACCTTATAGTTTTCTTTTTAAATGGTCCTTCCACTCTCAATTACATATTACATGGTGAAGCTCCTGTCTCACCGCCGCCATGTACAACTGTATGACGTCATTACTGCTAACTACTTTCGGTTTTGCTTCTCGAACAAATCCTAAAAACTGAAACTGTTTTCTGATTTCGTAGCCCATTAAATTATATACGTTGCTGAAATCCAATCTAGTATATGCCCACTGCAAACAGCTTAGATTGCGGAGACTGTCAAAGACGGAAAAGAAGACAACAGCAAAATAGTACGTTAGATCAAATCAGTATCCAGTCCAGTCTCCTTCCACTTCGTTGACGGTCGATACCAGTTCAATCGTGTTTTTATGGGAGATTGCACCTTAAAATAAAACCACTGCGATGCCAGGAACTCCCCCTCCCTCTTCAACCTCTGCCCATTTTTTTTTTTTTTTTTTGGGAAAAAAAAAGCCCGCTGAGTTATTAATTACTTCAGAGACCAGCTGGTCATGATCCACTCAGCAGGCCCCTGAATAATACCGGTTTCTGCAATGTTTCTCATCACTTTGAAAGCAACAATTCTCGTTTAAATCAAAGTGAAAAAGGAATGTTACGGGTGGTGGTGTGGAATCTGATGAATGTCATTTTGCAAACTGATCAAAGCCAATTTTAAGGAAGTAACAGAGTTTTGAAACAGTAGGCTTACATTTAGTCAGTATCGCGACGTAACCTCCTGTTGCAGTGCGTTTAAGTCCAGGATTGATCCAAAGGAACAAGGGCATCTATCTTTACGGTGTCCCGTTGCACATGACTTTTTTTCTCACAGTTGTGCTGTCAACTTGTTACTAGATGGCCTCGGCACTGGGTCGCTGGAATTCATGGCAGAGATGAGCCCATGATGGAAACTGAAGAACACTTCCAGGCAAGCTCGTTTTCGTCGGTGTTCTGTTCTGGGTATGCAGGCTAAGGGCCTGTGGTTTGAGATGATGCGCTAGTGCCAATGCTGGGAAAGGACCAGCCATCTTAATGTTCTGCGTTGGACCTTCTCAGTCGCCTGGACCACACTCACTGGGTTTAGCGGTCCCACATCCTGGCTCATATTCGGGTCTGGAATGAAATGGGGCGTTGTACGCAGCCCCCTTTGTCCTTTCGTTGTTGTTTGTCGTGAGGTCGCACTGAAGGATGCTGTGGGTCTTTGCTTTGTTGGTGATTGAGTTGATAGAGGATCCCAAATGGGAGATCATCTGGAATGTCGAGAATAAACGAAGGTATCTCAATATCAACATTTCCCAGCGTGTTGCAATGGCATTTGTAGTCTAGGGTGACGTTTGTTTGACACTAAGCTGAATAACCTCAAAGTGTTAACAATTTCTAGTGTGTGGCGATACCATGTTATTTGTAGTCTGGAATTGTGTTTGTTCGCTTACAGAGGGCACTCAAGGTTGAGCATTGTTCAAGGGTGGATGGAATTTTATGGACCACCGCTTCTTCTGGTGACGGAGATTGGATCGTCTTAAAGAACACACCAGTTTCTTCCTTCATGATGACATTGTTGCACAAGGTATAATCGGCGAACTCTCTGACGCCGGACTTTGGAAGATCGTTGATGAAGAGGATGGACAGACTTCGATCAGGAAGGTGATAAGTACTTCAGTTATACATTATTGGCAACAGGCCAAACAGCCTATACCTAGTGAACATGCTATTACCGTATGCTATCTGTACAATGAGATTATTCAATCAGTAAGTCCAGCGCGCATTATCAGGCTGTTATTTATTCACTATATCTGGTCGGTATTATCAAGTTGACTGTAGTATGCTATGCTAGCCGTTCTGGTGTTTACTGATTCCTGCCGCCTACATCCGAATCAGTAGCTACAAGTAGCCTTACTATGTTCCCTGTTTGTGACATCGTTGAAGCAGTAGTATGCAATAGGCATACTTTAGCACGAAGATTAATCACAATAACAGGTGGATGAAACCAGAGCAAGGTTTCTTGACATTCAATCGACATGGAAAGGTTTATTGGATAGAAGGCAATGTTACTTTATGAGAAAGGCCCTCGAAGTATCAATATACAGCATGACCAGCCTTTTCCTTCATCTCAAACTGAGGACTGAAGTTTGTTGATTACAGAAACAACATACAGAGAGGGAGGGGTGTTATTCCACTGGTAACTGGACCTGCCTCATGTGTGTCAATGCACATCGATCCTTTAACTGCTTCCAGCTGTAGAAAAAGAACACGATTTATTTACTAGTGTAGCCCCACATTTCTTTTTTTGCCACTTCCCTCTTTTTTAGTTTTTTTTTTATTCCTTGTGGATGACAGCCCGATCTTGTGCTTTAAGTTAAGTTCTTTCATTAACCAATCTGTCAATTGCAAGGCTAGTTATCCATTGCATTAAACCAAATGTTGTTGAAGCGACGTTTGGAGCATAGCTGTGTATCACAGCTTGCTTCTCCACAGGCTTCAGTGTCATAATATCCTAAAGACTTCGCCATCACACACTTGGACTGCCAGCTTCTTCTACAAAGGGTGCCAGGCAGTTGTGGTCGTGGATCCTGCTTCCTTGCTCTTTCAGAGTCAGGTCGGGAGTGCATCATACCCTCGGTGCTAATTCTTGACCTACACAAATGATTTGCCGAAGACAACTGCATAATTGTAGATGCTGTTTCTGTGCTTGTTCAGAATCATGTCGGGAGTATATCAAGCTCGCAGTGCTTATTGTAGATCTACTTTCACGGACAAAACTGCGTAAACTTATAGTCCTTGAACACACTTATTGACTTGCTCAAGAAACTTGACGAGTCTTGACAAGGTTCTTTGTTGAAGTCACAGCAGCTGGAGAAGGTAACTGGACGCCTGCTAGATGAACCGAGTCCATCTATAGGAGAACCTCCGCCTCCTTTTCAGTGGGAATGGGTGAAGATCAATGACGTGATGTTCCACTCAGCTGAGTGCATATCCCTACCAATCAGTAAGCCAAATTACGCTTCTGCGCTTTCTATACGCTGAACGGCCTCACCTGGAATCACCGGTCTCTGCCAGTGCAATACTCACTCCTTTAACATTATCACAGAAGGCATGTAAGGCACTGATTTTTCTCGGGGTCTTGTTGAATAAGCATCATCAGTACGATCCGGATTGGGCCCTTACACCTCCCCGAAGATGGAGTAGGGTTGCCTTAATGGCGTGATAAAAAACGGTCATGTGCACAAAACTCCACTCCGTTTGTTGGGCAGATGGAATTCATACTTGCCTGTCTATACAGGGAGTGTCCGCAGGAGTATCAGGCTGCGTATGCAGAAGAAGGACCCTTACACCCAGAAAGAGCGCGTAGGCTATATGTCAGGCCTTAATGACCCCCCTCTCCCTCTAAGATCGTTCATGGATAACACACTAGTCCTTTCCACCAAAGAAGATAAAACACAAACTTCTGAAGCAGTTAGACAAGTTTGATGCTTCATCGAGGATGTGTTTCAGATCACAGAAATTACGAAGCGTCACTCTACGGAACAAACAAAAAGTTGCGGAGACAGTTATGATCACTACAGCCAGCCAAGCCACTTCAACTGAGACAGAATGACCAGCCGAAAGCTTTGGAAGGTGGGTGGCATGATGACTCCTTGTTAACAAAAAACAAAAACAAAGAAAAAATAAACAAACAAAGACGAGAGAAACCCCCAATTGAATGGCAGAGGAAAGCTCATAATCGACCAGTGTGGTCTCCCTGATAAACCCAAGGCCTGGTGTCTGTAGTTCATCCCAGGCTCCTCAGGTCTCTACTGATACACAATCTCAGGTATAGCACAGTGGAATCAGCGGAGGCCATCATCAACAAGTGTACAAGGAGATGCCTGCGTGTCCCACCTGGTCTCACTTACGTTGCGCTCTACTACCGCCAAAGGAAACTGAAGTCACCCCTGAAATTCATACTGGAAGAGTACACACTAGGCAATCCAAGGCTGCTAACCTGCTTGAGGACTCTGAAGACAAAATTGTGAAATTAGCCCACCCAAATCTAAAAACTGGCAGCAAATGGAAAGCTCAGGAGGCAGTGAATACAACAAAAGAAACCCTCAACAAAAAGGAAATAACAGGACACACACGAACCAACACATAGGGGCAGAGTCAACAGAGTCCCCACGCGAGAAGTGGTGAGCAATGGCAAAAAGTGAAAGCAAAGAACCACATGGTAATATAGAAGTAGAAGAAACAAGAGGACGCCAAGAAAATCCAGGCAGTCCAGCAAGGCCAACGAGGACAATGGGCTACGTGGGGAAACGACTCCATAGAAGTCTCATCTGAAATGACATATGGCACATGACACCTTTCAGAATCAGCTTCATCATCAGACCTCTCTCTCTCTCCCCCCCCCCCTCTCTCTCTCTCTCTCTCTTATATATATATATATGTGTGTGTGTGTGTGTGTGTGTGTGTGTGTGTGTGTGTGTGTGTGTGTGTGTGTGTGTGTGTGTGTGTGTTCGACCTCCTGCCCTCGAATTCAAACCCGGAGAAATGGTGGAAACCAGATGGCCCTACGTGTCCGCACTGTCAGGGCAAACAAACAGTGGAACACGTCCTAGTTCATGTAAGGCAATGCTATCACAGGGAAGGTGCCTATGGAGACACGACAAACGTGCTTAAAGAGATCGCTCATGCAGTTACCACTGCCAGAGGAAACACAACGCAACCAGAGGCCCCAGCACTGATGTTCTACATGGCAGGAGGCCACAAGCCATCTGGAACGGGAGTAAGATCGGGTTTTACTGGATGGAGTGGATGACTGGGAGTGCACAGCATACCTTTCAGAATGCGAACACTATCCAGAGACCACCAGGAAGCACGGCATGAGACCGGATATGGTAATCAGCTGAGGTTAATTAACATAACTGATTCTGATTGAACTCACTGTGCCATATGAATGGAGCAATCTTACACCTGTAACTGAGACTGAGAAGTATGCTAAGTAATCTAGTCAGCACAATGAGGGTATCGGGCTTCCAAGTCAAAGTCCTTAGTCGCCATAGAGGTTGGAGCTAGGCGATTTGTGGGCCCATCAGCATGTATGAGCTCATGAGAGAAGCTCGCGATTTCTGGTAAAGCCGGTTGGGTTTGTGGTGGTGGTGATTCTTCTCTGAAGATTTTCTGCTCTCGACCTCTACCTAGAGTTTCTTCCTAGCGGCTATATAGATGCATCAGTATGAGACCTTTGCATCCAGAAAGAGACAATAATGAAATGACGGTATACGTCAGACCTTGACTAAACAGATGTTATCAGTATGGGAAGGTACTAAACGAAATCTTTCCCATACTAAAGACCACACGCATGCGCACTGACACATGCACGCATGCATGCATGCACGCACGCACGCACGCACGCACGCACGCACGCACCACCACACACACACACACACACACACACACACCATAGGCAAGCAGGGAAAGTGTCCGGCAGCGTGAGCCAGTATTGAACACGGGGAGCATTGAGAAAGGATCTGTTGATGCTAGGGAAGATGAAGCTGATCACAAGTCAGAATAATGTAATTGTGCATGCATTTGTGCATGCGTGCGTGAGTGCATGTGCGCGTGCATGCATGCACACGTGCCCGCACGTGCGTGCCCGCGCCTATGCACGCGAGCCAACAGAACAATGTATGGTTATGTGCAGTGTGCCATTTTTGCAGATGTTAATGTTTGTAGATGACCCAAAGGCCCACCCCTCTGTTGATAAAAGTGTTGAATCTAGAGTGAAGGTTTATTCAGATGACACAAAGCTTAAAGAGCTGTTGTTGACACTGTTGAATGTATATTGAATTTTCAGAGGTATATTGAGTCGCTGGTTCCGTGATCAGACATTTGGCTCATGAAATTCAATAGTCCAGAAGTGCCAAGTAATTCATTTACGGGAAAAAAAAACTGTACATTCTTGACTTCATTAGAATGAAAGATGGCGATGATAGTGTAAAATCTAGACCCTGCTTACGGTACGAGTGCAGCTTGGATCTTGCGAGTAGTTGTTGATCGACCCATCTCTGATGTTCGAATCTAAACTGTCGTGGTCAAAAAGCCAATCCCGTTGTTGGTCTCCTCATTAGGGCGATAACAAATATACTATGATTCCCTTGTCATCTAAAGCGTAAGTACGTCAGTTCACGTCGATCGCAGTCTGAAGTCCACTGCTTCGAAAGCACATCATGGATTTGACTGATGGTGTTCAACGGAGATTCCCAACGAAAAACTGCAGGCATAAGAAACATGGAATACGAAGAGTGGTATGCACTTACACAATGATTACCAAGCTTGGCCCATATAGAAAATTTCGGTGGAATTTACCTGTTTGAAATATGTAAAATTCTTCATCAGTTTGATCCTGTCACAACTGGAAATTGCTACCATTTGTTTAACAGTGAAAAAACACGAAGACACAATGTGAAACTGATAAAGAAATAAAATAACATTTGTTTGGCTCAAAATTTCATCCTCTCATAAGGGAGTAGTGCAGGGCTTATCCCCAGATGGTATGGCATAGACCTACTGAGCAGTCTAATTTAATGCGTCATCGATGAATGCTTTTGAAAATCACATCATTTGATATGTACTTCAAACAGCAACTTTACTGCACTGATAAGTTTGGAGATTTAAATAACTTGTTAAATCAGTCCTGTCATTATACCTACTGGGTCGACACGAAAGCCTATATCTAATTACTTCATGGCCAGGCAACAAATATTGGTTTCCTAATTGTCTGAGCAGTTACATATGAGGAGCCAAAAGGCTTCTAGCCTATAGTTCCTTGTTTATAATGTAACGAGGCATGATCTGACATGATACGATATTTTGCCTTTTTATGTATCCCTCCAGTCTGCCGGGCGTTAAGACTCCGAGGTTTCATCTGAATTAACTACCGATGATCATGTGCACAGTGCCAAATCTCTGCATCGTTGTTAATGTCAGGGAAACAAAACTGATTCCTCAGCATAAACGTCTAATTGACATGTTTACGATTATGCTCGACTGGATTACATTGGTTAATTTACGCCAATAATCTGGATTATTTTCCAGCTTGGCCACGAGTTGTCTGTCCCTGATGTAATAGCCTACTAAGCTGACAAGAGACCTTTTGTGACCCGGCAATACGTAGAGCCCAGGCAGCCATGTCTAGATTGCTGAAACGTAATAATATAGGGGACAAGAACATATTTGTTACGAAAACATGGTCTCGGGGACAGTAAAAAGAACGAGAGAAAAAAAGCAAATAAATCAAGCTAATGTTGGAGACAATTGCGGTAAAAAGAAAGATCTAACTTTGACATAAGCGATCAAGTCGTGACTACTTTTACCTAGAAACTCTGGAAATATGAATGTAAGACAATTTTAATCATGTTCAAATTGATTATAAATGCAAAAAAAAGTTAAATTAGAACGCAAACAACAGAATAGTCAAATGTGAGTCTGCAAACCAATGAGCAGCACGTAGCATTAACTCCCTTGACACATCTCCCCGGCCAGGCGGCGTTAGTAGGCTAGTCAATGTTTAGTATTTGGGCTCCGTGATGGCAGTGTGATACCTGGCTAGTTAATCATGGATTTGGCGAAGATTCTTGCGGATCTGAAAGCCGCACAAGATGACTTCAGACAGTCAGACAAAGCTTTTGCTACTGCAACATTCTGTCAGCATACATGCCAGGTAAGAACATTTTACGCATCGACTTTTGCTTGTTCTGTATGAACTGCCAGACTCGCCATTCGGCTCTCTTCGCCATTCTCCGCGAACCTGCTTGCACGCACACTGTGTAACAATGTATGATCTGTGATTTAGTTTTTGATCTTGACGATTGCATTGAATTGATGACATGATAAAGCAAATACGGCACTCGCTAAACTGCATTTGCATTTGCATTTGATTTGTCTGATCGACATAGGATCTGAATTCTAAGGTATCCTGTTGTGTCCGTTTTTGACATGCGCGTCTCGACCGACTCGTCGAGACCACACTCAGCACATGACAGTGACCCTGTCGGCGAGTGTGATTGAGATTTCTTAGTTATATGTCTTAATTTTCAGTCAAAACAAGACGTGCATAGCATGTTGTTATGTTTTTCAGTGTGAAAAAGGTAGACAGACAGATAGTTGTATGCAAAAAATTATTCGAGTTGAGGCTGTAATCCACGGGTGGCCTTGAAATGAAAAACCGGAAGTGCACCCACATGGGATCACAGGTCATGCATTATACATACGGTGACGTTAATTTCAAACGGATGGAGGGTGAGCCACGGGTGGAATCCTTCCCCCCGTCCTAATTCCCACTCCCCTCCCCATACCTCTTCGAATAAGAGCCCAATCATACACACAACGGCATGTAGTTTCTTCTTTCACATTTTCATTGAAACTGACAGTTTCAAGTCTGTGAATGGTAATCAACTTTTACAGGGCTGTTAACTCACACACACGACGACCTCAACACACACACATATTTATAAGCAAACACACACTATATGGTTATTAAATTTCCACTTCCATTGTAATTACTTGCACAGAGTCGGTGAATAGTTAGTGACTTTGACTCCATTTCGATTCTGTATGGATTGTCCAGGGCTCTGGTAGTGATGAAGCGTTTTTACCCATGTTATGGTGCAGAGTGGTAAGGGGTGTACAGATGAAGACAGGCAGATAGTGTAGGAGCCAAGGGACAGCAGCTGGTTGAGAGACAATCTGGAAGGCAGGAGGAGGTGAGGGTTGACATTTATTATTGTTTTTTTTTCTTTGATTAATCTGAACTCGATTTTCATAATCTTCTAATCTGAACTCGATTTTCAATCATCTACAATCTGAACACAATTTTCAATCATCGCACACCCTTAATCGAACTCAGTGATACATACCCAACACACACCCTCTTCGCAACCTGAGAGGAGGGTGTGTTTAGGGTATGTATAATTGAGTTTGACTGGGGATGTGCGATGATTGAAAATCGAGTTCAGGTTGTAGATGACTGAAAATCAAGTTCAGATTAGTAGACTATGAAAATCGAGTTCAGATAAATATACTGATCAAAGAAGAAAAAAAAAAAAACGTCAACCCTCACCTCCTCCTGCCTTCCTGATGGTCTCTCGACCAGCAGCTGTCCCTTGGCTCCTACACTTATCTGCCTGTCTTCATCTGTACAGTGTACACCCCTTAGCACTCAGCACCATCACACCCATATGTAATATTATTTCTTAACCACAACATTCAGTGTCACATGTTTGCCGACAATATTGTGTCATGAATACAAAAAGGTTTATTGATCGTGTTGGTGGTGTTTTGTTTTTGACTTTGAAATCCTGTATCAGTGAGAGTAACCAGTAGAAAAAAGACTGATGAGTGACTGGAATGAAGATAATTGAAAAGTAAAAACAACCAACACTGTGTAAATTGCAAATTTTCTGTTTATTCAAAACCTTTTTCAAGCTAAAACACAGAATGAAGATAAGACAGAATCCTTTCGTTCTGTCTTGGACAACATCCTGATCTGAATTCCTTTACTTGACATGGCCTGAAACGTAGGTGTCATGTTTGACGCATGTAAGAAAGTTTTGTTACAGACCATTACCATTATTAGATGTCTTTGCCAGAGCACTGATTCTTAACCACTTAAGTAGCAATCCCTACATCCCTCCTGTGTAGTATTGAAGACTTAAATGCCTGTTAGCTGGCATCATCCTGACTGAAACTGAAATATTGACAATATATTTCAAAATATTTAGTGTTCCATGTTCTTTTCTTCAGGCCTTTATTGTTTGGTAGTTGTCTTGGGTACATGTATTTGTCATTTGTTTAGGATGCCTCTGTCTCCTGTAGTAGTGTAATGATGTATTCAAGATTCTCAATCAGTAGTTAGATGGAAGCCATATAAAGCTAATGTGAAAGATGTCTGTATCTATCCATTTGTCTGTCTGTCTATATTCATATGTAGATGTATGAGCATACATTATATATACTTTGTGTATGCATACTCTCATATATGTATTCTGTTGTATATCACATTAATACTGACAGACACTGGAATAGTGGAAGGCATGCATCATATTTAACAGATGTTTGTGTACAAGATTTTGTATTCAGTGGAGCCTTGTCATAAATACATGATGTTTCAGATTCTAGATGAGGTGGTAAAAGGAACTGAAAATGAAGAGTTTGAGAACCTTGTGGTGGGAATCTGGATCATTGTCAGCTCTGTTAATGACCTGCTGCCACAGCTGATAGAGGGACCCCAGCTGACTGAACTTGCTGAAAAGCTGTTCAGGTGAGTGTACTATATTATGTTTGCTTGCATCTTCTTACTTGACTTGACATGGTCTTTCACATTTAATTAATACTGTATTCTGATGACTTTATGGATTTAATTCTGCAGAGTATGCCATCTTGGGTAGTCTGAAAAAAAGTAAAATGAAGGATTGATGTATACATTTTAAAACAGACAGTTTCATAGGAGGTCCCTGTTTAAAGTGATCCATCAAAGACTGCTCCCAGCAGGTTTGTATTTATAGAAAGGTCAGCAAGACATGAGGGAGATTAGCAAGCTTTGAACCCCACCCCCACAGCCCTCCCTCCTTAATTTGATGGAAGTTTTTTTCTTTCTTATATGTCTCTTGTTGTGTGCCTGCAACTGTTAGGTGTTCACATCAAGCAAAGTTGAGTGAAGTGCATCATACTGCATGTAATTGTTTTACGCATGGGAACATTAAATGTATTTCTTGTTAGATTTATTTTTCAATTTGTAAATTTAGCTGAAAATGCAGACTCTCATGCAAACTTGATAACCAGTAAACAGAAAGAGACTTGGTGACACAAAGTGAGCCAGTAGGATAACAAGACTTTAATTTAAATCAAACTATCACATTTTCAGCCTTAGAACTGTTTGCTTTTGTGTCATTGGTTAGTTTTTTTGAAAGGCCATGTCACTGGTTAGTTTTTTTGAAAGGCCACAAATGGATTATGAACTCATATTTACGGCTTTTGAGTTAAGCCCCTCCCCGGATCTACTGAGCTCTACAGAGACCTTGCCTAAGTATGAAAAGATTTTGAAAGTGCTTCAGTGTTATTTTAGTATTGTCAGCATACATCTGTAACTTGTGTAAGTTTTCCGAATATCTGTCTGTAAACTGGAAAAAAACAAACAAACATGAGTTCCAACTAGGTGAAAGTATATTTAGAAACAGCTGTATTCATCAGTGTATGAGATGAAAGGAAGCTGAGGTTGAATTATAGGTCAGAAAATTGATAACTTGGTCTGATCAGGAGTAAGATCCTCTCCTAGTCATCATATTTTTTTTCTCCCCACTGGAAGGTACTTGTGTGAATAGGTTAATCTGCTGTTTTGCAGAGAGCCTCCTACCCCAGCCACCCATACTAATGTCATCACCCATCCCCACAGCTAACACTATGAACCACTGGTCATAATTTTTTCAATGCTGTCAAACCAGTTATTTTAATACACTTGGCGATCTGCTGATCAGACGCTTGCCACTTCCCCAGTCGTTTTTTTTCTTGAATGTATGAGCGTGTCTCTCTGCCTGCTAGAATGGTGTCAGAGTGCATATACTGTAACTGGCATTGTAAGTCAGACTCTTACTGAAAGGCTTCTTAGTTGCTAATGAGGATGAAGGGAATGTAAGACATAAAAAGAAAATTATCTCTGCCAGGAGATGTGTAAGATTGCTATGTAAACAAAATTTTCTTATATTTCAGACAATGTGCCCGCGTTATTTTAAACATCAAATGGCAACAGCTTGATCCAAGCGAGCAGGATCGACAGAATTTGGAAAATGCGCTGTCAATATGCCATCAGTTTATGGAACCACTGGGCTTCACTCGTTTTGGAGAGGTCATCGCTCTCATGACAGAGCCATGGACTGATCGAGTCCTTACCATGGTCATGGGTAGTGAAGAGGATAATGAAGAAGGTGAAGGTCAGTCGGTTTGTTTCTCTCTCTCTCTGTCTCTTTCTCTCTCTTTCTTTTTGTTGTATATTATTGAATTTGTTTTTGAAATGTATTATGAATGTCCATGAGTGTTTTTAGAGTAAGACCATGTAGCTGAACATGCACATGTATTTTGTGTAATAATGCTGAGATACTGTATTTGATAACTTGTATAAGAATACTGCTTTCAAAAACTACTTTTTTTATTATCATTATGACTGTTATAGAAATTATTATGATTGTTAATTTTCTGATTGTCGAATAATGTTAATTAGGTGGGAATCAAGTTATAATTTGTAATGGTTACTGTCTATGAGTAGCTTGGTGTGAACAGTAACTGATATAATTTGTCCTTTGAATTAATTGTAGACACACAGGAATTAGTTTTCAGTGGAAATTGGATCCCAACAGATTTAGGCTGTAACACCTTTTCAGTGGAAATTGGATCCCAATAGATTTAGGCTCTAACACCTAGACAGTTCTGAAGTTAACTGTTGAGTTGAAACACCATCCATAGCAACAGGAACTCCTATGTTGTAGGTAGTGTGTCTGTGTTACATTCATTAGATACAGTGGTTAAGTGTTAATGCTGGGGTCAGATGCCGATCACTCAGTTGCTTGCCCCCATATGTATGAAAACCAGTTCACCCCATTAACAGCATAGACTGAAAATATTAGTAATTGAGGAAACATCACACAATATATCTTTATATAGGACCCCAGAACTTATGTCACAAACCCAATAAATCACTGAAATGTCCAGATTTCTTCTAGGAACATAGCAAAAGATGAGTTACAGAATGTTTGGTTGCTGGCTCTTTGTGCTGAACATTTGGTTGCTGGCACTCTTCTTTCATTTTTCTTTGTTTGCAGGTGAACTCATCTAAGTGCATTGACAGTTATTGAAAGAAATTGAACATAATCCTTTTTGACCCTTCTCTGTTCTACCAGGACTTGCATACATCAAAGGTCAGGATCCAGAAATCCTGCAGCTGCGAGTTGATTTGATGTATCAGGAAAACTGTGATGAGTTTGCCTTGAACCTGTGCTCCTGGTGCCTGAAACACCCTGCACTTGCTGCTGATTTCACCCTGCACAAGATAAAATTCATTTTGCTTCATCGATTGGGCTGTATTGACCGTCTGCAAGAAGAAGTAAGCTAAAACATTTTTTTTGTTTAATATAGGCTGTGTCACACTTTGAACTAGTCAAGTGAAATGTGGTGTGATGATTTCCAAATGAAACTGAAGCATTTTTGCAAAGAAATATCTGTTTTGAAACCATTCACTCGGAGCTTACTGCCAGTTGATTCAGATTTGCAGTGGAATCCATGTGGTTCATACAATGAAAATGTTCATCTGTTGTTTATATGGTCATCTAGGTTTGTTCGTATTTTATGCCGCCACCACTGCGCCGCCCCCCCCCCCCCCCCCCCCCCCCTTTTTTTGTTTTTTTTTCTTGAATATATTATTTGGGCATACTGAAAGAAGGAATTTTTATGTTGCAAGGCTTTACCTCCCAACTGTTTGAAGAAAATGTGCTGCTGGAGGAAGTTTTTATTTTTGTGGTTACCATGGTGATGATCAGGCTTTTGTGGAGGAAAACAAATGATAGTGTTTGAAACCAGCTGCAGTTGTACAATGGTTAGCATTGTGGATTTGTGAGTGTCTGAGAGATCATGAATTGAATTCCTATCAGAGCCATTTATTTGTGGGACTTTTTACCTAAGACCAGCTTCTACCCAAAGTTGAGTTTGCAGTGAACTTAGTTGGAAAGACTGTAATCACACAGTAGAGTTTCTTCCACTGAATGGATGCATCTCAGAGTTGCGCAAAAAACTGCAGGCTTCTTGGGCCAGATTGACGCTTGAATGTCTAAAAGTGAGCATAAAACACAGCCCTCTCATGCAGTCTCAGATCAGAATGGAACCCCACAGCATCTTCTTCTTCATCCTCATCCTCATTTATTAG
The DNA here is from genome assembly GCA_033310375.1 of Conus canariensis. Taxonomy (NCBI): domain Eukaryota; kingdom Metazoa; phylum Mollusca; class Gastropoda; order Neogastropoda; family Conidae; genus Conus; species Conus canariensis. The sequence goes on along the minus strand of CM065721.1, from coordinate 33,503,389 downwards.
CACTGGGGAAAAAAAAAGGTTCAAATTCTGTAGAGCTTTGTGCCCTGCTCCATAGCTGCCCGTTCTCCCAGACTTTTCTGGAATTTCTCTAATTTAGATATTATTCCCGAAATCATGAATGCAGTAGAAAAAAATCCAGAATTTTAAGATTTTGTTTAAAAATGTAAGATCTGAGGGGTCCTTTTTGAAAATAGATGACAGAGCAATGCGGAATTAAGTCCAAGTGATGTTAGTGGGTGTTGGCAAGTGAAGTATGTGTAAGGAAGATACAGTTTCTTTTTAGATCCCACATATGTCAGCTGAAACACAAGGGAGTTGAAAATGTTTGTAGTCAAAGACCAAACCGTCCTCTCTTCACTTCACCGACTCTTGACACCAGAAGGTTGGTGAGTTAGTGGTGAGGTCATCAGTACTTCTCTATTTGTAAATTCATGGGGACTCTGAACAGACATAGTGGTACACTCATGCATTGTCAGTGGGGGGCTTGGTTTGTGGTGTTTGGTGTATGCTAGATCAAAACATGAACACTAAACACCACTATACTGACTCGGCAGCAGTGCAGTGGCTCTTCTGGTGGGTTGCCCTGTGATGACTTAGCCTTGACTGCTCCCTGTGGATTGCTAGTGCGGGGTTTCAACAGGACAAGTTAGGGTGTAGCTGTGGAAGGGGAGCTGGAATGAGCTGCATGGGGAAATGCCACGGAAGTGGCATGGACATTGAGGCATTAAATTGAAAAAAGATCATAAGAATGACAGTTTTCACACAATTGAACACTGTGAACTCTTGCAACTGATACTTCGACTTCAACACGATATTATATATATATATATATATAATCATGTAAACTTTTTGTATATATATGATGTCTTTGGTCTCATGTTTTGGTAGCTTTCCAGAACCAAGAGAAGTGATCTAGCATGGAATATTCAAGGATGGCAGCCCTTAGGCTTGAGAACTGGATCAAGCTTTTCTTGATGAATTGAAAATTCTTTTAATGAAATTCTGTTTCGTGGAAGAAAGAAGACTGATTGGAATGGCTGTGAATTTTGGAAGGGGTAGGCTTGAATCCAGAACCATGTAAAAACTGCAGACATACATACAAGCCTGTCTGATCAGGTCCAGATAAGAATGAGACAACAGAGCATCAGAATAAAAGTTTATAAAAGATTTACATTTTGGAAGTTGAAACGCCTAGTGTGCTGGTCATAATGTGAAAATATAGTAACTTTTGGAGTCTTTCTTGTAATTTAATGTTAAAGGGGCACTTTGCCTTTTTTCGCAGATCTATGTTAGTTCGGACAAAAGTAAATGGATCGATACAAATATGACAAATCATTTTTAAAAAGTAATTGTACACAAGCAGAATTTAGCCTCAGACTTTTACATGATTGAGGACAAAGTAGGTCTAACATAACCTTTTGGTTTCAGGTCTCAGGAAGATGATGGTAATGTGTTCATATGCTGAAAAGATTTGTTTTGCCAATTTGCCCTTCAGATGAAAAAAAGACACACAAAAAAGACAGATGTACAGACAGTAGTCATATGTTTGTCAGTTTCAACTTGCTAGATATGCTGTTGTTTTTTTTTCATCATTATTAAACTTTTATTTTCTAAATTGTATTCATTTCCTTTATTGTAGTGTCACTGAATGTGTGATTTTCAATCCATGGGATAGTTTAGTAGCCAAAAAAAAAGAAGAAGAAGAAATAAAGGACTGAATTGTCGTTCTTTTTTTTCTTTTATTATATTAGTCTCTGATTTGTCATATTGATGGCTCTGGTATGCTAGTTTGGGATCCTTACACTTCCTTTTTGTTAGAGTGATTACAGCACTGTGAATTGAGATATTGATTTTCTTCGTCGCAGTGCCAGTGCATGGCCTGGTGGACAGCATACGATTGATCAACAGTCTTCATGGAAAGGAGGAACACAAGGAGCTGTGCACCATGCTCGCTCAGACTTTTCTTATTCAGAACTGGATCAAACCTTCAGACAATTACTCCAAAGTGGTAAGCTTTCTTTGCATGAGGCTGTGATGAAATGCAGAGTGAGAAAGGGAGCAATCTCAATGAATGTAGTAAATGTATTTTTGATTGATAATAATTTGCTGCAACAATCAGTAAATTTGAGAAATGAGAAAATGTCAATATCATGTTTGAAAAAAAGAGAAAAATCACACACTCCACTTGCAAAAAAGCACACAGACATGCCGAGCACACACACACACACACACACACACACACACACACACACACACACACACACATACTGTTGTGAACTTCTATGTCAACTGAACATATTTAGCATTGGGTTCTTGAGTTGTCTCAGTTACAAAGAAATCAAATTTGTTTTTCTTGAAAATGACCATACACACATATACCAGTGATCTTCTATCAACACTTCCTCCATTTATAATGTAATTTGAGATTTAAATGTTTGTTGAACTTTAAATGTGATACTGATAGTACTTGCTTTTATTACAGAAAAAAAGCTATCAATGGACATTACTCTTGACCTGAAGGAGAAAGGAAAAACATACATCTGATCACATATTTTCAAAGATCTGAGGAGCTGTACATTAGAATTGTTTCTGTCGTGCACAAAATGTTTCTATGCCTCTCTGAAAATTAATTATAGGCAAAGTACTCTTAATAGTTCCAATAGTCAAAATGAATGAAGAGGCATTTTTCTCACCCACCTAAACTGGTGTCACTGGCGCCCAGTAAAAGTGTGTATCTTGTACATCAGTAGCAAGTCGACCAGTTTGAGAATTTTACTAACACAGTGACAGACTTTAGAAAACAACTCATATGCAAAGAAAATACCCAAACTTAATGAAAGTAATATCCTGTTAGAGACATTTGCTGGTTCTGTGATCTGTACTTGATTTATGAGAATAATCAGAATGATTTGTTAGACTGACAATGTTGGGAATTAGAAAATTTATTAACACTAAGAGATGGGACAGGAAAAAAAGGAAAACGAAACCAAACAAAAAACACCTAACAACACCTTACATGAATCCTTATTGTGTGGAGTTTGTGTTGTGCAGGAATTGCTCCGACTGTGGATAAGACTTCAGTACCAAGCTGACGAAGATCAAGATAATTTTATCAGCAATCTGTGGGCTGTTGCCAAGGTGTCACGTTCCACAGAACAACTACTGTTCATTATTGATGCTGTGAGAGAAAAGGTAGGAATTTGACACTGACACATGTTGAAAGTGCGCCATAGTATCACTGTGAAAGAACATCAAGTTGTTGTTGTTGTCGTACCCTGGCTAAAAGACTCCAGGGATCATCCGAACAGCCGAAGTACTTGAACACTATGGTACAAATGCATCTGCTAGGGATGAGAACATTACGTGTGTGACTGTTTTTGATTACCCCGCCATGTGGGCAGCCACACTCCAACTTCGAGGGATTTTGGAGACTGATAATGTTATGCTAGGAGCTTGCCACAACTGAAGATAACGGAGCGTAACAAATTTTGATGTAGCCTTGGTGTTCTAGCCTATGTCAATTGATCTGACACAGCCTTAAGCCAAGGTGGAGAACATCAAGTGAAAACAGAATCCTATGATCAGCTGTAGTTTGGTTGTCTCCAAGCCTTTTAGGGTGAAAATGACATGCATATTGATTAGATTTTTCCTGTGTATTCATGTTGGTATGTCGCTCTACCAATCTGACTGTCTCTGTTGCTTTATTAATGAAGTCTGTGAAGTTGGGCAGGCAATTAGTCGTGTCAGGCATGTGGTGAATGCTGTGAACTGCCCTGCAGGCAAGCACACCATTTCTCAAGCGTCTGCTGTGGAGAAATCGGAGTTCAGCATTATTTTGATCTTGCAGCTGGAGATTTAGCTTTGTGAAAGTAGATTTTAAATTACTGTTTTTAACATCGGTATAATGTCTCATGCCAAGTGATTGGGTGAATCAGAAGACACTGACCGCTCAGAATGGAGCTTACAGGTTGTTAGATTAAGCCACTTGCTGACAATATAGCAGATGATGATGATTCGTTGGATTCAGGGATGATTAGCATAGTATGTGCAACGGATGTGCGCATTGTGTTTTTCTGTTTCTGTGTAATTTTGTACTCTATAAACTCAGATTTATTGCAGATTAATGGGCAGGTGGTTTTATCTGGTGGCAGATGAAAATTTTGTCTACCATGTCAGAAGAATAAAAAGAATGTCCTAATTACTTATTTGGTGGTGTTCAGTCATGTCAGTTAAGATCAAGTATATGCAGGACATCAGCTACTAAGAGGTCTTCCGATGACAATTGCTTAGCCGTAGAGCCAGCTTGAGTTTGGCATTCCCTCTGCAAGGCGCCATAACGTTTGTCCAGCAACAGTTCCCAGTTACTGATACTGGTGATAAAAACTTATTTAAGGTGTACATGTGGCAAGGAAGTTGAAACTGATTATGCTGTGAGAGCTGGGCATGAATGCCAATGGGCCACATAATTTGAAACTTTTTTTTTAATGAAGATTAATGAGGATGATAAAGAGGGTGTGGAGTTCTACCCTAATCTTAGACAGCCTGACAGCGCTGTACTATCTGCTTACTTTCATAATATATCTGGGTATCAGCCAGGCCAGACAGATACAGACACTTGAAGTGTTGGTCAGGCAGTTCAGCTAAACTATTGGAAACACACCTTTTACACTGGATTATGTGGATCTAGTCTCCTAATTGAACCATAGGAAACTCAACCCTGGTAGAAGGTTGTTAGGGCCAAAATATCTTACAAAGTAAATGGCTGTGCTGGGAATTGAAACCATGACTCCCCAGCGGGGATTCACTGTGCTAACCAGTGCAACATGGTGGCAGATGAGTTAATAAGATTTATTCGAAATAATGATTGCAAGAATTGAAACATCTGGACATTGTGAACTTTAAATAGTGACAGTTAATCTTTTTCCTTTACCAGGTGACTTTATTATCTTGAAACAAAAAAATAAATAGACAGTATAGTTCTGTAGATTTTGTTGTAATAAAAAGAATTTTTCATGCTGTTCTTGTAGAGTAACAAAAAGATTGTTTCATGCAGTTCTATTAGAGATTATTTCACAAATGTTAAAGGTCAGAATTTCTTTTTCCAGTTCTGATCTTTGATAATGGAATTGACTTGTATTTCTCTTTTCATGTTTGACCAGAGTAACAAGAACATGGGATAGAGGGCTGTCACTTATCTGTTAACTTGAACTAAGGTCAAGGTTACTCAGTATGTAACAGCAATATTGTAATATCAATCAAGAGATAGTTGCCATTCAGAAACTCATTATCATAGCTGTACCAGAATGCATCTTATGTCTCGTAGATCAGATCAATTTGTTCGTTGTGTGAGAAGAAAAGGCAGTAAAACAGAACAGTACGCACCACTTTTTCTTTGTAATTTTTTTTTTATATCTGTGACTGTGAGAACTCCTTTGCATTTTAGATTATTATTTTCAGTGCATCATGAGGATGATCTGATCATTACACAGTGGAGTGTAACACTGGTACTTCCAGCATAAAAAAAAAAAAAATCTCGAACAGTTATAATTTGGTTTGCCATTTTGGCCTGGAATTGTTTTGAAACCTTTGAGCTTCATTGATCGCCTGCACTCAAAGCTTTATGATCTTTACTACTCTGTATAAGTTCATCTGCCTCTTTTTTTGTGTTCCTTTCATGTGTAGCAGGTGGTAGCTTATATGCTGTCTTTTCTTCAGTCTTTTTTTTGATTCATGAGTCTTAATTACAAACCATGAAGTTCTGCTTCCTTCAAGTTAATATAGTTAAGCAGAAAATGAGTTTTTATGCTTTTGAAATATTCACATATGTGATATTCAGAACTTCTTTTTTAATTGATATTGTTTCAGTGTGGGGATAAGTTCCTGCAGTTTTACTTGGACCTGTGTATTTTTGCCATCAACGTGGACAAAGGCTACTGGGAAAAACTTAAGGAAGCCACAAAGACAGGACCCAATGAAGAATTGACGGCAAGAAAGCGAGACATGGCTCAGGTGAGCTTGCCACTATCAGTATATCAGGAGACTCGTTCTTGGCTGATCTGTGTTGGAAAATAAGTGAAACTACGAAATCCCCAGTTCAGTCATTGGTGGATTCACCACATGAAGGGTTGCAGCCTTTGATATTGAAGCAGAAATCCAGAGTAGACCTACTATTGTAATTTTTGGTTTAGTGTTTATATAATAGGCAGACAGACAGATAGAGAGAGAGAAAGAGATCCTGTACAAGCTGCAGTTTGGAGTTGAACTGATCACAGGTATTTAAAAGGCAAAACATTTGACGGAATGGGTAGTCTTCAGTACTGCTTGGATTTATCTATTTGAGGAGTTTGTACAGTTGATAATCTTGAGCAGTACATTTTTTTTTTTTCAAACTTAACAGCTGACTGTTGTGTGTGTGTGTGTGTGTGATATTATGCTACTATTTTTCCAGCCTTGTTACAGCTGTTCAGTTGATTGGACTATACAAACACAAAAAGATTTTGGAGAAAATAAGTAAAATTCCTGAAAAAAATCAACTTTAATACAGTACACAGATATGGGTTGGGCATACTCAGAATACGTAGATCAAAATGCTGTGTCAAAAGTAGATCATGAGAAACAGTCAAGCAGGGAGGAAACAGTCCTTTGAAGAAGCTGAATACACCTTCCCCCCTGCAGTTAAAAGCTTGAAAAGTGTTGACTTGCTCATGTGATTCATCATTATCAGAAGCCAGAGAAATCGGAATTATAGAGAAGAAAAACTTGAAGGATTGAATACTAAAAAAAAATGATTTGTGTGTATGTTTGAAATTGTATGTGATAACCAGATGCTGTTTTTCTGTTGTGTTGTTGCAGGTGTGCGACAAGTTGGCCCACATTGTGTCCCATGTGTCTCCCAAGATCGCTTTCTGCTGTGCTTTGACTTCGTTCGCCATGATGCCATCTGAAACATCTTTACAGGCTGTACGGGACGCACACCAGAGAAAGAGTTGTGCGGAGGTGTCCACCAAGGCTCAGTGCTGCAGCAACTGTGCAGCTGACCAGGGAGAGTGTCTGAAGAATGACCACAAAGATCAGGCAAGCCGGGATGTCAATGTGGCCACGCTGTATGAAGTGGAGCGGCTATGCAGCATGCTACGTCCATCTTACCTCAGCTGTGACAGTGACTTGGCTTCTCTGCTGTCGCTGTGCAAACAGTACCTGATGAAAGAAAAAGGAGAGCCAGTCAAGTCTGTCCTGCTGCCTCCCAAATCTCTCCATCCATTGCAGGAGGTGTCCCCCGCAGTGTCTGGAGCTGCTGCATCAGACGTGGGTGTCAAGACAACTTCTATCCAGCAGAAGCCTGTTTCTGTCCGCAAAACTGTTGATGCTTCATCTAATGTCAGCAATGTAGCCATCCCATCAATTACAGGCACTGGGCACAGTTCTGAAAAAGTACTCCAGGTGGAAGGACGGCATCAGCTTCCCAGGCTGCCGCAGCATCGACACACATTATCCAACAGTTGGTGTTGAACCAGCTGCCTTCAGACACTGTTCAGATCTTACTGAATCTTATCCACTCAAAGCAGGTGTCACCTGTGCACTTGAACCATATCATGACTAAGAACCCAGACAGATCTGTGCACGTTCTTCAGAACCTTGTCAATCATTTTAAGCAAGCAGGTGTTGTGAAACAAGTGACTGATGAGCAAATGCTACGGCAAGGTACTCAGCAATCACAAATTCAGCAGAAACTCCCAGAGCAGCAGCCTCAGGTGAAGCAACCAGCTGTGCAGCAACAGCACCTAAAGACTCAGTTTGGCATGCCTGTTGTGACTCAGTCAGCTGCTGTGGCGTCAGGTGGTCAGCTGAGAAAGGATCATGTGACAGGTGGCCATCAACAGTCTTCGCAAGAAAACATAGTCCATCGGCCATTGACAGGGCAGACCAGAACGGCTGGAAGGGTTGCACAGACCCTTGAATCTGTCTCACACAACTTCCTCTCAAAGTTTATCCCTTTCAGCAAGCCAGAGTTCCTGCTTCATGTTCGTCCATGGTGCAGAGAGGACAACAGATTCGACCTGTTGCACCATCTGTGTCTGGTGCACAGTTTTCCAACACCAGTGAGGTAAAAGTGACCGCCCCAGTCCAGATCATGACTCTAAAACAGCCCACTCTCCTACAGACAACTTCCAGAGCTCAGATTCATACCAGCTCAAAAATAGCAACCCATATGTCAGGAGGAAGAGCGATATCTCTGCAGAAGACTCCGCAAATTGTGCGCCTTCCATGTACCTCAAGTGGTATGAGTGGTGGCAAGTCGACATGTAGACCAAAAATTCTACCCAAGACAGTTCACAGATTACCTGAAGAAACTCTCGCATATGGGAAGACTGCTACTGCCAATAGTCAGGTGTCTTTAGCCTGCAGTGAAAACGCTGGCAATCGCCACTACTCCATCAACAACTTGCTATTTACAGGGGAACAACAAAACAGCACTCTGTCTATTACACTACCAGACACCTTGCCTGAAATTTCTGTGGACAGTATTTCAGATACTTTACAGGCTCTGAGTGGTCCCTCTTATGGAGGTAGCCAGGTAACATTGACAGGACCAGGCACACAGATGGATTTGTCGGCCTCCTTCTCTTCTGATACTCGGCAACCTTGTAACATGTCGTCTGTTCTCACCACACCATCAGTGTCAAGACAGGACCCCCTCAGATCTGCACAGATTCAGATAGCTGTTCCATTAGAGACTTCAAGTATCCATCAGAATTCAGCCACAATGGCAAGTATGCCATTCTCTGCTCGCCCTGCTCAAGACTCTAACACATGTGGACAATCTTTGCCTTCATTTTCATCTCTTTTTCTGGCAAATCCATCTGCTTTGCATGTTTCAGTGCCCATCACTTCAGCATCTAGTTCTGCTTTCATTCCACAAACTGCAGTCATGAAAACTTCTCCAGGACAAACCTTTGGCCAGAAATTGACATCTCAAAAGAAGTTGGAGAATATTGGAGTCAAGAAAAGCAAGGAATGGCATGTCTCAGACAAGGAGAAGATGATGCAGCTCTTGAAACAAGCAATGACAATCAAAGTTGAAAAGAAAGAGAACAGCATGAGCTCTGGATTGACAACAACAGACACACAAACCTCTAGTCAGTGTGCAGTGGGACTTTCTGCCTCTGCCACTTTGGGAGGATCTAAGTATGTTCGTGGATCATCGTCAAACTTACAAACCTCTGCAACTAGACCTCTCTTCCAGCAGTCTCCTCACCTGATGCAGTCTACGATCAGCAAGCCCATATCCCAACAGCCTGCTCAGACAGTGCTACAGTATACCACTGGTTCTCATCCTACTGTGGTTGTTGGTGCTTCCATTCCTACTGTTGACATAAGGACATGCATGTCCAGCAGCTTAATAGTATCGTGTTCATCCTTAACTGCCAGTCAGCATACTCCTATTGCTACCTACCCAATCCCAAGCTTTTCTGGTCAACGAAACGTCCAGTCCAGACTGACCCCAGCAGAAACATTGTGACTTCCACTCTGCACAACTTTCCCTCAACTTCTGCACCTGTAACTGCCACGCCTGTTCGTATTCCCATGCAACAGAACAGACATCCTGCAGCTGGTGACAGTATTAACATACTTTTGCCTACTCAGACACTGGTGAACCCTGAGGTTGGCTCCTCTGGCTCTGCTCAAGCTGTCGATCCTTTTAAAACGCATCCAAGGACAGAGGGTAACAAAGTAGAAGGTGCTGGGAAAAATGGGATGGAGGCCATCACTTCAGAAGCTATCCCTACCAGCATATTGCCCGAAGGTGGTGGTGTCATAGAGAGAGCCAGATCTGGGAACCAGTCCATTGCAACATACCGCTGCATCATCTGTGCCAGAGCGTTCATGACTCTGGATGCTCTACGATTTCATGTGAAACAGGTCTGCAGGCCTGGCTTGAGCGTGAGCAACAGTGTGACTGTCACGAGTGTCAGCAAAACTAAGCCCAATGAAGCTGGTGTTGAAACAAGCACTGTCTTTCAGTGCATGCGTTGCTTTGAACTCTGCATCAGTGAGGCAGGGATTCGTGAGCACAAACTTGTGTGTAGCAAAGGATTTAAACTCAAAGCTAAACCTAGGTCCAAAGTCAAACCAAAAGTCATGGATCCAGAAGCAGAGGAGGCCACTGAAGCAAAAGTAAAGGAATTGTTGAACAAATGTTTAGGGGAGAATAGGGAAAAGCTCATGCAGGAAGCTGAGGTTCAGGCAGCTAAACAGGCAAACTCAAAAAAGAAATTGCCCAAAAAGCGCCCCTCTGTGGATGAGGAAATACCAGATGGTAGTTCTGGAGGAAAGAAACCCAAATTAGGGGAAGAATCAGCTGTGTCTCAAACTCAGCCTCATGCAATGCAGTGTGGTGTTTCTGAACCTGTAGCTTATTTCAATAACTTCATGAATGAAGAACCTTCAACAAGTACAAGCTTAAATGAAACTGTGAGAGTGCCTACATCTGCACAGTGTGTAACCACTGCCTTCTCTTCTCATCCTGTGACAGCAGTATCAACTGCTGCTATTGTGAGTTTTGGAACGCCTGCTGCATCTCTTGCTGGAGGAGCTAACCAGATTCACTCAGTTGCTGTACCCATGATGTCACATGTAACCACATGTGATACCATAACCCTGTCAGTGGAGGCCAAGGATGTCAACTGCAAACCACAGCCAGAGAAATTGTGTGACCTCAGACATCTATCAATGGATATTTCAAGCAGTTCGCACACAGCAAATGACAATGAAGTTGGTGGTTCAGTTGGACAACTATGTCTTCCGGGTGAATCATCAAAGACTGAAACATCTGAAAATACTGACTGCAGGAAACAGGAAGTGGTAGAGGAAGCTGTCACTATTCCTCAGTACCAGGAATTAAGTGGTTCTTGTGGTGGTACCTTTTTCAAGTGCTCAAACTGTGGGCAAACTTTGTGTTCTATGCAAAGTTTTAGAGAGCACTGGCAGGAATGTATTGCCAAAAAACCACTTACAGTCACATCAAAGTCAGGGCATGAATCGAAAGAAACGGCTAAAGCAGTGGGTTCAAGAATAGTGGACATCTCTGAGAAAGTGTGTTCAGAATCTGCAAGCTGGTCAGGCCACAGTAATGAGCATTCAGGAAATGCTCAAGAGACTGCAGTGGAAGGGACAGTCAAAGGGAATCAAGGCCTAGCTGATTGTAACATGGACAGGTTCCCAGCAAAACAGGAAGACAAAAATGGGTCAGCAGCACCTCTTGTTAAACAGTCTGTAGTATTACTGGAAAAAATCAACTTGCCTGAGAAATCCAGCTCTGATGCTTTTAGAATAGTGGAAAATGCAGACAGTCAAATAATCTATGCAGAAACTGATGAACATTTACAGACGAACAGTTGTAACAGGAGTTCACATGATTATTCTCCTGTGGTTTCTGTGAAACGATGCACGTCAAAGGACAGTGGACTCTGGGGCAAACATTGCAAAATTCAGCGCAGCTCACCTACTGTGAAGAAAGACATAATAGTAAAAGTAATCAGTAAAGAAAGCAGGCAGAGTTGCAGACATGTCAGTGTGACAGACCAACCTGAAGGTGGAGATAGCAGATACTGCTGTGTTTGTAAGTGTTCTTTCAGTCAGCATATTGAATTTGTCCAGCATTTAGCCAGCATCCATCTCAAACTGTACACACTGCAGACTGAGAAGGATAATGCCTTTTATGTTTGTCACTTATGCCAGCAGTCATTTTCTCCATACAGTCAATACATATCTCATGTTGCTGTTCATTCACAGGCCATAATCCAAAAGTTTGATGAAAAGAACTTGCAAGAAGATTCATCATCAGAGCCAAGATCCATGATAGCTGGCATGGACATGGAAGAGTTGACGGGTCAGCCAAAGAAACTCCACGTGCAGGACAGTCCAGGAGATGTTTCTGAAGATAGTAACAGAAATGAATTTGAAGCTGGAGGGTGTCCACTGACATCAAGCAGCACAGCTTCGAAAGTGAAAATGACTCCCTCACCAGTTGGTGATAGAAGGACTTCTGGAAGAGCTGCCCAGAAGCAAGCCTTGAATAAAATTTACATCAGCTCTCTGGGGATCACTAGTTTCGTTGAACCTCTGAAAGACAGCAACAAACGGAAGTATTCAGGTGAAGAGAAGAGTATTGCTGCTAATAGACCAAAGCGGTCAAAATTGAGCGAATCTGTGGTGGATTTCAGGGATTCAGAGGAGGATGAAGAGAACTCAGGGGAGAGCAGTGGTGAAATAGAGGAAGATGATTCCGTTGCAAAAAAAGACAGTTGCCATGATGCGGCTGTACCCTTGGTCAAGTTATACCGTGCAAAAGCAGGAGAGAAGGCAAGTATGGGTACTTGTAAATCACAGGCTATAGATAAACATGGTTCAGGGAAGTCTTCTCTTTCTGTAAACTGCCAGCAAAGTAGTGCCTTGCCTTTTTCCAGTCCTCAGATCCATTCTCAAGCCCCCTTGGGCCCCAAAAAGCCATCATTCATTGATTCTTTCTTAAATTTTGTTAGTAGCAGGTCTCCTGAAGCACCATTGCCACTCCACCAGCCGAGACGACGCTACTCTTACTTCAGTGATAATTTGGAGAGCTCCACGTCCACCACTTCTTCACTTTGGAGACGGAGTAGTTGTGAAGAACACATGATGCACAGTTCTTCAACAAACAAAAAATCTCCAAAACCATTTTCGACTCAGAAATCAGTTCCTGAATCAGACTGTGTCAGTGATGTTAAAATGACTCCCAAAGCCAAGTCTTCTCAAATCCCATGTGTGTCTAAAATGAACAGTAGTGACTATAGAAATGTGTACTTTTATGGAGAGTTTGAAAAGCAACTGACACAGCAGTGCAAAGTGAATCTTGGCCATCGGGTAAAACCAGAAGCGGTACAGTTTAAGCAGACTGCAGTGCAGGAGCTGAAATTTTCAGACGAGCCCATCATTAGTGTCAAAGAATGCATTGTGAATCTGGGTCCAAAAGTAAACGCAGCAGCATTAATCAAAGCTGCTTCATGCAGCAGTGAGGAAAACAAATTGAGGGGACTGTCTGGAAATGTGAAACGTGAGACTGGAGCTGTGTCAAAACCTCGTGCATGTGATATGAGTGAGAATGAGGACAGTGAATTGGATACTGTAAGTGATTCGGACACTGTGGTGGCCTCCTGCAGTGCCCTGTCCCCGGTCAGGGACACAGAAGACACAATTTCTTTGGATGGCATACCACTGGCCTCCAACCCTTCTGGCTCCCTGCCGGCAGCTGGAGAACTCTGTGCGGAACCCACCCTCTCTGTACTTCCTCTGGCAAAGGTGAATCCACCTAATAAAGACACTGTATCCCTTGTCAGTTCCATGACTTCCCAGGTTGCAGCAGAGGACCCCACAACACCTGCACAGACAGGTGGGCATGAAAGTCCCAGTCTTGCAGCTGTAACTATGTCATCTCTTGCTTTGGATTTTGAAGACACTTTGCCTGTAAGAGTTAATATGCTTCAGACAGATGGAAACACAGAGTGTCAAGCTGAATGTAAAGGTGGCAGAAACACAGAGTGTCAAGCTGAGTGCAAAGGTGGCAGGAATACAACTGGCAAGACAGGTGAAATGATTTCAAGCTGGCAATGTGATGGCATTACAGATAGTGGGTCTGGTTATCATCCAACAAGTCATGTGATTACAGGTGATGTCACAAGCAATGATGTTGGAACTGGTGACATCACAACACAAAGTGAGATGACTGCTGATGACAAAGCTGATAATGTTTTGAGCAATGACTCGGCAGCAAACAGTGAAACATTTGGTGGCGTAGCAGCTGGTGATGCCATGACAGAGGAGATGTCGGCAAATAATTTGATAGCTGGTGTGAAAGTGAGTGATGCAACAGAGGAAAATGGGATCATGGATAACATCACTGCAGATAATGCATTTGCAAATAATGTCAACACAGACAGTGCAGCCGCAAGTTATGTCACAGCAGATTTTGTGACACTGGATAGCAGTTCAGCAGATCATTCCACAAGAGATGACATCACAGCTGACCGTGCCACAGAAGATGATATCAGTGCAGGTAGTGCCACAAGAGATTACATCACAGCAGACCATCCCATAGGAGATGTCGCAGACGATGGTGCAACAGGAGATGACTTCTCAGCAGACAGAGGAGCAAGAGATGACATGACAGCAGACAGTGCCATAGGAAATAACATCATAGTTTATCATACCACAAGAGATGACATCACTTCAGACAGTGCCACAGGAGATGACATCGCAGCTGACTGTACCACAGGAGATGACATCTCAGCAGACCCTTCCACTGGAGATGGCATGACTGTTGACTATGCCACAGGAGATGATATCTCAGCTGACCATGCCACAGAAGGTGACATCACATCTGACCAGGCTACAGGAGATGACCTCTCAGCAGAGGCTGTTAGTGTATGGAAAGACAATATAGCAACAGGCAAGGTTGCTGCAGTGGATCAAGATGGTGCAACAGACAGTGCAACAGTGGTTTTCATCAAAACAGAAAATGCAACAGTGGAGGAGACTGCAACAGTCAATGCAGCAGTGAATGATGCCACAAGAGGCTGTACAAGAACCAGTAACACTACAGAACATGGAACGGCGGGTAACTGCACATTGCAAAATGTAGCCATTGGGTCTTTGAAAATTGAAAATACTACACTCAGTGACATCGCAACAGACAGCGTAACAATGAGTAATGTTGCTGCAGACTCGGAAACAGAGCATGGTTTGACCCAAAATGCTGCAGTAACACTTACCACAATAGACAGCACACCGGCAGATGACATCACAAATGATGCTTCTGCTGATGATGCAACAAGAGAGGACTTGACAGTTGACAGTGTGACAGCAGGTGGCATCTTAGCTGACTGTGGGACAACAGGTGACATCACAACAGATGAAAATGCATCAGTAGGTGACCTCGCCAGAGGTAAAACAACTGCAGATGATGTCACAGCCGATAGTGGGACAGAGCATGACATCGCAGGGATAAACAAGAGTGTCACTGGAATGACAGAAGACAGTGGTAAAACTGGTGGCAATGCAGCTTGTTTCATTTCAGTGGAAGGTATGACAAGAGATGATGTGATTGATGTTAAGATGGTGACAGATAATACTACCTCCAATGAAATTGCCTTAGGCACTGTGGAAGATGGTGACTTTGCAGCAGGCATAAGGACTGCCGAAAATGGGATGACGGGTAATGTTGCTGATGAAATGGCAGATGGTGACATCATATCAGACATAGCTGCTGGTGACAGTTCAACAGGTAATGCAACAGCAGATGATGTGATGATAGGCAATATAACTGCAGATAATTCAGTCCATGTTGATATCATAACAGACTATGTGGCTGCTGATGGCATGACAGAAAAGAATGTAGCAACAGCTGATAATATGTCAGTGGGGGAGGTAATACAAAAATCTCCAGCCGAACAAGCTGAATTGAAAGAAACTAAGGAGCCAGCTTCTAAGATTAGCTCAAACCCATTTCAGCAGTTGACACAGACTGTGCTTGTGCAAGCTGTTCAAGAACAGTGTCAGGACAAAAGCTCCGGTTTTCAGAACCTTTTCAAAGCTTACGTAGAGACTGAACATGGTGACAAGTGTGAGGATTCCGACTGTTCTGTATCATCTCGGTTTTCAGATGAAGAGCAAGTTGATGATTCGCAAAATCCAGAGGTAGCTGACCAGTCACTTAAGGATAAAGCCATGAAAGAAAAGGATGGTCTTAAATGTGACAAAACTCAAAATGACACCAGCATTCAGGCAGCAAAGCCAGTTGTGTATTGGCAAAGTGAATTGGATACAATTTCAAGTTCCCAAGAAATGGAACTGAAGAAAGATGGCAAAAATCCATTTTGGAAAAACAGTGTCTGTTGTCAAGAGACATCTACAGTTCAGTGTTTAAAAAAGCATGATTGTGGTGATAATTCACTAGGTCTAGAAGATCCAATAGACAAAATTAACAGTCTGAGTTCTGCAGTTGATTTGCCCAATTTTTCAGATGAATATTTGGGGAAATGTGAAACTGGTAAACCAGCACAACCTCAGAACCAAATGCGCAAAGAATATGGTCTGAAAACTGTTCACTGAAATCAAATCAAGCCTCAGATTTAGCCTTATTAGAAAACATCTCAAAAGGGGACTTGGAAGATTGTTGGCAACATCCAGATGCTAACTTAGTCAGCACAGTTGTAGGAAATAGTCAAAGTGTTCTCAAAGAATTAAAGGAAACCCAGTCAGATCAACAGATCGATGTGTCACAGGGTCAGCAAGTTGAACCACAGCTTGCCTGTTCTGAGAACAGCAACATTAGGTCAGGTGAAGGGCAGGTGACAAATTGTGAAGAGTTACTGGAAGAAGCAGGAGAGATTGAGAAGGCTCAGATGGACAGTAATGCTGAAAAGGTGATGCTAGAAGGTGTTCAAACAGTAAAATCACTATCAACTCCAAAAGGCCTGAATTCAGAACTTCCTGTTTTGACCAAAACGACGTCTTGTGACCAGCCAAGATTATTGTCAAAGGAACCGAATTTCAGTGAATGTGCACAGACTGCAGGAACAGTGGATGTAGGAAAAGAACTGCCAGTTGATCCAGATAGTCTATTTCATTTGAAAAGTGTGTTGGATGAAGAGAGTTTGGGACACAAGATCCCTGTCAGTGAAGTTGGTGAACGTCATACGAAGATTTTGGTTGCTGAAACAGAGGAACAGATGGAAAAATTGGATTGCAGTCAGATTACAGTTGACAGTAAAAAGCCTGCTTCAGACAAGCCTGTGCTGTCAGAAAGTGTGTTAAAAGTTGTCGGAGAAGAACTTTCTGCAGCCAATGAGGAGGCAGATGAAAATGTTGACAACGATCACTTTGAATTTTTACCTGGTGCGGATGCAAATCAGAGACAGCAGACAACTGTAAGCTGGGTGGAATCCGAAACTGCCTCTGCTGAAGAGGTGATCTTGGAGACAGGACCAGTTGGCACATCACAAAATCATGACAGCATTGAGATGAGAGATACTTCTAATGACCAGAGAAGCGCAAATGACAAAAAACAAATGTTTGAAGTATCTCTATCCACAGAATTACATGATGAAAAGTTATCCTCAAAAATGGATGTGGAAAGTATCCCTAGTGCATCAAAAGCTAACCATTCTCAGTCAGATTATTTTCAGCAGGAGACAGTTTGTGGGTCTTTTTTTCGAAACGAAGAATCACAGGAATTGACTGAAAAACAATCTGTTCAGAAATTTACAGCTGAGTTGAGTTTGGCTGCTGCAGAAAAAGATCAAGACCAGGAGCAAGACAAGGCTATGTCTGAACAATCATCATTGAAAATGCCGACAGTGATACAAAATGGAAAAACAGTTACCTTGAGTGAGAATGAGAGCACCGCACACAGAGAAATAATACTCAGTGATGAGAGTGAATGTCATGGGTGGGACACAGGTGAAGATGAAGTCAACGTCATTGATCTTCCTGATGAATCACTGTCAGGAGTTGCCCATACTAGATTGTCTGAAGAAACTAGATCACTCTGTGAAGGAGAATGTTCAGAGCCCTTGCATAACAAACACAAAGTGTCTGGTGCATTGCATCCCTGCTCGAAGAAGGATCAAGCCATTGAAATAAATAGTTGTGCTGTCTGCCTCCCTCCAGAATCAACTGTGCCGTTGGAAATGTCACCAGTGCTTAGTGCTGTTAGCCCGACACATTGTGAGGAAAGTGGTGATGAAGCCGTGATGACATCTGCTGACATTTTGCTAGTTGTGGGTTCCACGCCTAGCATTTTGGCTGATGAAGGTCAATCTCAAATTGTGTGTGAAAGAACTCACAGTTCACCATATGATGGAAGTGAATCTGGAAAAGTGTCGGATGCTTACACTACATCTCGCCATCAGTCCTCAAACGGCTCTGAATCCTTGGACAAGAAGCAAAGCAGTACAGGTCCAACAGTCGATATACTTTCAGATCAAAGAAATTGTAGTTTCTTTCATGCTGAACAGCCCCCAGGTTGTCTACAGCAGATGAAGACATGCCATGGATCTGGCAACTGCCCAGCGGCTGTTGAAGATGAATCTCAGGGATCGACTGGCCCATTTCTGCTTAACAACAGAATTGCTGATCTGCTTTGTGCGCAGTCTGTGGATTCAGCCAGCATTTCATCCAAGCAGCTCAAGACTGGTCAGTCATTTGATGAGGCTCATGAGCAGTCTGCTTCATCAACTGATTGTGACACTTCTTTATTCCAACGGTCTTCCAACTTCCACGCACACCACAAAGCAGAACAGTATGTGGAAAATCGGAAAAAGACGCAGAAAGATTGTCCAGAGCCAATAGATCCAGCTGGATGGCAATGTCATGGTTCTGTCCCAGTATCTAGAGGTGTTGTTGATTCCACTTTGGACTCTGCACCCATGGAAGCAGATGAACTCAGATTGGATCGTTCGTTGTTGACTGTGTTGGTCACAAACTCTTTACCATCGTCTATAGAAATCACGAACACTTCAGGTCTCCCATCTATGAAAATACAGGACTGCAGTTCTGTTGTTCAGAAAATGTGTGACAAATCCCATTGTGGTGCCATGTTAGAATCTTTGGCCAAATCGAAAAATCAAGAATTGTTTGTGGGAGAAAGTCCTTCTGTTGAATCAGCGTCTGTGGACTCGAAAACAACTGCCTCGGATTTCATACCAGTGAAAGTAAAGGATTCTCCATCTAGATCTGTGGTTACACCAGGTAGTCATGTTGCATTTGACGCTTGTACATCCAAATGCCAAAACAAATCTGAAGATCAGGCAAAAGTTGTTGGAGACAGGACAGTAGAAGCTTTAAGTGTCGAGAATGCTGTTGCAGCAAATGTAAAAGATGATACTGACCCTGAAAGTGATCTTCCTGAGTTGTGTATCATACCTGATCCCCAAGGCACAGTTATTAAGCCAAATGTAAGCGACACAAATTCAAAGAGAAAAACAGACAACTGTGTATACAGCAGTGATGAAGAGGAAGGCGAAATTATTGCTTCATTAAACGAGTCTCATGAAGTAAGATATGGACCACTACAAAAAAAATATTCCAAAAGGAGAAATCAAACAACCTACCTTGAAATCAAATCAGAGAGGGTTGAGGTTGAACCACAAAAGGAGGCCTCTCCAAGAAAACCTCTGGTGGGTGTGAAGTCTCTGCGTCGCATGCACAAACCAGAACCTTTTGTCTGGGAGATGGATGGAGATGAGGACTGCAGAAAAAGACAGCGTAATGAAAGATCATTGAGAGCCTTTAGGACCAGGAATCGGGTAGCCCCGTTTTCCTGGGATCATGATTGTAGTGGTCAGGACAAGAACTCGGCCTTTGGTGAAGTTACTTCAACAGTGAACATTGCTAAAAGGCTGTCTCAGGTTCACCGCAGCTTGTCACTGAAAACTGGTAGGCAGAGTGATGACTCGGTCCCTTTTCCAGGGGATTCTGATACTGCGCCTGTTAAAACCATCAAAAGGGAGCCAGACAACGAAGATACAGATGTTCTGAAAACAGAACCTGATGACTTGAGTTCATTTGCTACCTGTAAGGAGATGCTGCAGTCATCAAATAGTAGTGAAGAAGGCAGATTTACTCTTCTGGAGTCCATAATAAAAGTGAAGACCCCATCGATCACAAATATAAAAGATGTATAAAAGTGAAGACTCTGACAACTTCCAGGCAAGGCAGACTTGTGCCTCGGTCCAGAGGAATGGTTCGTTCTGGATCATGTGAGAAAGCTGTACTGATGACATCAGGGCATTGTTCTGCAAGAAGTAGAAGAAGCATGACTGGAAAAGAAAGGCCTTTGCGAAAGTCTCGCAGCTGTGACATTGAATACAGTGAGATGCAGTCAGAATGGCTTCAGGAATCAGCATTAGGAGCCAGTCAACAGCCACTTTTCCAAACATCTCACACTGCACAGAGTACCAAGTTTAGAGATGAAAGTCTGGGTAGTGACGAAGCTTCAAAGGGCGCAGTTTGGTCCTGCAATGCACCATCAGTTGCCCCAAGAAGAAAGAGTCTTCGGCAGCAAGTGCTTGCGACAGGTTCTTCCAAAGCAGATGGAAGGAATGTCTTACCTGGTGGTGATCCATGGGAAGGCAGGGTACAGACACGAAGCAAGCAGAGCACTGAAAAAGACATGATCAAGGACAAGTCAGGAGAACAAGGAAAGGATAGCAGTGTAAAACATGAAAATGAGAATGAAATACTAAAGCAGCAGTATGATGACACAAAACGTAGCAAAGGTGAACTCCATTGTGGCATCCATACTCCCAAATCAAAAACGTTGTCCTCTTTGAATGACAGCATTGATTCTTCAAGATTCCACTCAAGTCCTGCGAGAAGATGTCGCAGTCGAGACAGAGTTACTTGCAAAGATGATAATGCAGGTGGTGATGTTCTGCAAGAATCTGCACAGCCTGACCTAAATGACTGTGTGAGATACCTGCGCAGTAGGCTTTCTAGTAAGCTAAAGAGTGCTGGTGTTTCAGACACTTGTCTTCTCGAGGACAGATCTTCAAAGAAGATGTCTAGTGCTTGTAAATCAATTGACCCTGACTCTAGAAAGCCAGTATATGTGACTCAAGAGTCAGTGATAAGGAACCCCACGGACAAAAAGTTTGACGTACTTGTGGATCCCAAATCTTATGCGGTACCATTGTCAAAAAGAACATCTGACTGGGATACCCATGCTTGTGGAAGCAGGGTACAGGCCCCAAAACTTGATGATTCAGCACATAGCAGTGGAGAATTGGTAACCCATAAACTGAATAAATCAGAGCCCAGCCAGCAGCAGTACCTGACAGCAATGGTTCGTCGGCGACGACCAGGTAGCTGGCGCACAGGTGCTCCTCGTCCTCCTCTTAAAAAAGCTCGCATTGCTATGAATGAAACACCACAGTATGAGATTATTCGTGTGGAGCCCCTGACAGAGATGCCCACAGACGATCCCAGGACGCGCTTTGGCGATAGTGAAGAGGTTCCTCGTACAGTGCACACTCGTGTGTCTGTTGAAGACTTTACACCATCACAGCGGCCTGAGCCATCAAAAGCAGGCAATGATCAGAAGTGGCAGATAAATAGGCGCATTACTCCTTCTGAGAAAAAGAAAACTGCTAATCATCTTTTTCGATTTAGTTTCAAACGAGCTAGGGCAAGGACTCAGACAAACTGATGTTGATCCTTCCATTTATTGATGTATTTGTTCAGCATTATGCCCCTTTCCACCATCTCCTCGCTGCTCTGTTAAAAAGAAAGAAGTGTAGCTTCGCTTGTGATATTGGATTTGCATGCATGTTCATGATTGTCAGTTGTATAAATGTGTATTCATGAGAGAATCTGTTTTGTGCCAACTGAGAGAGGGAGAGATTGTACAAAAACAGAGACAGGTAGTGGTGGATGTATAAATAGCTTTGTGTGAATTCAAGTACTTTAAAACTGTTCATACTTCTGTCATAGTGGGAATGTTTAGATATGATGTTAGCCTTTATTAATAATATCTGCAAAACTGTTACCTTTGGGTAGTTCATAGACTAGGACTTTTCCTCTGAGTGGAATAGTTTTTGAGTGTGTGTTTTTTTTTGTTTTTGTTTTTTTAGGCAGCAGATTCATTTTAGGGGGAGAGGGGAAGTGGTCGGGATGATATAAATAAGTCAGAAAATGTACTTTAGCAAAATCAGAGCTGTCAGGATAAATTATACAATAAGTGTTGAGAAAGGAAACAAGGGGGGAAAAAAGACAAAGGGAAAAAAACTGGCTTTTGCAGAGCTCTCTCCCACTTTCCCTGTTGGGACGTACCCCATTATGGTGCCAGGATGTCTTAACAGGGCACATTGTTTGTAGCCTGGTCAACCAGGTCAGCTGAATATCATATTAGAGATCTTACCAGAGCTGAAGGTAAACTGAAAAACAACAATGCTTTTAGCACATCTACTGCCAGTTATAATCAGGAAGATCCTAATGGATGCGTTTCTGAGAGTGTTGCTCAAATTTCCTGACCAACACTGCAGGTGCCTGTATCTCTCAGGCCTGATTGACGCCAGGATATATTATGAAAGGAAGCGTAGAGTACAGCCCTGTCATGTAGTCTCAGACCGAAATGGAAATCCGTAGCATCATCTTAATCATCCTCATTCTCATCGATCAGCATAAAAAAAATGTCTCAAATTCTGTGGCCCTTCATGCCCTGCTCTCATGGTGACCTCAATTTCGATGTCCTCTTCACGTCTGTGGCCTTGGTTTGGTTCCGTCGGGGTCACCGGTATCGGCGAGTCCATGGGGGCTGTCGTTGGACGGACGTGGTGGCGCCCTCCGGAGGGAGAGCTCACTCACACCGGCTCCGCGACTAAGCAATTATTGTCGTCAGTAGGGGGCTTAGTAGGTGGTGTCCTGCGTATGTTAGATCAGAACAGGCGCCACTGAACACCACCGAAGTGACTCGGCAGCAGTGCAGTGTCTCCTCCGGTGGGTTGCCTCTTGACGACTTGACATTGACTGCTCCCTGCGGATTACCGGTGCCGGGGCTGCGGCGGGGCCGACCGGGCTGTGGCTGTGGACGGGGTGTCGGAACGAGCGGCGTGGGTGCACTGCCTCTGAGGTGGCGCAGAGGTTGGGACAGAAAAAAAAAAAAAAAAAAAAAAAAAAAAAAAAATCAGGAAGATCCAAGTACTTCTTTTAAAACTTTTTGTTAAGCCAGGGTTTTTATGCATAGTAGAACCAAGGGAGAGACTCACTATTTTTGGGGGGGGGTTATGATTTGTAATTGTCTGTGAGTACACAGTTCCTTTGTCATTAGAGGACAGAAGTACCAGTTTTTGTTTTTGTTCTCTCTCTCTCTCTCTCTCTCTCTCTTTACAGCAGTCGGTCAAAAGATGTTCTTTTTTAAGTAGGGAAGGTAGGTTTTATATTGGAAGGAAGACATGTCTTCGTAAATGAGTGGAAGGATATGTTTAATGATGGAAGGAAGATATGTTTTATGGGAGAGGAGGAGGGAGGGGCGGAGCATTTGATCATGTAAAGAGGGTATGTTTGGTAATAGGAGAGGTATGAATTTCGTTACTGAGACCCAAGGTAATGGCAGAGGTACTTGGTAATTGAAGGAAGGCATGTTTGGTAATGGAGTGATGGGTGAATTGGGAACAGGGTGGAGGGCGGATTGGTTGTTAATGCAAGGAGAGTATATTTGGAAAAGGAGGGTAAATTTGGTTGTGTGAAGAAAATGTATTTGGTGTTGTAAGGAGAGTGTGTTTGGTAATGGTGAGAGAGTGTAGTTGGGAAAGAAAGTATATTTTGTATACAAATATTAAGTTTGGTAATGGGAGGAGAGTATGGTAATGTTAGGAGTGTAATGATATTGAAAAGATTTGTTACTGAAAGGAGGGTAAGTTGGGTAATGTAAGGAGTGCATATTTGCAGTGAAAAGAGGCCATGTGTGTGTAAGAGGGATGTGTTTGGAATGGAATTTGAGGTCGGAAGCTGGGGGCAAGGTCAGATTCAAGAGCCAGTGGAGGATGGAAATCGGGAGTGGAGAATGAGACGCCTGTAAGGAAGTCGATTTTAAATTCAGGACATTCAACGCTTTAGATTCTTGTGTGCATCTGTAGATGTGTTTATGGAACTCGGGCTACAAATAAATCAACTGCTTTGCAAAGTATAGTCTGTGGATGAAAAGGCAACACTTATTTCTTGTTCAAGTTAGTGACAACAGTCTGGCTGGAAGAAAATTGTATTATTATTGCTTTGTCAGTACAGAAAATCATTATTATAACAACAAATATATACTTAGTGAGGTGCGCACACACACTCACACACACACACATGCACATATAGAGGTAGCAAGATCATTTGCCCTTCTATCAAAGTTTGGCAGTACCACATATTATAATGAATTGCTGCAAAAAAAGAAGAGGGTGTGTGTGTGGTGCATGCATATGTTGCACTGGGATGTGTGTGTATATGTGTGTGTTGGTGTGTGTGTGTGTGTACATACTATTACTTTACATTTGTGTGCACAGGTGTGTGTGTGTGTGTGCGTGTGTGTGTGTGTGTGTGATTCATTTATTTTATGTTTGTGTAGTGCAAGTGTGCGAGGGATTGTTCATACTATAACTCTGTACTTTTTTTTTTATACATGATATGTCATGCAAGAAGCCGAAAGTGTGGAATTTTTATTTAATGTTTGTTACCAGTAAAGTGTGATTGTAAAGGCAAACACGTTTACGAAAGTATGGTAAGAAGATGGAGGAAACTTTCAATGGAAGTTTCATACTTGCAGTTTCCGTTTTTTTGTTTTTCGATATATGATTTATATTGCAAGTAATAGAGATGCCTGCCCAAGACTTCAATCTTCTGGTTCAGTTAATATCTCCGAGATCATATCCAAATCTTGTTTTTATGTTTTACAACAGAATTCTTCTGTTATGAAAAATACTTTGAAATGATCATAGTGAACATCTGTCTGTGGTCTGGTTGTGCTGAGAAATTTTATGGAAAGGAAATGTTTGAAAGTAATCTGAAGTACACCAGAATTTAGTCAAAGCAACAAAGGTTTTCTTCCAGTACTTAATATCACACATTTTAGAATAAGCTTGACCTATTTGCACTGTGATGTAAAATGTTCTTGTCCCAGTGTTTCCAAAGATTAGGTCACATTGTCGAACGACAAGAGCATCAACTGTAAACTTGAACCTACACAGTCTTAAAAACCTTGTGGATAATTTGGCT
The DNA here is from genome assembly GCA_033310375.1 of Conus canariensis. NCBI lineage: Eukaryota > Metazoa > Mollusca > Gastropoda > Neogastropoda > Conidae > Conus > Conus canariensis. The sequence continues at coordinate 33,478,600 of CM065721.1, read as the reverse complement.
GTTTGTGGTTCATGACTAAGATTAATAAAATGTTAATCACAGTACCTTACAGTGTTACTGAAAATAATGGAAACGGCTGCCAACTGTCCCCTAATAATAGATTATAGAAATGGCTTTGGAAGAAAATGGCAATCATCTTGTTGATTTTTAATCAAACAGGGATAGGGGAACATGACACATGTTTTTAGACCAGGTTAATTGTGACAATAGATGCTACTGGTTTCTTTCCTATTTTTATTGTTATTGACATAGTTGGACAAAGACTTGATTCTTCAACTAAATAATGTCGGTTTTCTGGTGAATATGACTGATGAAAATTTGACCAATGAAAATACACTTATGTTTCTCAGCTTCATACTGAAGTAAGGTCTGAATTGTTCGACTAAATGGATGTTTGGCAACAATTATTTTTGCTATGACTTGATTATTAAGCCCATGTGGGTTTAAAATGACATAATGTACCCAAGGACACTTTACCCATGTTAGTGTTACTGGGGAAAAGGAGGCAAGTAGTGAGATTTGTAATGTTGAACATGCAGTCGCTGAACTTCTGCTCTTTGGATTCAGAATGAACTGAATTTTAGTCGTGGCTGTCATTCAGCTGATGTAAAAACAACAACAAATAAACTGGCACCAAGACATGATGATGGCTTCTTGTTGTTTATTTCACACAAGTTGTGCAGTTATATGTGTTGGGTTTGGTACCAAATCAGCATGGTTACAACTGTTCGTTTTTACCACAGACAGTTTACGTATTTTGCATGCCTTGTGTTCAAATATTCTTGTTTTCATATGCTGTGTATTAGTCTTAGAACATGTCTTTGATCTTCTTTCATGCATTGAAAAGGATAATGATATTTACATCTTTGCATATTTCATGTTAACATGGTTAATTTTGATCTGCAGACAGCAAAATAAAAGCCAGCTGAAATGTTGAAGATGGTATCTATACTATCTTCTTTGTTGAAGATGGTATCCATACTATCTTCTTTTTTTAATTCAAGGTTCATTATTAAAAGTTGTGAATGTCTTGTACTTAACAGTTTGTGTGTATGTGTGCTCTTGCGTGCGCAACAGAGAGAGAGATGGAAAGAGAGAGAGTTTCTACTTTAAATGCCATCAGAAACATTTTTCATGGAATATATGTGTGGGTTGTCATTTTCCACCATATCACAGGGAGTGAGGGCGCACATGAAATTTTAAGTGTATCTGTAGAGTCTCCATCACTGGAAATAGATCACTAGTAATCAGACACAAATCTGTGCAAACTGTAAAGAAGTCTGTTTTGCTTTTGGAGACATTTGCATTTTTCCTTGTTCCAGTATGGAGTTATACTACAGGGACAGAAATGTTCAACTCTTGTTTCAGTGTATTTTCATATTATCCGCCGTCTCATCAAATTCTTTATTCAGTATGTCTTTTTTTAAATTTTTGATGGAGTAATATGTCATTAGAGGATAGAGATTTACGGCACATAATTGCTTTAAAGATCTGACACTAAAAGCCACATCTGTAGCGGCACAAAGTGTCGCAATTACACGAAGTGTCGCAATGCAACACCCCAGAACAAAGTGTCGCACAGCACAAAATTTTACTTGCGACAGTTTGATCAGCCTTACCAGCACAAAGTGTCGCAAGCACAAGATGTCGCAAGGGCACTATTCTGTACATGTACTGAGTGAGCAAGTGAGTGATGGTAGGTGAAGAGAGATACAGGAACCATCCACCCACACAATATGACTTCCTCGATGAGCACTCACACAACACATCACCCACACACACACACACACAATCTCTGTGACTTTCTCGATGAGCACACACACAGACACATCCAAACACATACACGCATGTGCACGATGACATATAGTCAGGTACCATTTTAAAATATTTACTAAAAATATGCATACGATGTTTTCTGATACACAACACCTTCACCGTGTTAGCAAGACCCCAGAGCTTGCGTCAATAGTTGTTTTTGTCGCACGTACATCACACACGGCATGCAAAGTGTATGTTGAAAATGGCCGTTTTGAGCCAAATTGACCAAATTTCAATGATCCGTGAACACTAGTCGGTACGTTTTACAGTGCAAAATGCATGGCACATGCAAGAATAATTGTCTGGCTATGACCTGTGCTAATCCATCTGGCTGCATAAGCTGCTGGTCCAGTGAAATTCATCACTGTTTGACCATGCCCCAGAGAAGAAAATTTTACTGATTTTCTGACTGGTCCTTAACTTTTTGTGAAGTTTGTATATTACATGTATTGTATACGAGTGTGAGTATGGGTTAATGAAACAACAGGTACTGCAATTAACACAATTGCAGTTCCTGTGTGAGGAGTATCTGGTACATTGATGCCACTCTTAAGGCGCTAGAGTTCCCAGTGACCTATGTTTTTTGCATGGCTCACTAGGGACTCTGGATCTTTAAAGCTGAACACATTCGTAGCATAAGGATAGAGGAGGAGAGAGTGTGTGTGGGAAGAGGGGGGATGTATGTTACTTGTAATTGGAGAATATTTTAATTGCAACCACATGTTAAAGACAATCGGTGAGAGAGCATTTAGCTTTAGTGCGCCCACTCTTTGGAATTCTCTTCCTGACAGCTTACGTGACCTGCCTACATTATCTAAATTCAAGTCAGAGTTAAAAACATACTTCTTTAGGAAAGCCTTCTTCAACCATAATATCTGAATGCTGTGTCTATTATTATGACCTGACTTTTTATGTACTGCATGCATAACTGTATTGTTTACGCTTGAACCGATGAACTTGATAAGTGCGCCTGTGTCGGTAGGTGTGTGTGTGTGTGTGTGTGTGTGTGTGTGTGTGACCACATGTTAGTGCGAGTGTTTGCGTGTGTGTGTGACCACATTTTAGTGCGAGTGTTTGAGTGTGTGCTGAGCGCAGTGAGTTGATCCCAAGAATTGCGCTATATAAAATCCATACATTATTATTATTATTATTATCTCATGGGTGACGAAATTTGTGGGTCGTGCACATGTCCCTAGCACAATAAGGGGCTTTCCTGGCACAAACTGTCGCATGTTCCAAAGTGCGACACTTTGTGCAAGTCTTCTCAGCACAGTGTCGCACTTTTGCACAAAGTGTCACATGCGACACTTTGAGTAGTTGCGACTCTTTGTGCCGCAACACACATCTAAAATATCTCCAAACCCAGAGAAGATAACATAGATATTTACTTTGCTCATGCATTTTATTTTCTTCAGTTTTTTGTTTGTTTGGGTTTTTTTTTTTTGCATCCATGCACAAGCGCAAGCACATGAACATGCACACTTTTCCCATAAACATCATATTATTCTTTCAACAAAATATATCACTTTTGATTTATAAATGGTGTTACCTTCATTTAAGTTGATCCATTAATGCCCTTTTTTTTTTCTCCAAGTGCAATGTGGGTGATATGTGTTGCTCTAATTTTTATTGAAACTGTGAAATTTCTTATCTAGGCAATAAAGTGTGGGCGTTCCAAAAATGGGACAGTGGGCACAAATGGGTAGGGGTTTTCTGTTTTACAAAGAACACAAGAACATAAATACTGAAAGTAATGAACTTTTATTGAAGCAAAATTCTGCTGAAAACAAAATACCAAAATGCTCTTTGGTATCTACAGGAAATAGCTAATTCATAACTGTCAAGGGAAATATACATGGAGAATAGGTTGTTTCATGTTCTGCTTGGTTGTTGCTCTGTTCAGCTGTCATTGTCATCGGTGATTTCAGCACTACAGAATATGTGAAGTGCTTCACCGAGTGTGGTACTGCTGGAAGCATTTGTCATGGAGACCAACTTTGCACTTGATACAGCAGTGCATGGTCTTCTTTCCACTTGATGCACACCTCAGTTATAAATGTAGGCCAGCTTTGCACTAGATGATCAACAGTCAAACCTGATCTCTGGCGCGACACGCTTGTCAAGAGACAAATCCTCTTGGACGATCAGGTCCTGCATGACAAGCTCAGCAAGGTACACTCTGACAATGCCCCTGCAGATGGTGAGAAGGTCCAGAGGATTATCTTTGGCTGCATCTGCGCTCCTGTTGAGATGCCAGGCTTGTTGGATGCTAAGGTCTAGACAATATTCAAAAATGGGTCACACCATTTCTGGCACAGTTCTGTACTTCCCCACATTTTGATCTGTGCAGTCAACACCACCCATAGTATGGTTGTAATAGTGGTGGTCCATGAAGAGTTGTGGAATGATGAGTTGCTTTGACTCAGCTTTTTTCCATCTCTTTGCTGTCTGAAGTGAATGCATTCCAACCATGTCAGACGCAACATTCATGATGTTATTGTTCCAGCGAACAACAGTGAGGCCAGTTCTTGTGTCAGTTGCAAGGTCATAGGTTCTCCTTGCCGTCTTCTTCATTTCTGTCAGTCTCTCACAGGGAAATCCTCAAGGCAATTTGAATGTATCGTTCCTTTGTATGCTATGTTCTTGTCTGTCAGCCTTGGGCTGATGAATGGATTGTCAAATGTGAGATGGTAGGAGTGGTCCTCGTCTTCTTGCAGCTCTGCAATGAAATTAACAACAGGCAACCCCCTATCTCAAAGTCTGGGTATTCAGCATGGTGTCACCTTGCACCTTGATGGGGCTCAACCTGGATGACGTAGCCTAAGGATATACTCAGCAACCGCATTTTGTAGCCAAATCTGATTGGTTTGCTTCGTATGAACTGTTAGCAGCAGCAGGTTCCTCCATCTCATAGGACTGCTTTTCCAGATAGTGACGGTTCAGGTTGGAGATGGCACCCTCTTCATCTTCGTCCCCACTATCATCATTGGTACCTTCATTTAGTGGAGCTGGTTCAATAAAGATGTCAGCATCCTCAAAGTCAGTTTCATCTTCCAGCATGGACACCGCTTCATGAACCATGAAAATCCTGGACAAAAGCAGAAAATAGAAAATGTCACTCAATCAACCAATCGTTCCTTGTCCCAGTTAAAACAACAAGGAAATATGTATTGCAGTCCATGACATACATATGACAACACAAATCACATGTACATAACCTAAATTTTATGATGCTGTTCCAAGGCTCACTCACTCTCTCTCACATGCACACACACATGTATACAAATGTATAGGCAACCCCCCCCCCCCTCCCCCCTACACACACACACACACACACCCTCTCATGCCTACCATCCCATTTTGGGGACAATAGTTCTATCACGGAGATCAGTACAGATTCAAGATATCACCATACTGACAAAAACATATTCTGGTAACAATATAATCTCCAATTTCTATTCTTTGTGTTGTACATGTATAAAAGTGTGGAAAAGTAATGACATCCTTACCCTTTTCTGCTTGTCCTTTTGAGGCTGCTGACACCAGATTTTGTGCAAATGGCAGCTCCCACAGCTAGAATAAAAGGAGAATACTCAAAAACAATGGTTGTATGCATGTGATGTCCCCTGATTAACACAAAGCAGCCGAGTCACAGTGACACAGGCACTTCAGACACAGATACTGAAACATGTTATGTCCTAAAAATGGGATGGTGGGCATTAATGGGTAAAGGTACTGTTGTTGCCCAGGCAAGTGTTCGCAGTGTGCATGCTCGCAAATGTGTATGGAAATAATACATAAACTGTCTCATCGCAACAGCACTTGAATTGTTCATCAAATCACAACCATATCACGAATAAAGAAATCTGCAACCATAACACAGAACATCATGAGGTGGAACGGTTAAGAAAAAAAAATGGGGAGGGAGTAAGCATGCAAGTAAAAAAAAAAATCAGAGATGCCAGAATGAATCATCTTGGCAGTTGTTAAAGACCAACCCTTTTGATTATAAACACTTCTTTACAGAATTAGTACATCATGTATCATCACATGCACATGGGTAGAGTAAAGTAATGATGTGATGGAAGCTGTTTTAGTTACCATTCCAAACTGTTGTTTATTTGTTCACTATATCATCGGCATAACCCTTCAAAAATGAGGAATTATGCAATGTCATGTAATGAACAACTTCCATTGAAAATGAGGAATTTTCCAATACCATGTACGAAGAACTTGTATTAGTAACAATAAGTGATGTGGAAATTTCTGTTCAAGAGTATGCATGTTTTTAATTTTTGTGTGTGTGTAGGTGTGTGCAGGTGCAACAGGGATGAAAAGAAGACTGCCTCAAGGTCTGAAACCTGTACAAGCATGTCAGTCAGTGTGCCTGTTTTCCGTTTATCTCCATTCCCACACTCATCTGCTTAAAGAAAAAGAAAGATCTTTCATCGGGTAAAACTTTTATCCATCATGAGCAAAATGTGATGAATCTGTGAACAAGGCGTTTCATATTAATGTGTTAATACAGTCATGATTATACTTGATATGTCGTGAAAAGGTGCAGGATGTGGTTTTCTTTGAAGTAGTTTCCAAAGAGGGTGGGTTATAATGATCTGAATTTGGAATTCAGAGTCAGCGCTTAGCAGGATTTCCTTCGTTGGAAAATCTGTCGAGCAAGCACAGTAGTAGAACTGTTCTAGTCCAGCTCAGTCTAGCCAGGTTTTCATTCTTGTGTTGAAAGGTTTCTTCCATTTTTTTTTTCTTTTTGCTGTCTGGGTCTGATTGATAGATGTTACTCGAGTGTGATGTTGGGATGCTGTTTTCCAATGTCACTGCTATGATATATATGTTGTTAGTTTTTAGCTAGCTACATTGTTTATATATATATACATGTATAAACAACATAACTTGCTGCATTGGTGTGAATTCTCCGACCAAAACCTCTTGGTGCTCATAGTTTATCATGATGTAATGACAAATCTCAAGCATTGAAGGTCTAAGAGTTTTCTGTGTTATTTACATTGGGGAAAACAAGTCTGCACGCTTTTACTAGTGAGTGTCAGTCTTACAGAATGGTTGCATACCTGTTTCCCTTTTTTTTTCCATACAACTCAGAGATTACCACACATCATTTCGTAAGTCCCCCAAAATGTTAATTCAAATAGTCCCAGTCTGTCATCACTTTTAGTTCCAGTACAAAGATTGATCAATGTCAGTTTTCAGAAACATTGCAGTGGAAGGTTGCCTGTCGTGTACACATTTTTCATATATAAAACTGCCATTTCAATATAGTGTACAGATTTCTTTTCCCATTGTATTTTCTGAGGATGAAGGCTATTAGCGGCGGCTTGCTGACAAGGACTGGGACTTGAGGGCAGATTAAAGCAATTCATCTAGGCAAGCAAATCAAAGACAGATTTAAACATCTTTTGAAACTTGGATCTGTTCACCAGTGTTAAACTAAGGGTTTTTTTTTTACCCATTGGTTCTTTTCAGTAAAACTTTATTGTCAACTGGTCATATTTGTAGCCCAGTCAGACTTTATGTTGGAAATGAAAGTAAAAATGGCTATGTATAGTTTATGTTCAATGCTGAATCTTTTGATAACATGGTGTCTATTGTTGTTGTTTTGTGCATCTCTTTTTGTTCTTCCTGGGAAGGTCTGAGTGGCTGTTCGCCTGTGCCATGCAAATTGAAATTGCTCAGACAGGAAAGATCGATTGCCTGTGCATTATGAACAAGGCAGAAAAGATTGATTGCCTGTGCCATTTCAGCTAGGAAGGAAAGACTGATTGCTAGTGCCATTTCAGCTAGGAAGGAAAGACTGATTGCTAGTGCCATTTCAGCAAGGCAGGAAAGACTGATTGCCTGTGCCATTTCAGCGAGGCAGGAAAGACTGATTGCTAGTGCCATTTCAGCTAGGAAGGAAAGACTGATTGCCTGTGCCATTTCAGCTAGGAAGGAAAGACTGATTGCTAGTGCCATTTCAGCGAGGCAGGAAAGACTGATTGCCTGTGCCATTTCAGCGAGGCAGGAAAGACTGATTGCTAGTGCCATTTCAGCGAGGCAGGAAAGACTGATTGCTAGTGCCATTTCAGCGAGGCAGGAAAGACTGATTGCTAGTGCCATTTCAGCGAGGCAGGAAAGACTGATTGCTAGTGCCATTTCAGCGAGGCAGGAAAGACTGATTGCTAGTGCCATTTCAGCTAGGAAGGAAAGACTGATTGCCTGTGCCATTTCAGCGAGGCAGGAAAGACTGATTGCCTGTGCCATTTCAGCGAGGCAGGAAAGACTGATTGCCTGTGCCATTTCAGCGAGGCAGGAAAGACTGATTGCCTGTGCCATTTCAGCGAGGCAGGAAAGACTGATTGCCTGTGCCATTTCAGCGAGGCAGGAAAGACTGATTGCTAGTGCCATTTCAGCTAGGAAGGAAAGACTGATTGCCTGTGCCATTTCAGCAAGGCAGGAAAGACTGATTGCCTGTGCCATTTCAGCGAGGCAGGAAAGACTGATTGCTAGTGCCATTTCAGCTAGGAAGGAAAGACTGATTGCCTGTGCCATTTCAGCGAGGCAGGAAAGACTGATTGCCTGCGCCATTTCAGCGAGGCAGGAAAGACTGATTGCTAGTGCCATTTCAGCTAGGAAGGAAAGACTGATTGCTAGTGCCATTTCAGCGAGGCAGAAAGGTGATTGCCTGTGCCATTTCGACTAGGCAGGAAAGACCGATTGCCTGTGCCATATGAACTAAAGTTGCTCAAACAGGAAAGAAAAAAAGATGCTGTCCAACTAACACATACTCGCACTTCTCCATTGTATACTGTAGCATTTTACTTACATCCTCATGATTTGCTATCCCCCAATCCTCGATTGACTTGGTTGTTGTTCCTCTATATAGTTTCTGTAGGGTACGACAACAACAGTTGTGGACATAATAATTGTCATTCACATTAGTTCACAGTGTCTTCATTGGAAGGAGAGGGCGTGGTTCCAAAATCCAGTTTAGCTGCCTTTCTGAACATCTTCACCTCCTGCCCTTTCTGTGGGGATGCAGAATTGTTTAGTTTTTTTATCGTAATCTAGTGACTTGGAAATGGGACTGTCCATTCTGTGGTGCTATTCGCTAATTCCACACTTTTTCAGTGTGTTCTTGTGACAGGTTTACAACAGCATCATCCATTTTGATAACGTCAGGTTCTGGGATTGATTAGCTTATGTAAAAAAAAAAAAAAAAAAAAAAAAGGCCAAAAACTTTTTGTTTCTATTTTTTTTTCAATATTAAACATCATGTACTGTTTTCCAATTCTTAATGATGGGTTTATAACGGCATCCTCAATTTCGATAAAGTCTTGTTCTTGGATATCATTAGTTTATGAAACTAACAGCTTAGCTGTTTGTTTCTATTTTGTTTTTAGTATATTATATAAAACAGCATGGCACCTACATAGCAGCTACCTAAGCCCATTTTCCTTTCTTTTTCCTTAATGGTGTCTATCGCCTATGGTCAAGAAAGGTCATCTGGGAATCTTCATCTGATTTATAGTTGCCTTAGGTGGTCAGCAGTTCTAACTGTTTTCCACGTATCTTGTTCAAAATCATGTCTGGCCATTTCAGTTGCAATTGGACGGTTAGACCTTTCACTTTTTTTCATTTTTGAATACCGCTATGCACCTTTTAGTAAATGCTGTTGTTCATTGCTTTTCTTCGTACATTTATGCTATGTTGAAGCTCAACAAGTTTTGGTAAACAGCAGCCCCAAATGGACTATTAACATGAATTCTTTGAATATTTTACCAGAACAGGACTGGGGTTTGAAAAGCTCCTGCCGATTGTGAATAGAAACCCAGGAACCCACAAGTTTTCTGTACATAGCTAGTCTTTGTGTACAGTACACTGCAATTTAACTGGTTTTCTGCCATATTGTTAAGCATCTGCTCAAACGGCAGCCATTGAAAAGAACAAACACAGGCATTCAGTTTGACATTTTAATGTTATTTATAAAGTGTATTAACTAGATTGTATGTGAAGCCTTCTCCTTTTTTCCCAAGTTGTTTTCAGTTTAAAATAAAGAACATGAAATTTGACTTGTGTTGTGACCAGATTATATGAATGTATGACAATGCACTTGGAATCTTGAGCTGTCAGTGCTGGATGATGAGGCTGAATCCTGTCATGAGATAGAGTTGATGTAAGACTTGGTGTCTTCTCCCTTGTCAGGAAAAACAACCCCAAAAAAGCAACCATACTGTTGACACTTTTTATGGGATAATTACACTGCAGTTTCAGTTCAACTTGGTCAGATGTACTAGTGCAAGACGAAAAGACTATTAATCTGGAACATCATGGCAAAATTTCCACCTGGAAAGAAGCTGATTGCTGCTGATAACGCTCTCAAGAAGTCCACTGCAAGGAAACAGTTAATAGACAACACTGAAGCTCACATCGACTTGGTCAAATCAACATGGCCTGCAACAGACAAGCGTCTGTAAGAACTTGCAGAAAAGACGAAAGAAAATGAAAATCTCAAAGAAGCTCTGGACTACACAGCAAATGGATGGCCATTATATAAACCAAGTCAAATCATCATTCTATGACTACTATGTGGTGGGAAATGGAGTGTTCATGAAGGACTGTTAGCCAAAGGCACAAGAGTTGTAATTGTGGTGTCAATGAGAAAAGAAATTACAGAGTTCATCCATACAGGTCATCAAGGAATCACAAAATGATGAGAAAGAGCCAGCTCTCTGGTATGGTGGCCTAAGAACAGTGATGAAATTACCCCGAGTCAGATGTTGTAAAAATCTGTGGAGAAAAGAAGCCAAGTTAGAACAGTGAACCTCTGAAACCAACACTGTCAAACCAACATTGTTACCTGACGCAACCTTTCAGGTGGTTGGAGCAGACGTTTTTTATTTCAAGAATGAACAACATCTAGTAGTCGGTCATTGAATTTTTTTTAAATAGCACACCTTAATAGACCAATTCTTTCTCAGTGATTCAGGCTATGAAAAACCAATTTGCCCCTCATGGAATACCAGAGAAGATAGTTATGAACAATGGTAGCCAGTTTGTGCCATCTGAATTCAAATCTTTGCCGACAAATGATACATTTTTCATGCGGCAAGCAGTCCTTACTTCCTACAGTCAAATGGACAAACTGAGCACGCCGTTCAAATTGCCAAGCGCATTCTACAGCAAGAGATTCCATTCCTTGCACTACTGTCGTATCACTCTATAGCAACAACCCGGACAGCAGTAAGTCGAGCTGAACTTGAGATCGGACGAAGATCAAGGACTACACTTCCAGCAAACCTGAAACCAAAGAAACTCGACAAAACAAAACAAAAACAACAGCAAAAGCTGAATGAAAAAGATGATAGTGCAAAGATTTCAAACAAGAAATGGTTTGACAGACGCCATGGAGCTAAACATCTTCACCAAGTGACATCGTTCTGCAGAAACTTGACCATGAGCGTCAGCGGCAAAATACTGTATTGAGAAATGTTGCACATTCTAACATTGTGCCAATTGCATCGGGGAATCAGTACTGGAGAAATAAATAGGAAGCACTTCACGCCTATCTGATGCAAAGTCTCTCAGCAAGAAGTGCAACGCTTCACCTCCTATGGAACGAAGAAATAATAGTACCGGTCCTGAAAGCCCTCCACATTCATGGTCTACTGGATTAATTAACTCCTGGCTACTCGAGTCATGTAGCAAGTCCCACTGTCCGTTATGAGCAGTCTTCACCAGAAGCCCACATGGAACAACAAGAACAGGTTCATCAAGAAGATTCAAGTCATATCTTCACTCCACTAAAGATGACAAGACGGAGAAGAAGAATCAAAACACCACTGCGATTCTAAGACTACGTGTGATGGTCATAAATAATTCATTACACTGTCATGACGTTCTTCTTTTGTTAAGTGTCCACCTTCATCAAGCTGAAGATTCTGACACTACCAGTTTGGCAGATAAGCGTAGATGTGCGTTCAAGTTGAACAGTTAAAACTTGAATCAAATTTATGTTTTAAACAAGAAATGGTTACTCGTTTAGATGTTATGTCTGTGATCGAAGCTCAACAAAGAAAAGACATTAAGGTTGGTTTAAGTAGTAGTAGTAGTAGTAACAGGGACAGCGTTTGGTTACGCCTAGACTGCGAGGTCTAATATTTGTCTCCTCATGGTTTGGTATTGGTTATTTTTATCTAGATCGGTCATACCTAATGGGGTTTCTACTCATCATAGCCATAAAATAGATCTTCTAGCTGGGGCAGTTTGTCGATCAGGATCTTGAACTCATTCACAGATTTTGCAAATTTAACTGATGAAGGTAGTGCATTCCAGGGGTTAACAACTCTGAAAGAAAATGAGAATTTGTGCTTGTTAGTTGTGGCATGCATTACAAAGAGTTTTCCTGCAGAATTTCTAGTAACATTCACAGGTGCATAGGAAAACAAAGAGTGCAAATCACGTGGAAAATTTTAAACATCTGTATAAGATCACCTCGTAGTCGTCTACCCTTCAGTGAATGTAGGTTCAAAAATTTTTATTGATCATAATAGTTCATTTCTTTGCATTCCTTCAGCAGTCTAGTTGCACGCCTCTGAACTCTTTTGATCAGGATGGATTGCCTCTTTAGGTTTGCAGGACACCAGATAACATTTGCATATTCCAGATGTGGTCTCACAATGGACTTGTATAATGGAGTGAAAGTATCTTTGTCTAAAAATGTGAAGGCTCTCTTTACCATTCCTGATACTTGGTTTGCCTTACCAACAATTTGGTTTATGTGCCGGTCAAAATCAAGACTTTCATCAAACGCAACACCCAAACATTTTTCTTCGTTACATCTTGTAATCTTTTGAACATTATTACCCAGCTTCATTTCATACTCATTTACAGGATTTTTATTCCCCATATGTAGAACATGACACTTTGACACATTGAAAAATAAGCTCCAAGTCTCTGAACACTCTTGTAGTTTATTGATATGGTGGAGTTTTCCTTTGCAGTGTTCATTATCTTGGTATCATCAGCAAAGACGTGGCACATACTCTGCAATGTAGAGGGCATATCGTTTATAAAAACAGTAAAGAGAATGGGACTTAATATGCTACCCTGAGGTATACCACTCAGTACTTCTGTTTTTTTTCGGACTTAGCATCACCTACCCTCACTCTCTGTGTGCGCCCTCCAAGGATACTACTAGTCCATTTCAAAATGGAACCACATACACCGTAAGCAGCAAGTTTGGTAAGTAACCTTTCGTGTGGGACTGAGTAAAAAGCTTTTTAATCTTTGGTGTGGGACTGAGTAAAAAGCTTTTTTAAAGTCAAGATAAATGATATCTACAGGTTCCCCTCTGTCAAAGTAAAATGTTATGTAAGCCTTTCCATAACTTGTAGTAACTGCGACACACATGACCTTTTCTTCCTAAAACCGTACTGGCAATCAGCATAGAGTCCATTATCAGTGAAGTGTGAAACGATAGTATCTCTCACTAGGCTTTCTAATACTTTGCATAGTACACAGGTAAGTGAAATGGGCGATAGTTTCCTGGATCTGATTTTCCTCCCTTTTGAATATTGCCGTCACCTCGGGTAACATTCCAGTCTCGATAGATGTGTTGAACAGAAGACAGAAAGGGCTGGCTATTTCATTGCACACTTCACGTAGGACTCCAGGAGGAATAGCATCTGGACCCTGTGCTTTATCAGGTTTGAGCTCTTTCAGTTTCTGTTTTACCGCTTCGCTGGTAACTCTGATGTCACCAACTTATACACCGTGTGAATAAGAACATTCGCTTAAAGTTAGGTACATTGCTCACATCTTCACAGGTAAATACACTTGAAAAGAATTTATTCAAAACATCAGCCTTTTCAGCATCAGCTGTAGCCATCTTTTTTCAAAGTGCTTATGCCAGTATTGCTTTTGTGCCTCTCCTAAAATAGCTGTTTAAACTTTTTTGCAAATGTCCATAAACAAGTGAGAAAAATAACTAACAATAGTAGTAGTAGTAATAGGGACGGCATTTGGTTACGCTTAGACCCGCGAGGTCTAGTATTTGTCCCCTCATGGTTTGGTTTTGGTTATTTTTATCTAGATTGGTCGTACCTAATGGGGTTCTTCTTTCCCTTGACTACCGCCTTCATCATTTTGAAGATTCTGTAGACTATAGGGGGTTTGCACGAAGTTGAAGTTGCCTGAGTTAGTTTTCGCTGGGCCGGGGGGGGGGGGGGGGGGGACGGACAGGGGGAGGAGTGTGGATCAGGGGCTGAGGGCAACCTCAGCAGGAAGGCTGTTCCAGTCGGGTATGGTCCTGGGGAAGAAGGATTTCTGTCTATACAGAGTCCTGCAGCTGGAAAGGTAGTATGTTGCTGGATGGGACCGTCGGGTTCCTTTGGGTGCAGAAGGATTTTGAGTGGGTTTGTGGCATGTGTTAATAATGAGGCTTCCGTTATGAAATTTATAGAAGTTAACTAGTCGCACCTTTCTTCTTCGTTCTGTGAGGGGGGACCACAGAAGGGTCTCAGCATGTCGTGTACACTGGAGGTTTTCCGGTGTCGATGGGTGACCCAGCGAGCAGCTCGACGCTGGATCGCTTCCAGCTTCTTAATATCCTTCTCTATGTAGGGGTCCCGCACAGAGCTGACGGTTCTACTCATCATAGCCATAAAATAGATCTTCTAGCTGGGGCAGTTTGTCGATCAGGTTCTTGAACTCATTCACAGATTTTGCAAATTTAACTGATGAAGGTAGTGCGTTCCAGGGGTCAACAACTCGGAAAGAAAATGAGAATTTGCGCTCGTTAGTTCTGGCATGCATTACAAAGAGTTTTCCTGCAGAGTTCCTAGTAACATTCACAGGTGCATAGGAAAACAACGTACCTGCTTCTTTCACAGCAATATTTTCGAATAACTGAACATTCTTGAACATAGGAGGAGAGTGTCAGAATAATCAACTTGATGATGATTGTGGACACTCTATGGATGATGCATGATGCTTGTGATGTAATGATATGTAGCAGACGACAGTACTACTTTCGTAAAATCTCACGGGAACTGATAGGTCACGAAGCATACCCATAGACTTGCCAACGACGAAATCAACGGACTGATCAAAATTAATGTCGTGCATCAAGAAGACTGCTGTAGGTGTGTGTTTTTTTTTTCTCTCCCTTCTTTCCTTCCTTCTTTCCCTTTTTTTTTTTTAATTTGCCCTTCTTCCCAGCTCCAATAATACTGTTAACCGTTCACTCATTCTTCTTGAACGTGAACTTGAACATTTAGGTGTTAGAGGCCTCAAAAGGCTTGTTCACCGTTCTAATACAGGAGCCTGTATCTGGGTAAAAAAACATTATCGTCATACACGGGGTGCGCAGCGCCACGAGAGAGAACAGAAGTTGGACAGTAAGAAGGGTGTGGTGGGGTTTGTGGTATGGCGGGGGAGGGGGGGGGGGGGGGGGGGCTGCATGAGTGGATTGTCCCAGCTATCAGGGAGAAAGAAGACATAATGGGCTGTGGTGGGGCCGCGGGGTGGGGCGGGTGAGAAGCATTGAGGACGTGTTTAAACCCCACATAATGGAAGTGTGGACACCGCCTCCAACACAACACCAGGTTCGCTGGCCCAACTCTGCGACAAGGCCGGGCGGGGGTGGGGAGAGTTTGGGGTGGGGGTGGACACGGGAGAGGGGGGGTGGTGTAGGTGAGTTAGGCAAGGCTTGATACCCTCCTACGGAAGGTGTCAAGCGTGGAGGACAGGGCAACTTTTGAAGGGAGCCTATTCCAGTCCCTGATGGTCTTTGGGAAGAAGCTGCAATATTTACAGTCTGGCTTGTCCTGTATTCTTTGGTACTGCAGACAGGCTGATTCCGCAGTTTCGTTGTCTGGATCTGGATCTCCGCCTTTAGTTGTCAGTTGGCAGCTAATTGTAGCAGCCAATGATGACTGTGATACAACTGGTTGCGCAGCATAAGACTTTAAAAGATTAAAACCAGAGGGGGGCGTGGGGGGGGGGGGGGGAGGGGTGATGGCAGGTTAGTGGTGGAAAACGGCTGCCTCAACCCTGCCTAGTGCGGTGGAGAAGGCACTGGCATTCTGCTGCTGGACGGTGGTGTTGTCCAAGAGGTTCCACTCCAGGGGGTTCTAATGAAAAAGGAGCCTCTATATTGTTCTGTTGCAGTGGGTTGTATGACGAAGGCTCCATTGTTGTTGTAGGTCTGCCTTGGTAGGGGTTTTTAGCTTATACAGTCTGTGAATGTGGTTGGCTTGATTCTCCACCTGGTTTGATCTGCTGGGGTGAGGAAGGTTTTGGCTGGTATGGCAGGGACCAGGTCGCCGGCAATCTTATACAGCATGGCGAGTCGAAGCTGTCTTCGGCAGTCCTCCAGAGGTGGTAGTTGGAGGTATTGGAGGATCTTGGTGACGCAGCCTGGATCCCTGTCTCTGTAGTTGTTACAAATAAAGTGGGCGGCTGGTCGTTGTCGATACTGTTTTCTCTTTGAGACTGGGACAGCTGACATGAGCTTGGCCATGCATTACCTTGTAAAACATGGCGAGTCTAGAATTGCGGCGACGAGTAGCCAAAGAGGGCCAGCCGAGCTGCTGCAACATGCTCCCAGCACTGGAGGTGTGGCGTTAGCGGTGTAAGATGAAGCATGCTGCCCTGCGTTGGACTGTCTCAATGTTATCAATGTGGCTGCGTTGGTGCGGGTCCCAGACGGACGAGGCATATTCAACCAGATGGCGGACTAAGCTTTTATATAGCAAGCTCCTTTGTTTCAGTTGAACATATTTTTAGGTTCTGGCTAAGAAAGCCATTGCTCTTATTGGCTTTGCCACAGATGTTGTTCATACCTATTGCATTTTCACCTACTGTTGACATTATTTATTCACCACCTTCTCCCAGCTCCAGTAGCACTGCCGACTTTTACTAATTGACCATCTTTATTCCTTTCCACCACCTATTACTAATATTACTTTTATCACTATTGCTATCAGTATCACTGTAATCATATAATCCCGCCCTCCAGACCCCAAATATACCCCTTGCATCCTGCATCCAGGGTTATTGAAGGACATAATGCATCACCCAGAGAGTGAGCTTGCATGTAAATCAACTGTGGAGGAACTGAAATGTAGAGGCTGAGCACAGTATAGGCGCATTGTCTACAAAGGAATGTAAAAAGGTGGCCCGTTAGTTTTTTTTGAGGTATGTAAAATACAGAGTTAAAAAATAAATGGCGACATTTCAGATGGAGATAGGAATACGTTAACTTCCAGTAGGCATGTGAATACTGTTTTTGGCTGACTGGCGACGAGTTCTCTTCTTCTTCTTCCTTAAAAGCTGGTTCACTCAAAAATGAGTAGGTCACCAGCGTGCATGTTAAAAAAAAGAGAATGCCCCTGTATACATCAATCTCAGACCGATTTAGTTCGACAGTAGAGCAGTTTTGTTGGGCAAGTTTCCTGGTTTGCCTCGTGTGTTTTAAAATATGTGGCAACGATGTGTTTATTAGAAAGACTGCTAAGCAACCAGGTTAATTTTGTATTGTATAAGTGTACAAGACTTTTTCCCCTTGAAAAACAGTCTGGCTAACCTCTTTACAACTGATACAGGGAATGTTTTCTTCAGTGTGGTTATGACCGAGTAGTTGCTTTATGCATTTTTTGTATCCGTTGTTTAGCACATGAAGAAAATTGTCTATTTTGTGTTGTCTTTTCTTCATTCTCTCAGTCAATTCTATTCCGTCCTTATATTCACATTTTGATTAAAGTAACCCATTTCAATACTGTATTTACACCCAAGAAACCATTTCCAATGGAGGTGGATTTATCACTGTAACCGACTTGCTTTAGAGTGAAATGTTAACTTTGTTGGGTGAAAAAATGCCCACAAATTGCTTTAAAAATTCATTACTCAGTTCAGTAACTTTTCTCTATTTGCCCTCAAACAAGAAGGTGCAAGTTTTATTCCATTAAAAAAAATTGTGAATAATTCATGTCTGTTTTTTTGTATGCCATTCTGATGCTTTGTGGGGAAAAATTCACCCTTGTTGTTTAAGATATCAGCCCTTTCCACATACCTTGATGAAGGGAACTGGATCCTGGCCAGATATCAGTTGTGCTGATGGCAGCAAGCTGTACTTGCTCCCTGATTTGGAATACCAGAATGTGCACATTCTCTGTAAACAGCTTAAACTCTGTAATGCGTGCGTGTCCTCTCTATGTCTCCCCCCTTCTTCCCCGTGTGTGTGTCTCCTGCCTCTCTGTCCGTCTGTTGCACTTCTTCAGATAAGTGATAGTTTAAGTGAATAATTGTTTCATCTCTCTCTCTCTGACCAACTGTCTCCGTTCATTTCTGTCAGTCTTGTTCATTTCTGTCGGTCTTGTCTCCTCTCTTCATATGTGCACAAATTTGTTCATCTACATCATGTCGCTTTTGCATATGGCAAAGGCTTACTGTGTGTGTGTGTGTGTGTGTGTGTGTTGTGTGCACATGTGCATCTGTGTGTATAGAGGAGGAAAGCACTTGAAAGAAATGGGAACAGCAATACAAAGACATGGGTGCTACCAGTACATATCTAAAAACCTGAAAGGCAGGGGTTCAGAGGCTGCTCAGGCCCTGGTGGGGTTTGGGGGTAGGGGGGTCAAGGCCCCCCTGAAGCTGAAAAAAAAAACGCATTTTAGAAGGCATACGGAAAGTTCCTGTTGAATGTAAAGTGGAAAGTTAGGCCTGAAATTAAAGCTAAAAGTTCATTTATAAATAAATACATAAAACACAACTAAAATGCATTTTCTTGAAGAAAATCAAACTTCTTTTTTTCTGTTGTTTTTTCAAATTCAGTCTACACATACCTTTATACCTTTTAATCTCCCATGCACTGTACGTTGTACTCTTAAGTGAGGAGGGACTGAAGACTCTTCTAAGTCACAATGAGTTATACTCATGGCTTTAAAAGTCACTGAAAACCTAGAGTAGTACATAAACGTTGTTTTTTTTCCCCTCGTGTCCCATTTTCTATGCCACCTCAGTGGCAGTGAATCTATGCTGCTCATTCCAACACCACAGCCACATCCTGAACCAGCCCACCACAGCCCATGCACTGTCAGGGAGCAGTCAGTGTCATGATAGATGTCAGACGCCGTGTCCTCCACATATCTGTTGAATGGTCTGAAGATCTCTGGCAGCATTTGCAACCAAATGCACTGTGTCACCACTAATATTGAGGGAATGTGGATTTTCACACCTCAGTTGTGTTTCTACACCACTTTTCTGACCCACATTGTTGCAAGGTTGTCCATTAAACAAGAGATCATGTGTTTGGGTGACAGGTCAAGCTTTGGATCACTCACTGGTCATCTATAACCACCGCATAAATGTTGTCTGCTGTAGCCTGGTTCGCAAGGTGTGAAGCCAAATGAAAAGTTCCTGGCCTCATCTTCATCATCAAAGTATCTGATTATGACACTGACAACTTTCTCCATTGCATTATTTGTGGCCTCATCAATGTTCAAAGAGTAAAAAACATCATGAAGCTTCTGTCTCGTCTCCTTCAAACAGCTGCAGCCAAGCCATGGGTCATGGCATAGGTCCCACATTGCCTCTGCACATGCATTTTCATCGATACTTATCCTCCGAAAGTGTCTGGCACAGCTCCACCAGATCTGGTATATTGCTGAGCAGCAGACGGTGTTCTGCTACAAACCCAAGAAGTTTTGCTTTCTGCTCAGCAGTGAGGTCTGCTAAAGCCTTGACATCTACAGGTGGTGTTGCTGCTTAGGCGCTTGTTCTTTTTACAGCCATCGATTCACATGATCTGTGCACCTGCAACATTAAAACAAAACGGGGTAGATCAGTTTTTTAACAAAAATGAGTAGATATGTTCTGATCCATCCACACACACAAACCTACACATATACGCACACCTCTCACTATCCCTCTCCACCTCCATCATGCAAACACGTTCACACGCACACACACACACAATCAGTTTCATCATGGAGATGTTACTGACTGCAGGCTAATCAATCCAACCTACACAGATTTACTAAGCCTGGAGACAACTTGTGATAGCCTCAGGGCTTACAGCCAGATTAAATGAATAACTGTAATGATGTAAAACATGGAAAGAGCGTCTCACAGTAGGACTCTATACAGATGTCTCAAATGCACTGACCCAGCTCACGAGTCAGCGCTGGGTCACCTGGCTAACATTGTCTGTAATATCTTCTATAGTGTGTGTGTGTGTGTGTATGCACGTGTGCATGTTAATTCACACATGGTGGTGGTGGTGTGTGTGTGTGTGCTAACGTGTATGACCTTGTGTATACTGATGCAAGACTAGCTAAGTAACTGCAGTGGATTATTAGCACTTATGAGTCACAGGATACATGTGTAACTATAACTTAAAAAGTATGTCAAAATTAATAACAGGAAAAATATAACATGAGTAAATAAAGACGTAAATAAAACACACACACAACATACAAATGATTAGCACTAGATTCATTCACATACACATATCAGTGCATGAATACACAAATGCACATTACATACCCTCTTCCTCTTCCCCCCTCTCCACACACACACACACATTCTCAGACAGACAGACACACACCCACACGTATACACACGCACACACTCACTCAAATCAATCTAGACACCTGTAAACATTCACAACTAGCAACCCCACAGACATAAGAACATTGAACTCCCAGAGGATCATAAACACCTCCATGTTAACAGTGCACATAAAGCCATCTGTAAACATTTGCAACCAATAAAACCATAGAAACTTAAGCAACCACAAAAAGAAAACAGATGAGAAGACATGTAATTTGTCCAAAAGAGATATGTGGTGTAGATCTGCATAATGGTGTTGATTACACAAAAAAATAGATAAATAAGCAAACGAATACATATTTTTTAAGACAGGGGTGGGGGTAGAGACAGAAAAAAGAAAACAAAAGGGAAAGGATCTGTCTGCGAAGTCACCTAGTGCAAAAGAAGCTGTGTAATCCATGAACTGCATCGTGCATGTAACCGAGGCCCATTAAAAAAAGCATATACATGAATAAAATGACAAAGAAAAAAAACCTTCCTTGTCCGAAAAAAGCAAGGGGGCACAGCTGTGCAATAATTCTTTCAAAAGAGATGTATTTCAGAGATTTTTCCATCACAAATTGTACTAATGCTAAAAATGAAAATTAAATCCAGAGTACTGCAAATTTTACTGAATATGTTGACATGACTTTGAGCGAGTAAATATTAATTTTAAACTACAAACAACAGTGAAACTAAGACACTATCGTAACAAAGTCACTCAGATGCTAAATAAAAATAACAGATCGACAGATCAAGAATGCAGAAAGATGACAGCAACAACTACACAAAAAACAAACAAAAACACATTGAGATATGTCACAAAAGTCACTTAACTGCTGAACAAAAAATTGGCAGCTCAAGACTAAGGCAGACAAAGACAAGAAAAGAAAGAATGCAACATGAACATGAAGAACAGTGGTGGTTTCTTACCTTCATGTTCTTCTGGTGTGTGGCAAGATTGGCATGCTCCCTGTCTTTTTCCTTCCCGCTTGAGCCGTATTTCACCAACTTCAAACAAACGGAACAGAAAGCCACCCCTGACATGTCCATCTTCTGCAGCCACAGGCCAAATGTTTCGCCTTTGTATCCATCAGCCATTCCCCATCAACATCGATTTCGCACGCCTTTCTCCACCTCCTCTAGTCTTGAGGCATCGTCTTATACCAAAAACACCATTGTAATGATGGTTCCACTGTCTCGCCAATGTGTTGAGCATCGACTTTCAAATATGCATACATCTTTGATTTTGAGTCAGCCTGAATGAAGTGGAGCACTTCATATCTCCAGCATGGAATAGCAAGAACAGAGCACATTGAAAACTTGCGATATGAATTCAAATGAATAGTGGAACTGCCGACCGATTTAAACCATTCTTTGAAAATTCCTTGCTCCTCAGACTTAAAAAAACTGGCATCGCCAGCATCAGCCATTATTAAAAACTGGCATGTAACCGGCACAGTAGCACCCACGCAAAGATAAAAGATGCATCACATAAGAATGCAAGAATTCCAATCAAAATGTGATGAAATGCACAAGTGTATACACACTTCATATTTATTTCACATAATGGATACCATTCTATCTAAGGTAAAAGTTAAAAGTAGTACAAGGAATAACTCACAGAACAGTTTGTATTTATTTCACATTATGGAATATCTATCAAAAGTAAAAGTTGAAGCAGTATGAGAAACCTTGCTGAAAGGATGAATGACAGAAAAGGCATAAATTCCTGGCTACTAACGAATGCTCATCCACCCACAGAGGCCTCTAATCATCAACACACACATGCATGCATGCACACAATAAACAATGTAATTACAGTGCAGCTAGAAAAGATCTGTTCACTCAACATTCTTGCTCGTATCTGGATGGATTGTTTTCTCAGTCTCTTCTGTTCCTGCACAGACTGGGTGTGTGTCAACAAATTTTATGTCATTCACAAGAGACAGGGTAGCCATGTGCTAATTTCCCCCCAGAAAGTACGGGGAAGGGTTTTTCAGTGTAAGCTTTCGCTATGTGAAGTCCAGAGTGAATCTTCACCTCATGGTATGTCTAAATAGTTTACCATGTGAAGTCAAAGGTGAATTTTCACCCAGTTTGCAAGACCATGGAAATCGTTCTTCAATTTAATAAACATTTGCGAAGGTTAAATGTACAGTGTTTCACAAGTCTCCAAACCCACAGCTCAACCTTCCAACGACCACCCATGTATATTCTATTCACATACCACTCGCTTTTCTCATCCAAATGGAATGACATTACAGTGAAAAACATGCACATAGCGACATGTTGTGCACACTGTTTTTATTTCTTTCATTCGTATTTAATACACACCAATGAAAATGGAACAATGACAAGATCAGTAAAATCTGCTGCTGATAAAAAAAAACAAAAAAACAAGTGAACAAAAAACAAAACAAAAATGGTAGCTTGTTTAAAGTAATTAAGACCATGAATTATACACTTGCTTTTGCACTTTGTAAGCATGCTTAAACATCACTTCTGCTCCAGTTTAGCTGAACAAGTATACACATTCATCTTCATCTCAACACACACTCTCTCCTGCAAGCCCCTCAACTCAACTCCTTCCTCAAAGAAAGCAAAATCAAATGACTATCAATATACACATTAATATTTATTCTCTCAGGAAACTGATAATAAATTTGACACCTGCATAAAATGCTAAACAGATACTGCTCCAGAAACCAGTCAACACTTTACATACTCTCTTGAACAAATAGAAACTAATGGAATAATCAACAAGAAAAGCCAAAAAAAATAATACAATCCAACAGCTGTGCGGGGCCTGTGCAGGTCACAGATACCAGCTGAGGATACAGCAGATTTCACAGCATGGCTCTAAGGGTCTCCATCTTCTGGTACACTTCATTCCGCTTGCTGGCAACCCCAGACTCGGACTCCAGGTACTGCTGGCGATTCATCTTGCCAGCAATAAGTTTCTCCGCCATGGTGATGGCCAGATTGATCTGGTCTTTGTACTGGCCATCCAAACGCTGCAGCTCTGCCACCTACAACACATGGACAAACCACTTCACATGACTTCATATGGGCAACATGAATGATCTCATTGTGTTGTATCATCATCTCTTCACAACATTCTTTTGCGTAAAATTGGACATGCTCTTCATGAAAGCAATTCTTTTTCTTTTTTTGATGATTTTCTAAAATGAATTTTGCCATATAAAACACTCCTCCTGTTATGGGTTTCTTTTCAATCTGTGCCCACTTACATGCTGCACTAAAAACCCTGATTTCAGCTTCATCTGAAAGGCTTCACCACCACTAAAAACCTGGTGAACAGAGAAAAACCTACTCCACCTATCTCATTTGAGATTCAAACCATGGACATGATATCTTCTCACTTCTAAGGCAAACAGCCTATCCCCTAGGCCACCACTTTATCGTTTCTGAATCTCCCTAAATCAGGTTACAAAGTCAGACACTCTCCCTAAATCAGGTTACAAAGTCAGACTATTTCTAAAATCCGAAGAGAAGATCTTTGAACAAGCCCTATTAATGTGGCTGACTTATGGAAAACCGTAAATTTAAAAAAAAAAAAAAAAAAAAAATCACCAGCTTTTGAGAATACCACCTTTACTGTATGAGGTGAAAAAGTTTGCTTTCAGTAACATCTGGCTGTATATGCACCAATGATTCATATAATACATCTCTGAATTATGTGAGTGGGCACACACCCAAATGACCAGCATTTCTAGGAAAACTGTTGAGCATTCATTTCTGTATAGTGTGGGTGTGCATGCACCCATTCTTTTATCAGACTGGTTCCAATAAAGTATGGGCATGCTTACATCTGCATCATACAAAAAGGCTTAAAGTTAAAAAAAGTTAAATGGAATAAAAGATTGTAGAAAGTATCATTTCTCTAGAAGAATCTTTCAAGACTGGAATAGGCTTAGTGATGATATAGTCCTGAGTACCAGCTTGGATGATTTCAAAGGCAAAATAGACAAATTTTTTTCAAGCACACATTGGTGCACAAAATAGACCACATTTGCCAACGACTGGAAGCAAGTGAGGGAGCCCATAATAAGCCGCGAGGCTTAGGGCCCATACCTGATACCTGATTAACCCGTTCGCTGCTTGAAGCTGCTTGAAAATGTTACAAACAAAGGCTTTCCCAGTGCCAGGGAAATCTAATGATTTGGGGGTAATAATTAACAAAAAATTCTAGCTCAGAAACTACAAAAGATATAACAATGAAATATATATGATTTTTGAAGGAAATTGAATGAAGATTTTGAATCTGGGCTTCTTTTGTTTTAATTTTGATAATAAAAAAGTATTTAGACAATTAGATTTGGATAGATTTTTTTGCACGATCAAAAGCATATGTATTTACCACTACATCTTCACATCCAAACAAGAACACAAAGCAAAAAAGTTGAAAATAAAGTTTGTATTGTCACACTACACCTGTAAATGAAAGTAAAACAGTTTAGAAGTCTATCAAGACGCTCACACTCTATGCAGACAGGTCAGTCCACGACCACGCCCCCCTCTCCCCACCACGCCCCCTTGCTGGACTTCAACCCTCTCTTTCACTGCTCCTCTTCCCCTACCTTTCCCTCTGCCCTGTGCCGCGCCGCGAGCAGGCCGCACTCCCCTCTCACGCTGACTACCACGTCACTGACCACTGGCACGCAGTGCAGAGTACACACTAGGCGAGCTCGTTCGACGCTGGCAAACCAGTCAGCTGAACACACATTGAGGTCACACAGCCCGACACAATAACTGACGAATACGGTTGGCAATTCCATCACTATCATCATCTCACCTTCATGCTCGAGTGAGTCGTTGAATAAAAGATTATTGTCTTTGTCAAAAATCATTAGCAGAGCCTGCTCAGCTGTGTAAATACGTTGATTTGGTCGCTGCGCTTGTCGAAGGTTGCGCCGCCATCTTTGCAAGCGAGACGAAGTGCTGGCTGGTCATCCAGTCAGTGATGAGAATAAATGGGCTTTCCCCTCACGTGTGGTCATTTACATATCATTTTAATACTACAGACATATAAGGCTTACTACGCACACTCTATTTAAGTCCGTTGATAGAAATAGTAACGAATGAAAATTCAAGAAAAATGCATGACGTCAGTGGACGGCCGATAGGCACTGGGAAAGCATTTTTAATGCGGCGTCAGCTGACGGCTTAAAGGCACTCTACGGGTTAAACATGTTACCTGATTAAACATGTTTTGTTTGTTTTTAACAATAATCTGATTTTGGAGATGCAATGGGCCAACTCATCAAATAGAAGTCATGACATTTCATCCTGAAAGAACTACATGAGAGTTCTTAAAGTTCTGATGTGTTGAATGCATGTTTTGGAGCATAATCATTCATAGCATTTTAAAAAAATGGTGAAGTTAAGGAAACACTAGAGAAGGAAATACAATGCCCCCTTAGCCTCAATTCCCAAGTCTACATCATTCCTCCCACACTTCACACTGAAAATGGACCTGCTTCTGTTCCCTCTACCAATACAAGTTGGAATCTAATCAGAGACAAGATCTTCAAGTCTTGTGTATAATATCTGATCAATCTAAGCAATAATGGAATCACTTCCGGACTAAAAGTGTTTGATAGTTTGATTTCTACATACATGCTGTTTGCAAGGTTTTCAGCTTAAATGTTCCCCTGAACGATAATCATACAGGACTAAAAGAAAACTGTGATACTATCCACTGACAAGATAGGATACCCGTTGTATTCAATTCATGCATTTATTTTTCATGAACACACACTAAAAAAGAACTAGCAGATTAAACCAATCTTACGTTTTTTCTTCAGCAGTTAAGCGACTTTTGTGAAAAATATCAACGTGTTTTTGTTTATCTGTTTTTGTTTGCTTTTTGTGTAGTTGTTGCTGCTTGTCAATCTTGCCATCTTGCATTCCAACAGAGGAAACAACTGGCCAAAGCTAGTTTCCTCTGACTGCTTTACAAATTTGTTTTAAGGATAAAATGTCCTACACAGGTCATCCTACCAATGAACTAGGAAAAAATGTTCACATAACACTGAAACTGAACAGTGAACAGTGAACAGACATTTCTGTACTGTTAGCACAGCAGGTTACCAGTGGAACTTTGTGGATGGATGGAAGCCTGACACATTAAGATTTAATATTCAAAAATGTGTGACAAAAGCAACCCGAGATTCAAACATAAAAAAGAAAAAGTGAAATGGACATTTATGCCGAACTTTACCTGCGTTGGTTCGTGCTGTGCACGACAATTTCAACACGGTTGACTGCTTTGAACTCGGTGCGTCCGCCATCGTACTCACCTGTGCATCAAGCTAGCCAACTACCTGATCTTTCGTCTAGTTCTGTTGAGTGCTCTATCCCTGTGCGCCAAAGTGATAAATTCCTGCATTACAGATGTGATCAACTTCTTCATGTAAGTCCCGCTCGTTTGACCTGTGAATTAACATCTCGGCTTCGTACTTTTGGCATAGGTGTCAATCTTCCAAGAAAACGGTACAAGAGAAAGAAGGCAGACAACAAACGGACATTAAAGGTGCTGCTTTTCAACTGCCGATCGTGTCGCAAAAAAGCAGCTGAAATCCATGAAATGGTGACTGATTTAAAAGCCGATATTTTCGTCTTGACTGAAACTTGGTTGTACGATCGTGGTGACGAGTCCTACATCGCTGCTATGACTCCCTGTGATTATGATTTCCACTCGTTTCCTCGTGTTGGATCACGAGGTGGTGGATTAGCCTTCATGATTCGAAAAACACTCTCATGCTGTGTTTCTTTCACTCCTGTGAAATTTTGTTCGTTTGAGTGTGTTGAAATGAAACTACGAGGCACTGCTGCTACTGTTTCTTTGGTTTGTGTTTACAGACCTCCGCCAAGTAAGTCCAATATGCTGTCTAACTCTGCCTTCCTACAGGAGTTTCCAGATCTGTTATCCTCTTATGCAGCTACACGTAATACTGTTTGTTATCTTGGTGACTTTAATTTTCATTATGATGACTATTCAGATCGCCAAGTGATTCATCTAAAGACTCTACTGACTGATCACAACCTGTCTCAGTTTGTTCAAACACCAACACACAAACATGGCCATATCCTTGATTGGGTGGTGGGAAACATTGAAGACAGCGTTCTCTCTGTGGATGAAGTTCGTGACTATGCTGGTCTTTCAGACCATTTTGTTGTTGTGTGTAGTTTGAAGATCTCCAGACCCCCTCCTTGGAAAAGACTTGTTACGTCTAGGAACATGAAAGCATTGTGTGTGGCTGTTTTTGACCAAGAGGTCAAGAGTTTTGCTCAGGGCATGCGTAAGCAGCAAAGCAATGCAGATGTCACACAATTAGTTGAAGTGCTTAACGATGGCCTTCAGGAAATCCTGGACCGACACGCGCCTGCAGTGACTAGGTGTGTTACTGACCGTCCCTCAGCTCCTTGGCTCTCCGAGGACGTGAGAGCTGCTCGACGTCAACGCCGGCGCAGCGAGAGACGCTGGAGAAAGAGCCGATTGACCATCCACCGCCAGATCTTTGCAGCGAACAGGTGTGAGGCAGGGGACTGCCTCCAGGATGCCAGAGAGTCATACTACCGTGATAAAATTGACTCTTGTTCTTCATCAAAGCAGTTGTTTTCTCTTTCAAGTGAACTACTTGGCAAACAAAAGAAATTAAGTTTGCCCACGAACATTCCTCCTTCTCAAATCTCTCAACAATTTAGTGAATTCTTTGTTGATAAAATCAAAACCATCCGTGACAATCTTGATGCAAATCCTTCCCAACCAATTCTTTACAATAAATACTGTGGACCACCTTTTTGTACTTTTAATCCTGTGGATGAAAAACTGATCGGGGATCTCATAAGTGAATCCTCCAGCAAAAGTTGTGTCCTTGACCCCATCCCTACTTCCCTCCTTAAACAGTGTGCCTCTCATTTGATTCCCGTGATTACAAACATTGTAAACAAATCTCTCTTGTCAGGCATAGTGCCTCCTCAGTTTAAGCAGGCAATGGTTACCCCTCTCTTGAAAAAGCCAGGACTGGACCTTAATAAGTTAAAGAACTATAGACCGGTGTCCAACCTCCCATTCCTCTCAAAAATCCTTGAAAGAGTTGTGCTGAAGCAGCTTCAGACTCATCTTTCAGACCATGGTCTTCTTGAAGCCTGTCAGTCTGCTTATAGGAAGAATCATAGCACTGAGACTGCTGTATTGAGCGTACTGGACTGTTTACTGTGCAAATCCGACAGTAAACTTGTTTCTCTCGTAGCCTTGCTTGATCTGAGTGCTGCCTTTGATACGCTAGATCACACTACTTTACTTGAAAGGCTTAGGGTCACTTTTGGTGTTGATGGGATAGTTCTCCAGTGGTTCGAATCGTACATCAGAGATAGGTCGCAGGCGGTGGTTGTGGGTGGTGTAAGGTCTACTTTGTCACCTCTTTTGTATGGAGTACCACAGGGGTCAGTATTGGGCCCAGTGTTGTTTACATTGTACTCACAGCCCTTGTCAGATGTTATCTCGGACCATGATTGTGATTTTCACAAGTATGCTGATGACACTGAGCTTTCTAAGAGTGGCACACCTGATGAGTTTGTTTCTGTTCAATCTGGGGTGTCTCGGTGTATCAGCAGTGTGCAGGAATGGATGACAAGTAATAAGCTTAAATTAAATTGTGAAAAGACTGAAGTCATGCCCGTTGGAACCTCCTCCTGCCTCAAACTCGTTGAGTCAGAGTCAATGGTTGTTGATGGTACTGAATTGCCTTTCAGTAACTCTGTCAAATACCTTGGTGTTACCATTGATCAGTGTCTGACCATGCAGAATCAAATATCTGTAGTCTGTCGCTCATCCTTTTTAGAGCTGAGACGTATTGCTTCCATCCGACGCTTTATATCCAGGGAAGTAGCTGTCAGGCTAGTCTGTGCCATGGTGATGTCAAGATTGGACTACTGCAACTCTGTTTATGCTGGGCTTCCCGCAGAACAGATTGCTCGGCTGCAGAGAGTCCAAAATAGCGCTGCACGACTTGTTTTGAAGAGGAGGAGGTGTGAGCACATCACTCCCATGCTGATCGAACTGCACTGGCTTCCCATACAGTATCGGTGGCAATTTAAACTGGCAGTTCTTGCTTTCCGCCACTTCAATGAATCTCTTCCTCACTATCTCTCTTCTTCTCTCTGCACCTACCAAAGCTCTCGTACCCTTCGCTCTTCTTCACAAAAACTTTTGAAAATCCCTAAGCGTTCTCTGAAATCTGTTGGCGAAAGAGCCTTCAGTTTTAGAGCACCTTCTATTTGGAACTCCCTCCCTGAAGACCTTCGTAATCAGCCTACTCTTTCTTCTTTTAAATCTCAGCTCAAAACTTACCTCTTCAAAAAAGCCTATTCTCTTCTGTAGATGACTAGATCTCTCTTAAATTCCTCCACAACTAGTTCGGTGAGACAGTTTATGCATGTAGTGTGTCTGCCATTGTGTATTTTCTTTTTGCTGTGTGCATGAATATTGTATGAATAAGTGCAAATGGTGGATGTAAGCGCATTGAGTTGTTCAACAAGAAATGCGCTATATAAGTATTATACATTATTATTATTATTATTATTACATAATGTAAAGGATCATATGCATACCAGGGTACAACACAAAAAACTGCCAATGGAAACCATTTTCACAAAGGTATTTTGACACTCTGCAAGTACCGCAGCACTCTCAGATACATCCTGTATTGAAACGATCATCCGGTCTTGTCTGGGCTAAGCAACAAACTGTAAAAAAGTGAATAATTCTCCATGGATGGAAAATTTAATCCTTTCAATCTGAATTCCATAAAAAGCTCTAAAAGTTCAAAAACAGAGAAGATGGACAACACACAAAATGTGAAATAGTTCACAGCAGCAAGTACAAGCAACCACACTGACCTTCTCCGCCATGTCAACTCCTTCAGCCTTCAGCTGCTGCTGCAAGTTCTGTATCTGGGTGGTCAGCTGGCGGTAGTCTGCATCCACCTTCTTGCGGCTGACCACAAAGGCATTCACATCCTTGCTAGCCTTGAAGCGGTTGATAGCATCATCATAACTCTGATAGAGGGCACTGCGGCGGTCCTGGGTGCTTTGAACTTCCTCCACTAGGCTGGCCACACGCATGCGACTCTCTTTGGCCTCATCCTGCACCCACGTACGAACATCACACTTGTCAAAACACACACTGTGACTCAACCTAGCCTTGAATTGTATCCAAAATCATATCCCATCAGTGGGAGCAACCATTTCTATCAAAAATAATAAATGGAACGACACTTTTAAGTCTTTCGCTCCCGGCCGCGGCGGATATCGCCGCGGTTCAAGGGTCATTGCATACTTGATCACCTGACCAGTCACATATTGTTTACTTCCTAGTAAATGGCGGCTCCCATACAGCATGTTTGAAGCGATTTTTCAGCAAGTTTTGGGTCGATTTTGATGCGGCTTTTTTTTTGCGTTTTGTAAAGCGAAAATTAGTCAAGCGGATCAATATGGCTGCCAGAAGATTTACTGCCGAAGAGGTGGTGAGAATTGTGTTTGAAACGCCATATGAAGGTGAAATTAGCAACAATGAAAGTGAGATAGAAAATGAAGGTGATATGGTTGTCGATCAGCCTCACAATGAGTCAAGTGATTCAAATTACCAGGAAGAAGATACTGATCTATCAAGTACATTGACAGGTAGGGGGCGTGGTCATGCTGATAGTGGGCGTAGTCAAGGACGTGGTAGGAGAGGAAAAAGACGTCATTTTCCTTCAAGAATATGTATATATGTACATACTCTATATATTTACATACTTTTGAACACTTGCGAATTTTTTTGCCAGCTTTTTTTGTATGATGGATGAAGTGTCAGTAAAAGTCGCGTCTCTAGCCGACATTCATATGCATGACTCAATGCATCCCTGAACACTGTGCGCTTTTTTTAGTAAATAATTGCACTTGGTTGTTATGTCCTATAGACTTGTGCACATTCCAATACCATTTCCACCCATAATATACAGGGACTTGAATTTTCATGGATTTTTTTTTCAAAATATTTTGTTTATTTTTTCTTAAAATCTTGGTTATCTTCCCATGATTGTGAGTTATCTCATCCCATCACCATGAAACATACAACAATTATATTCTCCATTCATTTTCCTTCAATAAAATGTATAATTTTGTATACTTCAGAGCAAAACTTGAATTTTTGTGATTTTTTTTTGTAAGGTTGGTGTTTTTTACCCCCAAATTACAAAGTTTTGGGAGTCAAAGGGTTAAATGCCATGAGCGCCACTAACTCATCACAGTGTTTTTCGCACTCAGAAAGTAGACAAAAATATATGTTTACCAAACCTGATCCAAAGAAAGCTTTTTTTCTCTCTCTTTTATTTCTGTCTCTAAAGCCTGAAAACTTTTAAAGCCAGTAAAAAGTTTCATAGGTCCAATTCATATTGACATCCATGTCATTTTTTTTTAACTTAGGCAACTCACAGTGAGGACTAGATGTAGAATCCAAAGTAATACACTTCCTAAGTCATCGAAGACAATTGACAGATGCAGCTTTTTCCATTTTGCAAAAAGCAATATCTGACAGACATTGTTCCATTCACTTACGTTGGTTTTAACAAAATGTGGATACACATCATGTAATATTTCTTTAAACAATTGTAACACAGTTAATAAATATTACATCTGCTTTCATTTCTTCTCTGAATGCTGCTTCTGGTGATTCAAAACTACAACCAACATTTCTCCTTTAGACAAATTAAAACACTGCTCACTGGCAAATATTTCATTTACAGTTTGAGAGCGAACAGCTCACAGGTATGGAGGAAAATCAGATAAATGAGTGCATAACAAGCACACAGGGAGTACCTTAGTGATGGAGAAATCTAAGCGAACGTAGATGATGACAGCCAAAAACAGCAGGTAGAAGGCCCCCACTACCAGGAAGGGCTCCTGCAGAAGTTGCATGCGTGTGAAGGTGTAGTGCACCTGAAACAGACCACAACCAGCTATGGTGAGATCAGGAATGTAACTTTCTATCCATTCTCAAGACTGCCTTACCAGTATGTTTTGCTTCCATAAACAATTAAATGATCAGTACATGGCAATTTTTCAACACAAACCCTCAGAACAGACCAGACTCCGTTGCAACTCTTGTGTTTCAACGTGAACCCCAAATAACTCCTTTCTTTAAACAGACTTTTCTTGAGCCTAACAAGTCTTTATTCAGAGATTCAGCTTGTTAGAAATGATTTCAACTCTGTCTCTTCCCCTTAGGTAATTAAAAAAAGGTTTTCAAATGTCTACAATAATCAAGTTACAAATGAAACTTGCACATTAAAAGGGATACTTAGCGTCAATAATCAGAGCCTGGAACTGCTAAGTAAAAAAAAAAGGAAATTTCTAGGGGGGTCCAGAGGCATGCACCCCCCGAAAATTTTGAAAATTGAGACTAAAATCTGTGCAATTTGAGGCATTCTGGAGGCAAATTTGAAGGAATCTAGCACATTGAAATTCATAATGAACATCAATCTAAAAAAAATACACTGAAAAGGCTGATTGTACAAGTTAACAAATGGAAAACAAAGCAAAACATGGGCAGAAGGTCATACTGCCTAGAGCACAAACAAACACTTTCTTTCTCCTGAACCCCATCATTTCAGTTTTTACTCAAGGAAAGAATTCAATCAAGCCCAAAATATACACTGAAAAGGCTAATTATTCAACACAAGGAAAACTAAGCAAAACATAGGCAGAAACTCATGCTGCCTGGAGCACAAACATATATACCTTCTGTTTTTTTAACTTCATCATTTGACTCGAGATTTTTCAGAAAAAAAATTCAATCAGGCACAAATAAACATACACTGAAAAGGATAATAAAATAGTACAAGGTAAACTAAGTAAAACATGAGCAGAAGTTCAAACCGCCTGGAACACAAACATAATATTCTCCTTTTTTATTTTAACTCCATCATCTAACACAAGATTTCTTTTTAAGATATTAAGAATTAAATCAAGCCCAAAACACACACACTGAAAAAACAAAACAAAAGGAGTAAACTAAGCAAAACGTAACAGACAAGCCAAAAGAGTGTACATCATCAATGTGTTTTTGTGAAGTTGTAAAAGAGCAGTATCTATAAAGCATTAATGATTTCAACGTTTCTCTCTCTCTCTCTCTTACACACACACATCGAATGTTGAACAGCCGTTATACGCCTCTCGCCGTTTCCAATGCAGAGCAGTTTTGTTGTGGTCTTCTTAGACGATTCTGGCTCTCGGGTTGTAGACAATGTCGCAGTAGCATAATTCGCAGAAGGAAGTCCCTACCACATTGACTTTTCGAATATGCTCAGCTAACATATCCTCTCCGACCTCCGTCTCCATCCACGTCCATTTCCAACTATTCTTTGCTTTTGAATCATCGAACATGTCGCCACACTAGACTATTTCCCTGTCCTCCATCTTGGAAGAATTAACCGGATCTAGGTCAACCCACGATGCATTGCGCACATTAAGCCTAGACTGAGCTTTCCTTCGGCGAGTAAGAGTTCGCAGAAGTCGTCTGCTACACCGAGGGGCTGTAAAAAAAAAAAAAGTATGGTCGTCGATTTTTTTCTTACACAGAAAAAAATTTCGATTTTGATTTATGCAAGAATCCTCATTTCCGCAACGAATTCCAGGCTAAACAAAAAAACAAACAAACAAAAAATAACCCCTCAGTAAAATACGGATCCAAGAACGGAGAATTTCACCTTTTGGCATGCTCCACGATTTACCGTGACCTGAAGTAATGATAAGAGTTGTTGACTTCAACTCTTGGTCATTACAATCTCTAGGTAAGGAATGATCCAGCTTATGAAATGTCAGTGAAGAGATAACAGGAGCTGAGAACTGTAGTGCCTCATCATGAAAATCCCTGAGTGTTGTAAAACATAGCTTTTGAGACATTAATGAAGAGATGACCTGCTCACAATCACATGAACAGAACATGCAAGACTTGCCAACAGAGCTGATCACTAACCTCAAAGTCCTGGATGTGTTGCTCCACCAGCCTGGACTTGCTCAGCACCACCACAGGGCGACCCGTAGTGTCTAGGTAAGTGTGGTGCAAACTGTCTGCCTCCCTCTTCACCTCGAAAGGGGTCCTCACCTCAACATTCCTGCACCATGACCACCATTTATTTCAACTGACAATCAAGGGTAGCTGAGATAAATAGGTATCCTTGTCACTTACATAAAATCATATAAATATTAGCACAGGATCTTTATTGTACATGTAACATTAAAGGAGTCTCCAAGCGTCTAGCCAGGACCTTCCAACAACATGGATGCAAAGTGTTCCACAAACCCACCAACTCCCTACGCCAGCAACTGACCCATGTCAAAGACAAAACGGCCCCCCTCAAGCAGTGTGGTGTAGTGTACCAGGTAGGTTGTCAAGACTGTGCCAATACCTACATTGGCGAGACAGCAAAACCACTCACCATCCGTCTACAGGAACACCAAAACCGATCTACTTCTGCCATACACGAACACCTACAAGCCACAGGCCACAGTTTCAGCCCCTAAGAAACCAAGATCTTATCTACAGAGCCCTTCCTCACAAAAAGAAAAGTTAAAGAAGCCATCGAAATCAAGACAAGACGCCCCAGCCTGAACAGAGATCAAGGCTTTGAACTTCCCCCCATCTACAATCAGATCCTGACAACCGTTCACCCTACACAACAGTCACCCCACCAGGCCTCGCTGCCACAACAGCAACAGTGAGCTGAAGAAGACAGGGTGACCCTGTCGAAATATTCTCAAAGTAAGTTTTTGATTCTGAGTCTAACTCCTTTTCTAATTCCCATTTTTAGTTTTCAAGTTTGTCAGAGGAATTTTGTGACAAATTTGTTCCACAGAATTTCAGTACTAGGGTATTCGAGATACCAAATGGCACTGTTAATTTAACCCTTACACTGGTTTAACGTACTATTAAGTACGTTGTCTGGTGAATTAACAGAAGGAAAGTTTGAAAAAAGTAGTTACATTTGTATAATATGCAAAACTTTTCAACAGTTAGTATTTGAACATGACATGCAGAATAAAAATTGTGAGTAATTGAATAAAAAAATAATATAAAACAGAACTGGTGTGCTTGTGAGTGTTTGATTAGGTGCTTACCTGTCTAGAATGTGAAAATAACAGGTAAAAACAGGTGGCACATCCTGCTTGTCATTCTCAAGAGCTTGTTCACAAATAATCCAGTCAATGATGTTCCACAGTATCCAGAAATAAGTTATAGCCTTTTTCAAGGAAAGTCAGTGTGGATTATACCTGTCTTCCATGCAGGCAATCCAGGTAAGAATAAATAAGGTACAGCTCAGTTTTCACATTGAAATCACGTGCTGCTAACACACACACACACACAAAGGTCACTATCAACAAATGTAATTGTCAGCGGGGGCCAGAATAGCTCAGTTGGTAGAGCGCCGGACTTGTGATCCTGGGGTTGCGGGTTCGATCTTCGGTACAGGGGGATTTTCCCCTCGGAGTTAACATTGGTTCTGACTCCATTCCCCATACAGTCTTTCGAATGAGACTATAAACCGAGGTTCCGTGTGTGAACGCACGCACATCATCTTGCACATGTAAAATCCCATCACCAACTTTCGGAAGAGAAGGCCAGTTTGGCCGTTGGCATGGATGACACGTTACACATAGCATGCACCTTCCCTGAAGATGGAGTATGGCTGCCTTAATGGCGGGATGAAAAACGGTCATACACACAAAACTCCACTGCCTGTCTATACAGGTAGTGTCCGCAGGAGTATCAGCCTGCGTACGCAGAAAGAAAGAAAGGAAAGTAATAGTCGGCCCACACTGTCGTCATTTACATTTGAAAGGTTTAGGATTATCTGGAAGTGCTACACCGAGTTTTTCTTCCCCACTGAATGGCATCTTGAGACTCCCCTCACCCTTAGGCACTCATCAGGTCATTGTCCGTGTTGATCTCAAAATCACGATTGCATGGTGCTTGATCTAAATCAAAACTGTCACCCACCACACCCAGTTCATTCAAAATGTCCATAACTTCTTCTTCACCTGCTTTTTTCCACAAGAAATTCAGCAAAAACATCTTCAAACAAGTTCCTAATTCTAACATGTTCTGCTTTGGGCACTGCCATTATTGTTTGCCAGACGAGTCAAGTCGCACTATGCATTACAAGTTGCTGCTAACCACAAACTATGCCAAAACGCTGAAAATCCATGTTCCAGGGCTCGCTCAGTCATTCATGCAAATTAGTTTGTCACTGAGCCATAGTTCGTATCTGTGTGTGTCTGTGAAACTAGGCTCGCAAGGCTCACCCTACAGCGCGACTTATGTCGCGACAACCAGTGACAGCCATGATGTAGTGGCGCGACATATGTCGCGACAACCAGCGTAAGGGTTAACAGACACGGCAGTGAAGGGGTAAATACACCTGCACTTTATGATGTACATTTTTCTTGCTTATTTCAAGAGCTCTGAGCTATTCATAACTGATCACTCTAAATAAACCTACTTCATTATTATCATTTGATTGTTGTCATTATCAGTATTGGTATGCTGATTAGGAATGGACTCCGCTTTTTTCTCTTTTGTAATTAATAAGAACTTACAAAAGAGGAATATCAGCACCAAATGAAGTTTGCTTCAAGTGTATGTTTCTTCACAAATAATACAGAGATTCATTCTACGAATATTATGTTTACTCAAAAATGATAGAGATTCATTATATGAATAATCTCAATGCTTATCAACTACACATCATAAAGGCAACACTGGCTGACTTTATATTTGATAGTATTAATGGATTTTATATAATAAGAAAAATCTGACATGGGAGTATAGAAAAGAATTAGTGCCAAAAGGGTAAAAAATCAAACTTGTTACAACCAAGATAATTCATGCAGACCTGTTTACCCCAAATTCGTGTACCTGTAATATCACAGACAAAAACCTGTAATTGAAAAAAAAAACCGTTATCTTCATAATCGCAATACTTTCGCAACTTTTGAAGATTTGGGAGAGCTGGACGTTGGCGCGTAAAACCGCTTCGTTGCAATCTTTGACAAGGTAAAAGGCGCGAGGCACGCCGGGAAATGTCTTCTTACTGCTTTTGACCAAAACTGTAGCAGACAAAACTTCGCGTTTAACAATTTTCTTTCTTTGATTTTTTTTTTCCCCGTAATTTTTTTTTGTTTTTGGTGGGGGGGGGGGGAGGGGGGGGGGGGGGGCCTGTAATTTCGATTTTTTTCCATAAAAGTTACGGCAAAATTGTAAGGGTAAACAGGTCTGTTTATGGGTGTTAGAGAGAGAGAGACAAAGAGAGAGAGAGAGATAGAGAGAGAGAGAGAGAGAACTGAATTTACTAAAAGTGGATTCCTTAAAAGATGGGTGGGATTTTTTTTTTTTAATTATGAAAAGGTGTGGTCTGGGTGCCACAGTAAGCCCCAAGCAGGGTCCAGAGGCACGGCCGGCCCTGATGGGGGCTTGGGGGCTTTGCCTTCCAACACTGGAGAAAATGTGAAAATCTATGGGCATTTAAACAGCAGTCATATGTCTTCCATATCAATTCTTTTTCAACATTGTCACTGTATGGATCAGGTTTCTGTTCTTTTTTCACCAATGGATGAAGGAGAAAGACACACTGGACTAAAATTTCACTCTGTGGCTGCACAAAGTTGCTGCACCAGGTACAGACACCCGTTTCCAACAAAGTGTCCACACCCTGCTTCAGCTGCACTGCCATAAAGCAATATTTCTCTCCAGTGGGTTCTTCTCCTTCATCCACTTC
This sequence comes from Conus canariensis, assembly GCA_033310375.1. Taxonomy (NCBI): domain Eukaryota; kingdom Metazoa; phylum Mollusca; class Gastropoda; order Neogastropoda; family Conidae; genus Conus; species Conus canariensis. The sequence continues at coordinate 33,440,330 of CM065721.1, read as the reverse complement.
AACCTCCATTTATTTCAAACACTCTCACCTTCACTTGTCTTGACTTAGTGCACATATTTCTCTTCCACAGTCCTCATGTTGAATTTAAAAATGGTGATCAACAATGGCAAGGAAATAACTAACTGGAGCACTCACATTGACACCAACCTCAGATGAATCTACTCCAACTGAATTAAATACACACACACAAAGAATCTGGACCCTAATTCCATCCACAGAGGTTGAACCCTTGTTAAGAATTCATCTTTTTCTTTCATTTTTAGCACACTTACTTGGATCCCTCTGGCAGGATAACTTTTACTACAGCTTCATCAATGACCATGTCATCATACAGATGGTCAACAAAGCGCACCTTCAGAGCATAGTTGTCACCTGTTAACACAAATTGGTACTTTTCAGAAATCTAGGAACCTAATGACAAAATTCATTTCTTGAAGAAACAAGACAAAGATTCTGCACCTTCTAGTTACATTTCAGTCAAAATAAAATCTGAAAATGACAAAACATGACCCAACAATAGTACGATTCTTTTCCCAAATGTCTGAAAACAGTTACATCTTCTTTCTGAAACTGTTCTGAAACTGTCAGATTCATCATTCTCTAAATCAGTTACTTCATTTCAGGGCTTTAATTTGCAAACTCAACAAAATCAGTTCCTTAACTTGATCTAAATCGATGCTAAAACTTATTCACCATCTTCCAAAAGTACACAACCGATATTCTAATCCCTCCTGTGTTTGAATCTAAACATAATTATCATCCTTCCCGACTCTCATTATCAAACTAATTTGGATTTCTCATTCAGAAAATGTTTGTTCTCTCCAATGTTCAAGCTCTTTTCCCTGTTTTCTGTTCATTTCCAAACCGTCTAACAGGAACACTTGTATTTAAGCACAGAGCACAGATTGCTGCAATCTGCATACTATCAATATAGCTAAATAAATCTGCCACTGTTGAAGCTATCACTCATCTGAAACAAAGACAGTTGACAGGTCTTATCATTCCACCTGTACTGAAGAGTCTATGTTTACTAAATCAGGAGAGCCTGAGAACACCACACCAAGCCTCTCTGATAAATTGGTGAAATATCTTCAAACTGAAAATCTGGAAGCATTTCAACAAAAGAATACAAGCATGATGTTTAAAAAACAAAACAAAAACAAAACAAAACCTCAACTTACCTTTATTGTACAGATACTCATAGCTGGGCACATTGTAGCCCAGAAAGTAGCGCGTTTTCCAGCCTCCAAAGAGAGGGAATCGAGGTCTCAACTCGAGGTCAACAGCATCATCCAGTTCACGCATGTGGCTGGTGGAGATGTTGCCAATCTCATCCCTATAGTACACGTCACGCGCTGAAGCTGGCAGGGAAGTCTGGAATGACATTATAAGTTTCATTTCACTACATGTGGTTCCATAAACACAAATGATTAACAACAACAACAACAAAAGAAAAGAAAAACAACATTCTTAACAACTTTTAGCCAGCTACATTCTATTCTGGTGTTGCGGAGTGCAACACCCTGAAACAGTTAATTGCTGATCACTGCCTTCCTATGTGCAGTAATTGAGGCTGGAACATGTTTGCTCTTGCAGTGATTGTGCAGGGATGACAAAACTTTTTGCTGTTTGCATTCAGAGACACAATGCTTACAGAAAAAAACGCCTTTAAAAAAATCCATTAGGAGCACAAATAACAGTCCTGGACCTTGAATTTGATCAATCAGAATAGTTTTTATCATCTAGTTTATATCTAAACCACAGTAAAAAACACACCTTGAATGACTTGATGGAAGAAACCCCATCCTGATTCCTCTGGTAGTCAAAGCGAGAGAAAGGTCCCTTGAGGGCAGCCCCTGTATGCCTGATGTCCACGTGCTCCTCCACAGCTATATTGCCCCAGTGTGACACTTCAATCACACGTTCCAGATCCGTCACAGTCAGGAACGGAGTATTGTTTTCCTCGTGCACTTTCAATGGTGCCTGTAACGTAAATAACATTATGTTGAACATGTTTCACAGGTCCTTGTATCATATGCTACATAAAATGCAATTCCATACAATATACCACTTCATTTTCAGTCTAAATTGTGTCCTTAAGGGCTTATCACAAGATTTTTCCAACAAAATCTATTTTATCCATAAATGAGGTACCTCAAAAATAAGGTGCATGACTTGCTGTAGGAACGCAGAACAGAACTATACCTACGTCTAAGTGAGACTGCACCAACAAGTCCACCGACAGGGTTAAAATTAAATTTCAACTGCTTTTAAACATGCAAGGAAAGAAGGAATTTCAACATGAACAAGTAGCTACTTCAACTGGTAAAACTAAATCAACATGAAATACTGATATGTGTAAAATATATATATGAAAAAAATTCAAGATCTGGACCTAGGTCAAGTGGACTAACATGAGAAAGTGCAAAAAGTCATTTCCATTTCTGATTCCGCCACAAGCTGTCTCTTCTTTCAGCTTTTGGGGAAAAGTCAGAACTAAAGTCCTTATTTCTCCATTTCTGAAATGTCATTTCTTTTATTTCCAACTTAAAACCAACTTTTCTATTGCTAGTTTCGTTCTTTTCAAACTGCCTGATTAAGATTTCACTTCAAAGATACAGTGTGTTTTACTGTTGAATGTCTGACACAACAATGAACACTGACTAAAGTGGAGCAGTGTTGCTGTACATTCTGATGATGAAAGCCTTTACACCATTACGTCACATTTTGCCAGACATTTGCGTAAATCTCAATTACGGTCAGTGTTTTCAATTATGTCACATTCTGCAAGACATTTGCGTAAATCTCAATTACGGTCAGTGTTTTCAATTATGTCACATTCTGCAAGACATTTGCGTAAATCTCGATTACAGTTAGTGTTTTTTCCTCATCATGCCTCTTGTGGCTGAGCTTTGTACTAATGTATATACAGGAAACTTTGTACTGATGTACATGACGAAGTATTAACAGTCTAAGCTGTGTTGACATGGACAGTGGATTTCACAGTTAGTAAACAAACTAATTTTGCCTCAGAAAGGGTGCTTAATAATGTATACAGTGCCCCAGTCAGAATTTGTGGGGGGAAAATCCTAGCTCTTGGTTGAAAAGGAAAGTATAAAGTAATATTACATTTTACTTTTCTCTTTAGTATATAGTTATAAAACAATACATGAGTCGTAACTTTCATAACCTGAACACAGGACACTCACAATGACATTATCTAAAAAAAAAATCTCTTTTTTTCAATTTCTTCACTTGGAACAGCTTTTGGAAAAGGGGGAGTTTTTCAAATGCCCCGTGCAGTCTCACTACAACCTTGAGAAAAGTAGTAAAAACTTGTTTCTCCATGATCACTTGCCACCAGAAAAACTAAACTACCACAAACAGGTACTCAGGAAAAGAGTATTTCAAAGCTTTCAGTTTCAATGACGTTTACTTTCCCAACTTACAGAGTCATAAAAATCACCAACCTCAGAGAAAGGAGGCTTGTCTTCGTGCGGTCCATAACTGATCACATTTTCTGACAAGGACACAGGCTTTGTTTTGGTGTATGACTCCAATGAAGTAGATGATGCAGTGACCGAGGTCTTCTGTGAAACCGTGGTGTATGGAGAGTAGAAGTAAAGGTTGCCCTCGAATACAACAAACTGCTTCTCTGCCTGTGTGATCTGGGATGGGTATGACGTCAGACAGTGAGCAAACACTGCTTCAACATCCACAGTAACCATCTTTCCAGCACCCAAGCCAGAGGGCAGGGTCACTCTATAAAACTCCTTGTCACTGCAAACAAAACAACACACAACTTAGAAATTACAGGCAGATGCAGGCATTCTCTCTCGTGCAAAAGGAAACTTAACAAAATGAAATAATTTCCACTGATTAAGTACCGACCTATAAGCACCATTTTGTCACACTGTTTGAAGAACTTCTGAACACCTTTTCAATTTCACTTTCAAATTATGGAGTAAATAATCACAAAAATGAGTGAAAACCATTAACCTAATCTTTGTTTTACTTCTAGCCTGAAATCGTGAACTCTACAACAGAACACTGCAAACTTCAACGTAAGTTTTCAGTGTCACAAAAGGGATGCCTTTTTCAAGCCTTAGGCCATATACAACAGGTAATAATTCACCTTGAAAATGGCAGTTTTACTAAACAAAAGTAATTTACCTTGAAAATGGCAGTTTTACTAAACAAAAGTGATGATTTTACAGAGATAAATTCGTACTTATCTACAGACACTGCAGGGCAGCTGAAGTGATGAGGTACATAGTGTTAAGAAGTGCACTGAAATGGGGAGTTTGTATTATACTCCCTGTTTGGCTGGTATACTTACCATGTCAGACCATAGCATTCCACGGCAGTTAGTCAGCTCTGCCAGGCTGAGATTTTTTGTGGCTAATGCCGTAATAAGACATCACGTGACGCCCACACTACTTCCGCCAGGGAAGAAGCCGGTGTAAACTTCCTGTTCCTCATTCAACCTCGGCCTATGCGCAAGGTAACCCCGAGAACCATAGCGCTAGCGGGGAAGGTAGGGAGGGCGAGTCTGACATGGTAAGTATACTAGCCAAACAGGGGGTATAATACAAACTCCCCATTTTGGCGTCATATACTTTACCATGTCAGACCATAGCAGAATTCAAAGGAATCGGAGGAGGGCTTAGTGCCCTACTGGTTCTTGGGGTTAGCAGAGGAATAGATATGGCTGCGTTAGCCACAAAAAAAAGTCCCTAGAACCATCAGCCCTGGTCATGCGGACATCCCTAAATTAAGGCTTATGAAGGGATTTTCCGGATGCCAGTAGGCTGCCTCCAGGATGTGGTGCAAGAGGACAGAGCGCTGGGTCGTATGTGAAGAAGTGCAAGTCCAAACTGACAAATTTCAAAATGATGAAAATTCTGTGGATCCCAGCTGCCAATCAGTTAACATTTTCATTCTATAACCAGTTTACACAAAGACTTGAGACTAAAAACTGACACTGTGAAAAACTGAACATCCTTCATGCACAGAGGACTAAATCACTGTAATGCTCATACTGAAGGTTATCAAGTTATTTTAAGCAAAATATTCTTGTTTCTCATTCTTGTATTCAAAGTGAACATGAAATTCTACAGTTTAATAATAAAAAGAAGGGTAATTGCACTATCCAGATGACCCAGTTTAGTAACAAAAAAGGGCCTGCTTTTCCATCAAGAAATAACTCTAATATATATTTGGCATTAGTATATCTGGTGCTGTGCTGATTGTATGCATAACATTTCAGTTTCAAAATCAAGCATATAAATCAAAGCATTTTCTTTTCATTTTCTTTCTTTAATATAATCATACCATTATATCTTTTATTCATCCATACCTTTGGCCACTGACAGTTGTTGGGACAACTTCCAATTTGTCATCTTTGTTGTCCTTTGTCTGAAACATTTTAATACAAACTATGTAAATGTTTAAATCATTAAATTACGTTTTGTCAGCATCTTCTGCTACACATCAATTTCAATCAAATGAAGAATCTATTTCTGCATTCAGAATAGGTCCTTCAAGTGATCTTCGTTTCTCAAGTCAGTGTGCATGTGTGTGGGTGTATCATTTCTGTGTGTGTGTGTGTGTGTGTGTGTGTGTGTGTGCGCGTTTGCGCCAGTGAACGTTCGAGCATGCACAGATTTGCATGCATCAATGCATGTGTGTCTGTGCTATCACTAAACAAACACTGAAACAGCATCATGTGCACAAGTACGTTTTGACAGGTTCAACAAAATACATTTGCTCCTCCGCCCCTTCTCCCTTTTCACTCGGATTGATATATCTATGATGCAATGAATTAAGAAATCTATGGAATAAAATTATAACTGAGACTGCCATGCACTCCTTAACTCACCCACTACTTTAGAACTAAATTGTTATCTTTTGTACGGAAATTTTCAATAGCAAACTGCTTAGCGTCATGGACTCCCAGCTGGGAGATCGTAGGTTCGATTCCTATCTGAGCCATGTGGGAGTTTTCTGCCCCGATCAGCTGCTACCAAGAGTTAAGTTTGCGACTCAGAGTGTTGCTCAAATTTCCTGACCAACACTGCAGGTGTCTGTATCTCTCAGGCCTGACTGACACTGGGATATATTATGAAAGTAAGTGTAGGGTACAGCCCTGTCATACAGTCTCAGACTGGAATGGAAATCCGTACCATCACCTTCATATCCTCTTTCTCATCGATCTGTGGCCCTACATGCCCTGCTCTCATGGTAACCTCAGTTTCTATGTCCTCTCCACATCTTTGGCCTTGGTTTGATTCCATCAGTGTCATTAGTATCGGTGAGTTCATGGGGGCTGTCTCTGGACAGACATGGTGGTGCTCTTCAGAGGGGAGCTCACTCGCGCCAGCTCTGCGACTAAGCAATTATAGTCATTTGTAGTAGAATAGTAGGGGTTTAGTAGGTGGTGTCCTGTGTATGTTAGATCAGAACAGGCACCACTGAACACCACCAAAGTGACTCAGCAGCTGTGCAGAGTCTCCTCCAGTGAGTTGTTTCTTGATGACTGACAATGACTGCTCCCTGTGGATTGCCAGTGCCGCGGCTGTGGTGGGGCGGGCCAGGCTATGGCTGTGGACAGGGGGTCGGAACGAGTGGTGTGAGTGCAATGCCACTGAGGTGGCATGGCACAAAAGATGGGACAGCAAAAAAAACAATAAAACAAAAAAAACAACAACAAAAAAAACAACAACAAAATACCTTTAACATCCTGGCTTTATCCTCTTTTTTTTTCTGTAAACCAGCTCAACTCTGTGGTCCATTTCATGTCATGTCCCATTCACAATGAAACATATCCTTTTAGAGTGTTGGGACTTGCATGATGAGAGACATAAACATTCTACAGCAGATTCCATGAAAACCTTGTTCAGAGATGTTCCACCTGATGTGATCTTTGAATTTTTGAAAGAGATTGATAACATTTTTCATCTGATCTGAGATTTAACAGTGGAAAGATTTTAACAACATTTTGGGTGTGTTTTAGAAGATGTTTTTTTAAAGGGTTGTGTGAATGAATGACTTGTGAATTGACTTCACCACAGTGACAGCCCTGATATAGCCCTTTGCAGTCAGCTGGGCTATAAGCAACATTACCTTACCTTACCTGAGCTCAACAAAACTCAAGAAAAGCTTTTTTCAATCACTAAATCATGTCATTTTATAGCTAACAACAACAAAATCATTGCGAATACCCTGTCACCCAGTCCTTCAGGCATAAAAAAGCAACAACAACAACAACAAAAAGCAGCATGTTTCTGTGAAATGTCAATGAAGTTCTCACTGAAACAGCATGCAAGGAAACCTGAATGACCAAGGGGTTGTGATTATGGTTGTAGTTTAGAGGACCAAAGTTGATTCAATGACATCAGTGATCTCACGAAGATAACAGTTTCTCTCTGGAGATCACTAATCAATGATGGCCACAAGGATGGTTACTAAGCTATTCACCCTCTATATTCATATCAGTTTTGTAGATTAAAGGGTTCCAGTTGAAATGTATGCTTATCATATTCTTTTCCCTCTCGATTCTGCTTCTTCCCTTACTGAGACTGCAATTGCCAGTTAGGAAGGGTCCAAAATGAATTATTATTAAAAATAAATAAAAACAGAAAAAGAGATTCCACTTGTTGCAGTTTGAATGCCTCTGACACAAAACTGTCTGGAAAATGTATAGTATATGAATGACCTCATTCACCTCACACATTTTTCCCATGTTAAAAGCTGTTCTAGCTCCCCCCCCCCCCTTTTCAATGAAAAATTTCCTCCTGTGTATTTGCGCGTGGTTCGCTCTCCTTAAATTTGTGTGTGCAACATGCGTGTGTGTGTGCTTGCGTACATGCTGTGTGGATGTATGTAAATATGAATGTGTGTGATTTATTTCATCAATGAATTGCTGTCTCAACACCAGCAATGAAGATATCTGAGGGTATGACTGGATCATGAAATGCACATAAAATGATAATGTGACAATCACAAAATGCACTAGCATGCAATGAATACAGATACATACACACACACAAATTATATGCTCATGGACACACTATGCACAAACTCCCATAGTACATGAACTAAGAGCATTTAATTTCAAAATGCTAAAAAATCTCTGGGATTTATATTTCCCTCACCTGTGTCTAAAATATCAGTCACCACCAGAGAGAGAACACATCAATGATTATGCCCAAAAAAGTGAACAAGGGAGGCACTCAGAAGAGCCAAATAAAACTGTTCAAACAAAATGATTTCATTAAGAACTTGTATGCACATTGCGCACATACTCTCTTTTCCGATCTTTGGAGAGATCAAGACAGAACTGGCGCTTTCCAGATGCACAGAAAACGGGGTTGTAAATTTTACATTTGCCAAGTCTTTATGTCCTCAGTGACTTCATTGCACAGCTCACTCTAGTCTCCGACGGTTCTCAAAAGGAATATCGGCTGGTACTGGGGTCTGCTGTGCAGCTGTTAGAACTGTCGATTGTGTCCTCACCATTGGAAGAGTTCAAGAATTATTATTATCATTACTATCATCATCATTATTAAATAAATTCTCTTGGGACAAAGGGCCCCAACTCAGGCAGGGCTTTTATACGATTTGAATTTTTGGAGTGGCACCTGCTTCGCAGACGATGTGATAAATCAATTAGAATATTCACTGACCTTTCCCCTTTCAAAAGCAACCAATAGTTGCAGAAATTTTCGCTGATGTGCGAGCCACAGGGTGTTTTTTGCAAACCACTGTCCATGTATTCAATGCATGTCAACTATGGCATCTCATCCCAGTACTACAGGCAGCAAACCTCAAAGAGAAGTCGTTGCAGTAAGTGTTTTTCAGCATTAAAAGTGTTAGAATTACTTAAAACTGAAGGTTCTGACATTGAGAAAGACTTTGATGACAGTAATGAGGATTTTATTGAAAGTGGAGGTGAGAGAAGTTCAGATTCTAAACTTGAACTGGCGGCACTGATAGCTGCGGCAAGTGATAGAATGGAAATAGTAGTGGTGATAATGATCATGCACCACGGGCCGAACGGATAGGATAGTGTGTAGCGGACATGACAGAGTTTTTGCACTTCACAATGCAAGACTGGCATCAAGATTTTCGATTAGTTCCTGATACTTGATACTTGATGTATTTGGTGTTTGAGGCCTTTTTTTGCAAGGCCTGTTCGCCAGGGGTGAACAGGCCTTGCAAATCACCACTACTCTTTCCATTCTATCACTTGCCTCAGCTATCAGTGCCACCAGATCGAGTTTAGAATCTGAACTTCTCTCACCTTCATGTGCCACCTTTCACCAGTGAACAAGGTTTACTCACATCACAAGATTGCTGTTATGTTTAATACTGAAAGTAGCAAGAACTGTAACTCTATGTGAAAGTCTAATGCATGCGTAAAGAGAGTGCGCAGAAGGTCGTCAATGTGAACATTTAGTAATCTGCGTTATGAACAGATTAATTATACTCCTTACTTTATGCATGTTGCACGTTAACTTTATGACTGATTACAGAATGCATGGTACATCTGTTGCAAATAATATTAATACTAAATGTGCAACTAAATTGGGGAGGGGTATTATGTTTAATATTGAAAGTAGCAAGAACTGTATATGTGAAAGTCTAATGCATGCGTAAAGAGAGTGCGCAGAAGGCCAACGGTTGCATGTCCAGATCTATGGTCAACGATCAGAGCGTTCCTTTAGTAAACATTGTTTGGAGTTTACAACTTGTGTGTTAGTGTTGTTGTTGCGTGCCAACGTCAGCTATTCTAGACACATCAATTGCCACACCCCTTCCAGTTTTTTGTGTGTTTTTTTCAGCTGAAAACGCTTCATCTGCCACCACATGGTCATGTCCAGGCTTGCTGGCAAGGTGTGTATATTTTATTATGTTATCACCCTATCACTGTTTATGTTTTGGGTTTTTTTCCCAGCTCACTCCTATATCATACGTGTACACATAATCAAACACAAACACACTTATGAAAGTAATGACAATGATAAAATTATTGCATACTGACACACTTTTATAATTCTAGGTGTCAGCATGGGTGAGTAAAATAAAAAGAAAAGGATCTTTTAGATAGATGATGATTTATTTGCTGTTGTGTCACGTGCTGTTACTGTTCTGCAGTGGATAATAATAATGAATAATAATGAATACTTATATAGCGCCTATTCTCGGCTAGATTCCGGATGGATAGGAAGCCAGTCCATGTCATCACCACCAAGGTCAGCCCCCATACCAAGACAGATGTGCAGTTCAAGAAACCCCTGGCTGTCCAGGACTACATTCAGAACATGGCTGGGGTGGACAAAAGAGACCAGTTGAGGCGCCACTATACCACAAGACCATGAAGTGGAGGAAAAAAAGCTTCTCTGCGATCTCCTCAACCTGAGCCTCATCCTGTTTGACAAAACTAGTCCAATCAGCCCATTCACATCATTCTGTACTAAATCATGTTGATGATAAGTTTTGCAAGCAAGCTAGTGTATACATAGTTTGATTTGTAGGTATCAATATTAGCAGATCATAAAGTGCTTATAGGCTATAGTATGAATATAAAAAATCATGTTTGGACATTTCTTGGTTTATTTTGTGAAAGAACAGACTATTTCAAATACATTGTGCTTCCCTGGATACATATACTAGACATCTGCCCATGTCAATTCGGATGCCCCGCATGAAGAAAAAAAAAGAATATTTTGCACCTGGTTCTACAAGATGAAAGATGAAGGTTGGAAGTTTAATATCCCTCCCCTTCCACCCCCACCCCCAACTAACTCAATATGTTTTTAACCAGTTCTGAAAGTTTCATGTCCTTACTCCTGACAGTCATGTGTGTGTGTGTGTGTGTGTGTGTGGTTTTTTTTAAATAACCCTAACAAATGGTCTATCCCATAGGAAAGTAAAGGGGAAAAAAACTGGCATTACTGAGTAACTTAATATTACTTTCATATTAAGTTTGATTCAGTTATGACCTGCACGGTTACCGGTACTGGCACTGCCTCTGCAGATCTGCTGCTCGCTCTTTCGTATTGCAGACGATCCAGTTGGACCACGCACTATCTCTGAAAATAGATGTCATTTAGCGCTGTGTCTTTCTTCAAACATGTTCTTTGCACCGTTTCTCGCTTCGTGCAATACAAAGTATTCTGCACTGAGACTAAGTTTTTATCTTCCGTGTCTATTTTATCCCGTACTGGTTGAATCGGCCACAACTAGCCTTGAGTTGATCACGGTTATGTTTGCCGGGGCCATGTGATTCCGTTACCGTGTTGGCGTGTGATCGAGTTCAGACCGGGACGTGTCGTCTGCAATTTTCTTAATTAACATGGCAACATGCAGAACAAAAATACTTACCACAGCACCAATGAACGACAGTTTCGTTTTCAATGTTGGGTCCACCACGTACAAGAACGATCGGACAGCTGATGATCCCTTATTTTCAATCGTAATCGACGTGTAAGTTTTCACCAAATGGCTAGCGATGTCGATTTTTCGATCAACTTGCGACACAACGATGTTTTGGTCGACAGTATCTTGATTCACTTTGCATAAAACAGAAACAAAATAGGGCAGTAAAAGCAAATACAATGCTTTCCCTCTCATTTTGCTTGGAATCTTATATCTTTCGACAAACAAAAAATTTTCCTCCAAAAGATTCCCTAGTGCTTGGACCACGTCGACGAATCGCCGGCTTCCACGAGCGGGGCGTCCAGCCTCGTTCTCAGTCGTCTAGTTGGCAGCGGTAATTCCATTTCTTGGAATGAAACCGAAACGGATCCAATTTAACTTTGTAATTAATTTTTTGTTTTGTTTTATTTTGAATGAGTTTAACTTTTTTTGTGGAGTAGCTGGACAAAAGGGGGTCGTTTTGACATGCACAGTTTCAGTTCCATCTACGACATGTCACAACGTGCAAACTGTTTATGTACGCTACACCTCGTCTGCAATGTATCAAGATCATACTGCGCACGATTTAAAATTGATGGATAAATGTATTGATACCAGAGATGAGATGAGAGAATTTATAAAGAGGGTCTTATCTACGACTTAGAAGATGTCAAACTCGCGCGTTAGCCCAACGCTCTGGTCAGACGTCCATTTGTCTGTGCCATTATTTTCATTGTATACATTTGTTTGCGGTGAGAGTACACGTGTGTGCATGTGTATGTGTGTGCATGGATGAGTTTGCATGGGCCCATTTGTGTGTGTGTGTGTGTGTGTGTGAGTGCCAGTGTATGCGGCGTGCGTGCGTGAGTGTGCGAGCGCGTGCACGCGGGTGTACGGGTGCATGCATGCGTGTGTGTTGCGTGCGTGTGTGTGTGTGTGTGCGCGCGCGCAAATGCATGCACGTGTCTTTGTGTGTGTGTGTGGGGGGGGGGGGGGGGCGCTTGTGCGTTTGTGAGCATGTACGTGTGTGAATATTCAGCAAATATTCAGAAGCTAAGTTTCAGGACCACATTGCCCAATGGATAACTGAGTTAATGACTAAGATGAGAACAGTTTAAGAAGAGGGTCTCGTGGCTACGACTTATCTGGTGTCTGACCTGCATGCTAGCCCAACTTGCTGCTGGTCAGACCTTGAATACCTACCGAACATTGTGCCATTATTATCATTGTATGTATGTGTGGTGACTGTACATGTGTGTGTGTGTGTGTGTGTGTGTGTGTGTGTGTGTGTGTATGAGTGTGCATGGATGGGTGGGAACCAGCTCTTGTGTGCCAGTGTATGCTGTGCATGTGTGTGTGTGTGCAAGTGTGTGTGTGTATGTGTGTGTGTGTTATCTGTCAGCTTGTGTGAGCATTCTCTTGTGTATACGCACCTGTGCATGTGTGTAGACATACATGTGTGTATGAAGGTGTGCCTGTGTATATGAGCATACATGTGCATGTGTGTATGTGTGTGTTATTGTGCACATGCGTGTGTTTGTGTGTGCATGTGTGTGTATGTAAGCACATGCATCATTGTTCATGTGTGTGAGTATATGTTCATGTGTGTGTGTGCATGTGCATGCATGTGTGTGTATGTGTGTGCTCTCGTGCATGCAGTGTTTTGATTATTTGTGGGAAATGAACATTCAGAACGTAACATAGTAACAACGACATCAAATACACATCCTCACACACACACACTGCATACACATTCACACCTATGGACTCGCCACCTTATTCACTTGTTTCACTCGATGATGGCACACTAGCCAGTGCACATAACATTTACAGTAAAAGCTGGGGGTCCTGAGAGATTCAAAGCCATGACGCTATCACACACATCAAACATTTCCTACCATGTTTTGCTTTAAGCTGCATGATGCTATTCAACTGAAAGGGATGATGTTTCATAACTGATATGTTTAAAGCTGTGTGGTGTCGTCCTGACATGGATGACATTCCCTAACTGAAATGCTTTGTTCCAAGATGTGTGACTCTATCAAATGGACAAGGAAAATGTTTCAAGACTTTTTTTGCCGTCTAATTTTTTTTGTACCACTCCAGTTGCATTACCCCATGATGCTCATTCCACCACCCAGTCCACAGTCACACCTTGAGTTATCTTGGCGCAGCCCTAACACTGATGGCCACACGCCACAATTACGATTTTGCACTGAAACACTATATAATCCATGTCGGCGATTTGAAGCCTAATATGAAATTGAGCTGGAAGCGGCCAAATAGTCCAATTTCTTTAATTTTAATCTGTCTGCTTGGAACCACCTTGCTTGCACCTTGATGGCCATATGAAAGAAAATGAGGAGAATCAACTTTCAGATACAATAACATTCTCAAAACAAATCTAATTGCACCAGTCTATAAATACTCGACTTCTTATGCAAGGCTTTGGTGCATTGATTTTTGGTGTTCAGCCTGATAATCCACAAGAAGAATCAAGTCATCAAGAGGCACCCACCAGGGGAGACAATGCATTGCTGTCAGTGGTGTCCAGCAGCGCCAATTCTGATCCTGCAGGATAAAACTTCTAAAATCCCTCACCGACAACAGTAATTGTTTAGCATCAGAGCCAGTGATAGTGAGCAACCCCCCCCCCCTCCCCCCCAAAAAAAAAGAAAAAAAAGAAAAAAAAAAAGAAAAAGGTGACATGTCATCCAACAGTAGTCCCCACGAACTTGCCAATACCAGTGAGATTGACATGAACTCGCCATAAGCATGGACGTGGAGAGGTAATCGAAACTGAGGTCACCATGAGATCAGGGTATGAAGGGTCAAAGAATCTGAGATATTTTGTTTATGCTGATGGATGAGGATGCCATGGAGGTCCATTCTGGTCCGAGACAAAGTCAGGCTGTACTCTTCACCTGCTTTGCTTTCATAATCTATCCTGCCGTCAACTAGGCTTGAGAAATACAGACACCTGTAGCATTGGTCAATCAGTTTGAGCAACAATCTGAGAGGCCCATCTATTAAGTAGATGAAACTCAACTATGTAATTCTGAACTTGCCAATTGAGCTCATAGCAAATCTAACTTTGGGTAGGAGCTGGCCATTAGCCGAAAATCCCCAAAACTAAACCCATGACCTCCCATCCTTGAATCTGCGATGCTAACCACTGCACTAAGGAGGCAGGTGACAGGTTTCGAAAAATATTGAACTGAGTGACACATTTGATTGACGAGAAGATATTTTCTGACATATGTTTTGTTTAGAGCTATGCAACACTCTATCAAACTGACAAGGAAGACATTTCCAGGTTTGTTTTGTTTTAAGATGTGTGTGGCCATCAGTCTGACACAGGTGTTTATGGATGCATTTTGTTTCAATCTTTGTGGTGCTGTCAGACTGACAAGAAAGACATTTCCTCACATGTTGTGTTTTAAACTATGCAACACTATCATGCTGACAGGAAAGGTATTTCCAGAGATGTTCTGTTTAGAGCTGTGTGAAGCTATCAGGCTGACAAGGAAGCTATTTGCCTAACTTTGTGTTCGTTTGTTTACTGCAGTATGAAGATCAGGCTGACATGGAATGAGTCCAGACATGTTTTGTTTAAAGCTGCGACACTATCAAACTGACAAGGAAGACAATTTCTGACATGCTTTGTTTAAAGCTGTGACACTATCAGACTGACAATGTAGACATTTTCTGGCATGTTTTGTTTAAAGCTGTGCGACACTTATCATACTAACAATGAAGATGTTTCCTAGTATTTTGTTTTGAAGGTGTGTGACCCTGTCTGTGACAAAGAAGTTATTTCCTGACATGTTCTGTTTAAAGCTGTGTGACGCTATCAAACCAATAATGAAGACATTTCCTGATGTATTTTGTTTAAAAGTGTGTGACATTATCTGCCTGACAAGAAAGATGATTCCAGGCTTTGTTGTTGTTGTTGTTGTTGTTGTTGTTGTTGTTGTTGTTGTTGTTGCAAACTCTGACACCATTATACTAACAAGGAAGATGTTTCCTGACACGTTTTGCTTACAACTGTAAAGCTACCAGATTGACAATGGAAATGTTTCCCCGACACCTTTTGTTTACAACTGTGTAAAGCTATCAGATTGACAATGAAAATGTTTGCTGACATGTTTTGTTTAAAGTTGTGTGAAGCTATCAGACAGACAAATTTGAAGAGGAACAGGTTTCCTGACCAACATGTTTAAAGCTGACAGACACAAGGAGGATTCCAAACCAGCATGTTTAAAGCTATGTAATATTGTCATACTGACAAGGAAGAAGTTTCCCAGTTGAGAACTATAAAGACATTATAAATTTTTATTTATCATAGTTTACCCACACAGACAAGGTGTTTTTATGGGGGAAAAAGTTCAAATCTTGACAAGGTCAGATCATGAATGACTACATCATAAAAAAGAAATAAACAACAAAACCAATCATGACATGGTAGCGAAACTATTGACACCTTTATGACAGACAAGACTTGGTTATGCCGAGAGCATCAGCCATTCCGCTTGATTTTTCACTCACAGGTGTAAAAAGTTTGTTAACAAAAATTTATAGGTAATAACACATACATAACAAAGCCGTAGAGGCAAACAGACACTGCAGAGTGGACAGCTAGTGTCCATCCTGGACAGTGTGTACAATTTTCACACCTGGTCCAGCAGATGCCAGACTACAGTTAAAAAAAAAAAAATCTGGCATGTCATAAACAGCAAGTTTCCAGAATCAAGACAGGAGAATGGTCCACAAAGTCAGAAATACAGTAGACGACTGTCAAGAAATACAGACATACACAAGAGAGACTATCCACCTACGTCCAATTTGTGTGATGAATACACACAATAGTGGGATGAAAGGTACAGGGTGGATGAGGAAGAAGACAGGTATGTTGATGCGTATCTAGCAACAACACTGGATAACAAGCACGGACACTGGGCAGCAGTCAGCTGTAACGCTAGCAGATGACTTAACAAGTCCCTATTTCTCTGTTGACCATTTATTTCTTCATGACGTTCTAGTGCCAGCCACCATCCCACCATTAACCTTTACTCCTTTCTCTCTTTACCACCTCATTTCATTGCCAAGCCACCTCTAATGCCTCTCCTCCCTCCATCTTCTTGACCGTCTTATTCTGTCCATACAGTATGGTTCTCTCTGCTGTTATGCAATTACCACACATGTGCCTCTCATGGTGAAAAGTTCATGCAAGAGATCTATTTAAGTCAGACACTGTGGGCTCAGTTCATTACCTCAAGCTGTCACTTACGTATTCTTCTTCTTCTGCGTACGCTGGCCGATACTCCTGCGGACACTCCCTGTATAGACATCTGCCCAACAAAGGGAGTGGAGTTTTGTGTGTATGACCATTTTTTATCCACTTATGTATTGAAAATGTGCATCATAAGTGTGATGCAATATTCAGACATAATGTGCATGATGTTTGATTGTGTATTGGTGGTCTAGCTCAGTTTTATATTTGGCAATTTATTAACCCATGCTTAATTCTATATTTAGTAATTCATGAATTCATATCTCTTATCTTTGCTTGGCAGAACTGGCATAAAATAGTCTTATCTTGACAAAATGTTATTCAATAGCAATAGCTTTTGCATATTCTAACATTTGCATGTCTTTCATCAATATATTAAGTAACAGGTGAAAATGTTCATAATCCATGACAAGAATTTCGTAAGATTGATTTTATTGCTAAAAATGTTATTTGCAGATTGAAAGTTGTTATAATGTTTCCATGCACAAGTTGACTGGAAAGGTTTTAACAATGTTTATCATTCAGCCAAATTTGATTATGCTCATTCTTGAGAAAATGCCAATGTTAAAGTTTACCATCGACACACCCATGCATGCATAAACATACTGTAATGCCAATGTTAAAGTTTACCATCGACACACCCATGCATGCATAAACAGACTGTACTGTCCTTAGTATTCACTGCTTAACATATGCAAGTCCAAAGGGCGGAGTCAAAGAACATAACAGAAAAGAGGAAGTTACTGTTACAGATTTCAAAGGGGTTCTCACCCATTTTTACAAATCTATTTTGACCAAATACACGGTTTTGGTATGTGGTCGTATTGCGAAACCCAGCCCCGAATCGGCCGCCTGTGCTCTCATCTTGCAGTGAGAGCAGCATTTCCTGCGGATTGGGAAAGCGAGAGGCTGAAACAGGAACGAGAGCCTCGATTTCGATAAAAGGGGGGTTTCCCGATTGATGACGTCCAAAAGCCAAGTCGCTCTCCGTGTTCGGCTGAAGTGAGATGGGGCGAATGTGTGCTGTGTCTGGTTGCAGAATTTCATCAGGAAATAAGCAAAGAGTAAGCGTTCATGCTTTTCCAGGTGCTTCCAGCCTGTTTAGGCGATTGTGGATAAATTTTGTCACCACAACGAGGAAAGATTTTGTTCTTCGGGACAGTTATCATGGCATTTGCAGTCGTCACTTCGAAGAGCACAGTTTCCAAGACCAACACACCTGGAAGTTAAAGGTGGAAGCTGGAATTCGGGTCCGAAGACAGCTGAAAGAGGATGCTGTGCCAACTATTATAACAGAAAAATGTATTAAAGCACTCTCTGTTCATTCGCCAGCTGCAAGTGCAAGCCTCAAACGCAACAGTGACACGGATTCTATCAGGAGCAAGAGAGCCAAACTCAGAGACATAAAGACGGTAAGGTTTGTGGAATGGATGGTTGATCTTTTTGTGTTTCATTTCATTCTCAGTGTATGGTTGGTTGTAAAGATAGTTGTTGGTTTTTGTTGAGTGTTGGCATCAAACTGAAACATACATTGTTACTGTCATAGTAGCAGTCAGTCAGTCACACTGCCTGCTGCCACTGAAACTGTTGCATGTTTGTGATTGATTTTTTTCCCCTGCTGTTACTGTTTCCAACAAAACTGAAGTTGCGATTCTTATTTATTAACAAGAAAGTGTCCATGTCCACAAATAACAACTTGTTAACAACTCCAGTGAATAATAGTTTGGGTTTTTATTTTTCAGGACATTGCTGAACATCAAGCACCCCTGCAAGTTCAAGTTTCCGCCCAACAACCATATGCTTTAGTAAGTGAATTATTTATCAGTATTTGGATACAGGATGGTGACTTAATGTGCATTTTAAGATATATGCTGGTGTGGTATGTCTGTGTGCCATAAACTGCCCTGGTGAGTAAGAGAATAATGAGCTTAGATCTGCAGCTTAGATCTGATGTACGGCACGTCACGCATCAGTTTTTACAGTAACAGCCAGAGTCTTTGACTGCAATATATTGTAAAAGACCCCTCAGATTCTAATTGTCATTGTGGAAATTCAGAATTTAAGTGGAGAGAGTGAGATTGAAAAGAGGAATATAAAAACAGTGTGTGTGTGTGTGTGGGGGGGGGGGGGGGGGGGGGACTGAAAGTGAACAGCTATTGAAAAGATTTCTACAGCAGGGAAGAGAATTAGTGTGGTGATGCAGTAGCTGACAAACTCCTGTTCAAAGGAAAAGGCATTATCTGATAGATCTAAACAACTGAAGGAAAATGTGGTTTATCACATAATCATTTTATAAAGTTATTTACATACTACGGTAATGTGTTTGTGTGTGTGTGAACAGATGTATGTATGTGCATGTTTAAATCATGTACTATCTGTGTCGTGCGTATGTGTGTACATGTACATAATATGGTCAACCTATAAAATGTCGAACTGCCTGGAAAGAAACACAAGCATCTGATGGCGAGGGAGTGGTACTGTACAAGGAGCTGTAGGTTCAAACTGGTACGGCTGAACTCCATAAACTTCAGTGAAAATTTCACGTTCGATGTCCTCTTCGTTTGAACTTGATTCGTAGCTGGGAGCATCTGCCATTATCGCCGGAAAATAGTTGAGTTTTACGTCCTCATAGCAAAAGCTTTTAGGGACATGTCTTTCATTCACGGTAGTCTTGGCATTTATACGTCACTTGCGGAATCCCCGACTCTAGTCTCTTTCCGTACTGTGCTCGGCAATCTCCGTGGCGAGTCACGATTTGGTTACTTGCACGACCCGAAACACGGATAGAAGTGAGTTCTAGAAGAAAAGTAACACGTACATCGAAACACGCTCGATCATACTTTTGAACAACCCAAACATGCTATTTATGGGTGAGGACACCTTTCAAGGAGGAGGGGGAGCTATATGTACGAGTCCACAGAATGCCCACAGAGACTATATTGAATACAAAAAGTGTACAGTAGTTAATGTTTAAAATGATATTTACAGCAATAAAGCAAAAAAATAGTAAACCTTATGTGCATGGTATGTGTGTGTGCATGAATGTGTATAACCATGTGTTCAAGTATGTTCAGCACGTAAATCGGCTCAAGCATTTGTGCATTTATACACACCCACCTGTGAGTACTTATGTTTGTATATCTGTGTGTGTGTGTGTGTGTGTGTGTGTGTAAACAAACAAACAAAAAAGTGTAGCTGCAAATTTGTGAAAACTAAAAAAAGGGAAACTAATAAAATCAAGAGGCAAGACAAATACAGCTGATTTCACATGTTTATTTCATCACAGAAAAACATGACACTCAGAATTGACAAATAACAACAACAACAACAACAAAAAAGAGTTCTAAGGAGAAATTACTTACAACTAAGACAACAACAACAAAGATGTTTAAAGTTTAAGTTTTTATTATTGAGATTATGGTCTCCATTGGTTTTATTTTGTGCAAACTTTGAAAAAAAATGTTTTATCTCGCTTAATGTTAACAAAATAAAAAGAATTTTGAAATGAAAGGTTAGTTCCGCAAGACAATACAGACAAACAGACTACAGGACAAAACACGATGCATTTTGATCTCTTGGGTCTTCTTCAGGCAAAAACAAACATTTATGACAATGAAAATGAAGAATGAGCCACCACTTATCTTCACGTGTTAATTCAACACTCATTTTGTGCCAAATCTGAGAGGATAAGTGGTTGCTTCTTCTTCGTTTTCGTTGTCCTAAATGTTGTAATTTGTTTTTGCCTGAAGAAGACCCAAGCCATCGAAATGCATCCTGTTTTGTCCTGTAATCTGTTTGTCTGTGTTGTCTTGCAGAAGTAATAACCTTTCTTTTAAAAATTTGCTCCAATTTCTGCCTTCAGTCACCTTGCTTTGAAAAAAAACAAAAGAAACAGAGGAAGCGAAGAAGGGACAGAGGGAGACGGGACAGGAGAGAGAGAGCGAGAGAGAGGGAGGGACAGGAGAGAGAGGGACAGGAGAGAGAGAGGGAGAGAGAGAGAGAGGGAGAGAGAGACAGACAGACGGAGCAAGAGAGACAGACAGACAGACGGAGCAAGAATAGAGGGCAAGGCTTTCTGTTACTTCATGAAACACCTAGAAACACGACCTGCAGCACGTTTACGAACAACCTTTAAACTACCAAACACATGCCCAAGAACTAACTTCCGCTGCACCACACAAAAACAACTTTTTAACAAAATCAACACAAAATGCTGCCTTTTACATTCTGCATTTCTGACTTCTATATACAAAAAAAAAAAAAAAAAAAAAAAAAAAACGGCCGCCGTGGCAAAGTGGTTAATGTCGTGGACTCCCGGCTGGAAAGTCGTGGGTTCGAATCCCATCAGAGTCATGTGGGTTTTTCTGCCCCGACCGGCTCCTACCCAGAGTTGAGTTTGCTGCGGACTCAGTTGGGAAGACTGGAACCACACAGTCGAGTTTCATCCACTTAATGGATGAGTTTCTGAGAGTGTTGCTCAAATTTCCTGACCAACACTGCAGGTGCCTGTATCTCTCGGGCCTGGTTGACGCCGGGATATATTATGAAAGGAAGTGTAGAGTACAGCTCTGTCATGTAGTCTCAGACCGAAATGGAATTCCGTAGCATCATCTTAATCATCCCCATTCTCATCGATCAGCATAAAAAAAATGTCTCAAATTCTGTGGCCCTTCATGCCCTGCTCTCATGGTGACCTCAGTTTCGATGTCCTCTCCACGTCTGTGGCTTTGGTTTGGTTCCGTAGGGGCCACCGGTATTGGCGAGTCCATGGGGGCTGTCGTTGGACGGACGTGGTGGCGCCCTCCGGAGGGAGAGCTCACTCACGTCGGCTCAACAACTAAGCAATTATTGTCATCAGTAGGGGGCTTAGTAGGTGGTGTCCTGCGTATGTTAGATCAAAACAGTCGCCACTGAACACCGCTGAAGTGACTCGGCAGCAGTGCAGTGTCTCCTCTGGTGGGTTGCCTCTTGACGACTTGACACTGACTGCTTCCTGTGGATTGCCGGTGCCGGGGCTGCAGCGGGGCCGACCGGGCTGTGGCTGTGGACGGGGTGTCAGAATGAGTGGCGTGGGTGCACTGCCTCTGAGGTGGCGCGGAGGTTGGGACAGCAAAAACAAAAAACAACAAAAAAAAAAAAAAACCAAAAAAACCCGCACACTCAGGTAGTCCTACCGACCTGGATATTTTCTCAGCATCACATGTGTATATATCAGTGTGCATGTCTCTGAAACAGACCTTAATCCATTCATTATTTATTCAAAATAATTACTATCCCATTTTTATTATTATTTTGGGGGGAGAGGGCACTGTATATATATAGGAAATAGGGGACTCTAAAACTCACAAATCCTCAAGTAAGGATTCCAAGTAAACCAAGTCAATTAAGTAAACCACCTACAGGAAGCCCTGAGGCTAAGATACATTCTTAAATGAGCAACTTCTGTTCTGTCTTCATCAGAACGCTGTGTTCAGCCGAGATCATTAGCACCAATGTTTATGGTAATCCAAAAAGATTCCATGTATTTGTTTTTAATCAATTCAAGTATTTAAAAGCTGTCCATTGATTAAAAAAAAAAAACCCACTGCAACACTTAGAAGAGAGAAAATTTACAGAAAACAAAATGAAAAACCAATGCAAACTATGGTTGTACTATTCTTGTCCCTTACTACATGCTGACCGTAACATTATGTTATAAACTGTACTTATCCAAAATACAATCATGTAATGTACCAAAAATTTTAGTCTGGGCATTTTGCCTCTCTTAATTTCAGCTTCGCTACTTTGCCTTTCTCATCCCAAAAAGTACAAATTAGCACAGATAAGCTTTCCACAGTTGGTCCTTTGACCGAAAGAAAAATACACACTCATAAACTTCCATCTTCATCTCTTTGTTCGTTTGTAGGTACCATCTATTTTCTTCACTTAATATACTCTTACCCCAAAGCCATGTGTGGCAGGAAAAAAATGGCAGTTTTGAATCAGCTGACATCAATGCATTCTCAAGCTCTTTACACAATAAATGTAGTTTTGTGATAGCTGTTAAAAACACAACCTTTCAGTTTCAGTCTTGGATGTACTTGAGTAATCATTTCAAAATCCCTGTGCAAGTTTAACATCCTTTTCAAGGGCAAGTCCCATTTAACAGAACACAAAAGAAAAACAAAAAGGGAAAACCCTACAACCATACTTCATTTGCACCTGTAGGAAGAAAAGAAGTCAATTTCAAGTAGAAACTGTGTTCCCGCCACTTGTCCGAGTCCCCAAAAGTAGTTCCAATTGAAAAAATTAAAAACAAAAACCATCGAGATCATTTTCAACTAATGGACTTTCTTCTTGCGACCGCGCTTTGCTTTGGGCTTGACTTGTATTACTTTGGCACTGCAGCGTGGGCAGAACCAAGATTCCTCCTCCGGTGGTTCCTTAGTGATGTTTACACAGACCCTGCAAAGTGAACAAAAGCCAGATTAAAACCCTCACATACGCATATATATTGATCACTGTTAAAACACATTCCATCATGCACTCACAAGTGTTTATATATTTGCTGCAGGAGTATTCGCTGTGGGAGTATTTCTCATCAAATACTACATTATTTTCTACAATACCAGTGGTTTTTTCAATGATGATCAATGAAGATGGCACTGGTTCAATCCTATTCAGAGACTGTGTGTTATGCTTCCTATCAAACAAGATCTTGGCAACAGTCAGGTCTGAGTGATATAGACCACAGATGTGTTGACCTGAAATGCTGAGCAAGACTTGCAGAAATGCATCTTTGAAATGGATTAAAGTTGAATGAGTGGTTTCGGCCTTTCAACCTGATCCCACAACACACTCAGTGACTGGACAGGAACTGGCAGGGGAAATAAAAGAACACTCTAACAATATAAGCCTTTGCCAAATTTTGAACCCATTGCGCCATGCTGTGTGTGACACTGCCAAGGAATCACAGCAGCTGCTTCTTGATTTTATTTGTTTGTTGTTGTTTGTTTAGGGTATAAACTCCAAATGAAGTCAAATATATTATCAATACAAAATAGAGAAACACTTAGCTTATGTCAACATGGATTATGCCAATTTTCTTTCAAGGTGGAAATGCTATGAACCTCTTATCAATGAAAACAACTGACTCCGGTGGAGAATGTTACATGTACTATGAACATCTTTGTATTATTCTATACTTTTTCAATTTGGAATTGCACTCTAAAAATGAAAGGTCATGTCTGTATGTCTTTTGTTTTTTTTTATGTTGTGTGACACAAAAACTTCATCTTCTTCTAACCTATAGCCTATGCTGTGCATGTTACACATAAAAGAAAGCCACATTTCTGTCAAAGCTGTGGTTGTTTGGCGTTAGGTATAACATAGTAACATATGTTTTCTTTCTGTTTGTTCGTCTGTTTTTGTTTGCTGGTGTGTGTGTGTGTGTGTGTGTGTGTGTGTGTGTTTTGTGTTTCTCTCTCTCTCTCTCTCTCTCGTGGTGTTTGTGTGTGTGTGTGTGTGTCTGTGGGGGGGGGGGTGTGCACGCGTGCGTATGTGCATAGTGTTCTTATTTTGTTTTGACTTGTTGGTCGTTCTTATTTACTTTTTTTTTTGTCTTTCCTTTCCAATGTATACGATTCAATGGCAGATGATTATGTGTTTGTTCATATGATCGTGCTTAGACTCAGGCATGGTACTGGAGGAAAATCATTTTTCCCTGAAAATTTTTGGGGGTCCAGGGGGCAACGCCCCCTGGCGGGGTCAAGGGGCAGAGCCCCTTGTGGGGGTCAGGGGCAATTCTAGCCTGTAAAAAAGCCTCTCCTTGAACTAATTTCAGTTCTTCATACTAAGCAATTTCTGCCATAAAATAAGCTCTCCTAGAATCACTTTATCAGTCATTCCTTCAACCCAAAGGAGTTTTTACACCCAAGTAACCACATAGCAAAAATGAGTACATATCTACATTGCTTTAGGTGGCATACATTAAATCAAATTGTAAACGTTTTACTTACTATGCCAGTGAAGCACATGCACAGTGTACACACAGAAGACCCCTCCTTTTGCACAACTTTGGTCATCATGTCCAGCACCACCAACACAGCACAGCACAGCAAAGTAGCAGTCTGTTTCATGTCTTGAGTTCCAGTTTTGTTTACTATGTCTGTTTAATTCTTTTATGATCTGTCTCCTCTACATTAGTTACTCCTTTTACTTTCTACATCTATCTGAATACAGTACAAAATGTGTTTAAGTTTTGTGTCTCTTTTAAATTAATGTACAAATTTTAAGTTATGTGTCTCTTCCAATACAATTTTCAGTCCAAGCAATGTGAATGAGATGAAGACTACTTCTTTTTGCCTGATTTCTCAGCCATCTGCTTCACGAGCAGAGCCTGCTTTTTGCAATGTCCAAACCTCATTCTCTTTGCCTCCTGTCTGTAATGTTCAATGGCTTTTCTCTTTGAAGCCAGCCGAATGTGTTCCTTCTGGGAAAGTTCAAACTTTTTCTTTCTTTCTTCTTTTTCTTTCTCCAAATTGTGGTGGCAAGCCTCTCAACTTTTCCAAGCACGACGAAAACGTTTCATTTTCGTGGCTCCTGTTCAGCCAATCCCATCGCCATTTGTTTGCCACACCAGCATCAATATCTTCTGTCGGAGAATTTCGCGGAACTATGTCTGTACGCTTTGGCATTTTTATTTTTTCCTTCTTTTTCTTTAACCTTGTTCAAATTCGATCACGTCGATCCAGAGCGGAAAACAGTGGCGAATGTCACGAAAGCGCATGCGCGGAAGTAGTCCTGCTCAATGCTACTTACTCGCGAGACGAAGGCTTGAAGCGAACGACCTCAAACGAACTAAAAGGGCCGGTCTCGTCGGGCGCGGGTCGCTTTTTTTTTTCTTCTTTTTTTTTGTTTTTTTTGTTTTGCATTTCGCGGATTTCCGCAAATTCGCGGACATGTACCATGCCTGAGACTTAATGGTGGCACCTTTATTCTTTCGTTCCTGTATGTTATTCATGTTTTTGTGGAATTTAAAAAAAGAAAAAAAAAAGGGTCTCAGAAGAACGCAAAAAGTACTGACCAATGATACCAGTCGTCGCATTTATCACAGCCAATCATGGGACTGCCATCATCTTGCATCTTGCATGCTGGGCAGATCCAAATCGTCGCACCAGTCGAGTCCTGTCATCACAGAAAACAACAATTATTCAAGTTTACAATGCAGCAGATCCTCTCAATATCCACCTCCACAAATCCATCAAAATAAGGTTTATAAATAAGATACCTGACAGCAACACAAATATGTATCTCTGGTGCATTGAAAATGAAAGGAGACACTGTTACTTCCTCTAGCACTTTCCTGGAAAATTCTGCAATTTTCTGACTGAACACATGTCAAACAGTAACAGTATATTGGAAATCTGATTCTTGTTAAGGACTTTTTTCAACACTGTGACGAGCCATTTCCCACTTGCTTGCAAGAAGACACTTTCCCTTTCCACTCATTTTCTTTATGACTGCTTCTTCAAACAAAACAAAAGATGCCACAAGAAGTGTGCAATATGAGAAGACATGCCTACCCCAAAAATATTTCTGTCCAGAACAGATGATGCAAAAAATCAGAGACAAAACAAAGTTTAAAGAATGTTCAGGTACACATGATTTCCTTACATTGTGAAGTTGTGCAGATGTACATGTATGCATGCATGTTTGCAGACTCACATCATCAAGGTCACCATGACTGATTAAGAATATTTGCAAGCCACCCCCTCTATCCTTTTGACTGCATTTATGGGTAATTCTTGGACAGAAAATCTTCTCTTCATGAGAGTGTGAATCAGTGAGAAAGACACATACTGTGGCTAGATCATTGCTGAATTGGCATGAGCAGATCATGCACAAAAAGTTTTCCCCTTTCTGTCCTAGGCTGTAAACATGGCTAACTTTATAGTAGTATTTCCTTGCTGCTGGTGGGGTTGAATTTTTTTTCCCAGAGGGAATTTGCCGCTATGCTGGTGGGGTTGATATTTTTTCCCACGGGGATTTGCTGCTATCTTCTTAATCAGTTGCACACATTCTCATTTACTTGCTACAACTGTCCATCTCTCAGTGCTCACTGCCATAGGTGAAGTATCCAACAATGAATGTTTATGTGAACATTACCAGGAAAATGATTTAGTTCTTCCCAATGCACATGGTGATGTACAATACAAAGAATTTAGTGATATGAAATTTGAAATGTACAGTGACTGGAACTTGCACTCATGAAAAGTCAGTCAGGACATGTTAAAAACAAACATTAGGAACAATTTAAATCATTTTTAGTCTGTATGCTTGGGTCATTTTGTCGAAGTCTGTTGAAATTTCAAAGTATGGTTTACATACCATGTTAGGAGACAATGTCAAGACTATTTTTTAATATTGCCATTAGGTTGAAGAGAATTTTCCAGAACTTTCTTTTTTTGGGTGGCAATCTCTTCATTGAAAGCTTTCCGTCAGATGATTTGCATTTCAGCATCATCACAATAAATCACTAGTGCATGACAATTCTTAAAGTGAGGTTGACTAATCCCTTTCTTATTGTTGCTCTTATCTTGTCAAACAGTGAGGACAACCAGTATCTCAAAATAAAAATTAAACCAGTATCTCAAAATTAAAATTAAAAGTGATAAAAATGTCTTTTTTTTTCTCTGCATATAACGAAGTTTGTACAGCAAGTCACATCTTCATTATGACAATATCATCTTTCTACAATATAGATCAATTGCCTCAGACCACTGGACAACATTCACTGTGTATGATAAACAAGGCTTGGTGTCCTGACGAGCATCAATCATAATGAATTACACTTAAGCATTCCAAAGTATATGGGTGTACAGCTCTGTCACGATTTCAGGCCTGGTTACAATTTTGTTTGAACACTGTCAAGAATCTCAGATTTTATCATGATTACAATGTTGTTTGAACACCGTCAAGAATCTCAGATTGTATCATGATTACAATGTTGTTTGAACACTGTCAAGAATCTCAGATTTTATCACACACTACATGGTCAGTGACAGGAATTTTCATTTGGTATACATTTACTTTACCATCAATAAAATGACATACTAGAGACTAAAGTGGGAGCAAAACACTAGCATTTCATCTCTACATATAATGCTGCTGTTCTTTTTTGGTCCCAAATAAGAGAGACACTCAATTTGGGCAAACAGTGAATGCACATAAGACCTAAAGGTCACTCCAATTCAAATGAGACAATGAGTGCCATAATCTCTACCTGAAATCTGAAGTGAGTGAACTAGATTACGGAAAACATGCACACGATATATAACAATCATTTTTTATATAACCAAAAGGAGAATCTACTTACAACGTATGATCCCACAGTCTCAGTCTCAACAGTACCCCCCCTCTGCCTTGATGATGAACCGGACGAGAATGCAATGGAAAGATGAGTTGGTGACGGCGATTCAGAGGACGAGTCCAGTCCACTCTTCTCCACTTCAATGGATGGGGAGGAGGCTCCAGGTGCCTTCTGTGCTGCATCTTTCTCAGTGTCCAGAGGAGGGGGTGTGAGAGATTTGGTCTTTGGTTTGGCTGATGATAGTTCTCCTTCAGCAGAGGCAGCAGCCAAAGACGCTCTCAAGGCCAAAGTTTTCGCCTTTGGAGGACGACCTCGGCCAGCCGACTTGCCTGTGGCACCTGTTTTAACAGCTTTAGGTGTTTTTCCTGCACGCTTGGGGGACTTTGGTGCTTTTCCTTTGGGGGAAGTATTCCTGGGCGATTTTAATCGAGGTCTTCCAACCTTCCCTTTAGGTTTTGGGACAACAGGTGGTGGGGTGGGTTCAGGCTGTACTTCAGGTTTCTCCTCAACAGGGGGTGCCACAGGCACTACAGGGGATGAAGGGGCTGTGTCATGTTCTGGGGAGCTGAAAAACGTCTTGGCAGGTGGAGGAGACTTTTCCTGCCTCACTGGTGAATTGGGAATAGGGGAACTCATATGATAGGCTGGGGAAAGGGAGGGGGTCTTCGGAGTGGGCGTGGGGGATTTGCGACCAACGGGGGATGCATGAATGGGTGACGAGAAGGAAAAGGGGGAGTTTGGGTAACAGTGCTGTTTCGGAGATGGAGTCCTTGGCATGGATGAAGTGGGAGACTTGGGTGACGTGGAAGGTGTACGAGGAGGAGGCGTCAAACTGTGCCTGCTTCTTAGCGGTGAACTCTGAGGCGATGTGAACGTGAACACTTCAGGATGAGGGGGAGACTTGAGCACTGGAGATCTACCCCTTTCTACATCTGATCTAGGGGCCAGTGGACTGCGGCGAGGGGGAGGGCTAGGACTTCTTTCTTGAACAGGGGAGCTGTTCCTGGACAGAACAGGGGGAGGTGGTGTGCCAGGCAGTGGAGATGTGGGCTGAAGAGTGGGTGGAGTGTTGCGGGGTTCTGACTTGGGTGCTGGCGTCGACACCATGGAGCTGTACTTCTTCTGCGATCGGGGGCCCTCGGCTGCTGCGTCTTGACGAATCACCCTGAGGGGCAGATACTTGCATTCAGTAATTAACACTTTACCATAATGTGAACTGTATGCAGCCCTCCAGCACAGCAATAAGGCTGTAACTGATATAAAAGGATTTTTTCTCCCACCAATGTAATCCTCTTACACACAAACAGCCCTGCTGGATCTCTATAAATAAAACTTGTGGACACCAAATGCAGCATAACAACTGGTTCTTTCTGAATAAAATCTTCAACAATGCATACACTTTTTCCCTGTGTATCAGCACCAGCAGTCTACATGGAGAGATCAATATAATAATAACAATAATAATGATGATGATAATGTGAACACTTTTATAGTGTGTTAACCTACTGTATAAGTAAGCTCACATAACAGATATATCAGAGACAAGTAAAATGTAAAACAGAATACAGTAACTAGTACATCATATACACAACATGACCACTTGACTGTAAAAATTAAAAATCAACACTAAATCTTACTGGAAAAAAAAGGCAAATAAAACATAAAACAATGTGAAAACAGAGCATCACAAACGTACATAGGCTGGCATTTGGAAGAGCTACACTTAAAAGAACTAATTAAAATATGCACTAAAACTACAATCTAAAGCATGTATTCCAAACTGCTAGAACAGAACAAGGAGTACCTGAACTTAAATGATTTTTACCTATGTGTATAAATATCTCGCCTTCCCTTTGAAGGTAACAAATCAAAAGGATCATTACTTTAAAAAAAAAAAAAAAACATGATTAAAATCTTGGAGTATCACAGTGGGCTGGTAGCGACATCACTTTGTTCACACTTACAATTTGAGGCTCTCTCTGCGTGGTGTTGGTGAAGGGAGCTGCTTGGACAAGTCCACCTGGCTCTTGTTGTCACTGACCACAACTGAGGAAGATGAACTGCTGTCCTTCTTTCCGAACTTGATCTTCAGCTTCAGGCCCGTCATACCCAAGGGGGGCTGCACGACATAAGGACATAGCACCTCGCTCAACGAGGCCTGGGAGTGCAAACTCCCTTTGTTAGTGAACATTGACGACTTTTTTGGCATTCTTTACGTCTATGGTTACAAATGATTTAGCATCTTAACACAAACAGAAACTTTTACGTCTGTGGTTACAAATGATTTAGCATCTTAACACAAACTTTTACGTCTGTGGTTACAAATGATTTAGCATCTTAACACAAACGCAACTTTCGGCATGCGAACATGCCAAATTCTATTTGCAATTCTTCTTTTTTTCTCTTTTATCATTTTTGTTTTTTACTTCCTTTGTGGACCATATACTTCAAACTTCCATAATTTTTCCCTTTTCTGTCTCATCTTCTGTGCTTTTCTAATGGCATTACTGTCATGCCACTCATTTTCAGCTCTTTACACACAGTCACATCCAGGCTTGTCGTGTTACGGTCCCCACACTGGCAGTCCACAAGGAGCAATCAATACTAAGTCATCACGAGGCAGCCTATCCTATATAAGACCCTGCACTGCTAATATGTCACCTTGACGGTGTGCAGTCCTGGCAGTTGTTCATCAATTCAGAAAGTTCTAAAACCACGAGGAAGGTTTAGGCTTTCACTGACTTAAGACTGTGGCAAAGTAGACAAAGCCACCTTTTTGTGTAGTAACTTGACACCGACTGCTCCCTGCGACCTATCCTTGCCGAAGTTGCCAAAGAATCTTAAATCAAGGTTAACTCAAAGAACTTGAAATCGTATACATCATTTCCTAATAAAAACAGATTTTTTTTTTACCTGATAACTGTAAGAAATTAACCACAGAGAATCACTTTTATCATTTGATCATACACTATTCTGAACCATGTCCCTGTTCACTTGTTTTTCCCAGTGGCACAAGTCCCTAAAGACTCGACTGTGCACTCAGACACCACCAAAGAACCTAATCCCTACACTGCAGTCTGGAGAACAATACTGACCATTTTTCCCTTGTATCCATCCTAATTACATAGGTGTAGAGACATCAAAATGGCAACTACCTCGTGTGTTTGTGTGTGTGTTTGTGTGTCCATGTTTTCATTACATTTCCCAGTGGCTATATAGTATGACCCATCGAAAATTTGGACATGAAGTCAGTGTGCTTAATGTGTCTTCCTATCTTCTAAGAAATAATCATCATTGCACATACACATACACACACTTACATACACAAACATGACACACTTGTACACACACATAAAACACAGGCATTTGTCATCGAATAGTTGCATGTGCACAGGATATCTTACCGTTTCCTCTCTGACTTTGCTTTTCTCGTGTTTGTGCTCATGGTGATGTTTATCATGACGCTCTCGGTCTCTGTCTCGATCCTTGTCCTTGTTTTTCTTCTTCTTCTCTTTGTCACGTCGTTTCTCCTTCTTATCTTTTCGATGCTCCTTATCCTGCAAAGGATCACCAGTGTGTGTGTGAACACTTACCATCCTAAGACATGGCGTCCTTCCCCCTCCTCTTTCTCTTCCATATACCCCCTTCACTGTTCAAACATTTTCTGACAGACGGAACTGAAGACTTCAGTCAATTCTTATAAATCTCGGACAGCTGAAGATTTCACATCATGAACAAGTACGAGTGTAACATTAAGTGTAATAACCAGCAACAATTGGTAAAACAGCAGTTAAAAACTGTAAATCTTGCAGAAATCAAGCTACTGGCAGAGAACCCTGGGTGAATTGACAGGAGCAGCTGATATGGAAGCATTTTTTCCTCCCCTAGATGAGACACCATTGTCAAGAGACAACAACTATTCACAGTGTTGCCAGTCCCTCCTTGAAGTGTCTGTCTGCACATGTGAGTACACAAAAGTGACTCATTAAGGAGAAAGTGAAGTCTATGCATGTGCGGCACAGTCTTGAAAAGACCAAGTAACCTGGTTTACATATAATGCAGTTAAGGACAATTACAAAACATTTGAACTCTTTGCATTACAATGTTGAGATTTTTACAATTAGGTTTTACCAACTGATCAAACAGCAGAGACAGGAGAGGGTGGAGGATGGTATGAAACTACAGGAGATTTTGTTGTTGGAACTAGTTTAAATCTCAACACACTTTGAAACTCATGGACAAAACCAGTGGGCAAAATACACAACTTGACCTCTTTGTATTACTAACATTTTACTTGGCTTCACCTGGTTTGTAACCTCCATTACTGCATCCCCACTTCCCTTTTCTCTCCCCCCCACCCCCCCCCCCTCATAGCAGAAAGAAACAGCCCATATTTCTCTACAAGGGTAGGCACACTTCAGACTAATAAATGATTAAGTAAGTTGGGTAATAGCCCCTCAATGCATCCATCCTATCCCCACCTCATGATACTCCTCCTCCATTCTCCTCTTGGGTGTTACCGTCTTGTAAAATTGCACTGAACAAGCACTGACCATGTGAACAGCTCACGTGTGTGTGCTTGTGCATGCCAGAGTATGTGCGTGCATATGTGTGCATGTGCGTGCATACCTGTGTGTGTGTGTGTGTTTGTGTGTGTGATACATGTATGATACTGAGCACACTAACCACTGAATGTTTGATGCCCAAGTGGCAAACGTCACCAGTGGGCATGCTGTAAACTAAAAAAATGGAATAGCATATGAGCGGACTGATCTGACCCAGTGAGTCATCAGTTATAACCCAGTGGTTGACTCACTACGAATAAGGCTTATTACTCTAGTTATTCCCCCAAAGTCGGAGTGTGGCTGCCCACGTGGCGGGGTAATCAAAAATGGTCACACACTTAATGTTCTCATCCCCAGCTTATGCATTTGTACCATAGTGTTCAAGTACTTCAGCTGTTCGGATGATCCCTGGAGCCTTTTAGCCAGGCTACGACAACAACAACAACAACTCTAGTTATGAGATGACTATGTTTATGCTTGGGAAGCTCAAGTCTGAACTAAACTGGGAACCCAAGATCACCTCTACTTCACTACAGGCTGATGCAGCCATTGTGACATTAACCTGTACAAACAATCCCCTTCATAAAACACTTTAGGAAAACTGACTTATATCACAAACAGGAAAAATATGAAAGGTTGTTGATGTCTGTATAAAACAATCAAAGGGTTTGAAAATGAACTGAATTTGCAACATGTGGTCTTGCTTCATAAACTTTCAGTCATACATAAATAAGCTAATGTTACGACAGAAATCAAATTCCTTAAATTCCAGTGGGAAGCTTTAATTTGCTAAGAACAGTAATTTTCAACAGGAAGGATTCCTTTATTCTACAAATTCAAGAAGGCCTTATAACTAGTTGTCAGAAGTGAAACGTTCATTTCTGATTACAATCACACTTTGGACGTGTAAAGACATCATTTTTTAGCACAAAAAAAAAAAGAAAAAAAGAAGTTTGATATGACCATGGTCTCGCATCCCTCCTATCCCCTCTCCTTATTTCCTAAGATTTACTTGATGCCAGGGTTTTCATTTATCATATGAAAACAAGCCCCCTCAATTTTACATGAAATAAAATCTTAGAATGCATTACTACGGCAAGACTATAAAGATTTTCTTCTTTTTCCACTAAAATACAGTCACAGAATATGCTACAAGCTGCTCCCCCCAGTCAAATTATTCTGTTTTCTAGCCTGTGACATTGGCTTTTTTTTTTTCCAAAGGCTTTTAAAGCTGAATGAATTTCCAACTTTCATTCCACTTTTATACAACCTTTTATGATATAAATGGCAGATGAGTCACTGAGACTGGAAGTGAGGGAACATATAAGGTCTGAATGTTGTGAAAAACCAGGAAAAGGAGCCTTTACTGTTCCAGCATGATTTTTAGGAGTTAACAGAGTTCTTGACAGAACTACAAGACAATTACAGTCCTTAAGAGAACTATAAGTGATTTCAATACACTCCTCTCTCAGCTGATCTTCAACATATTCATCTTACCTATACATATGCTCAAATACTCCTGTGCACATTGTTCTATCATAAATTTCATACAGTACTACCTTGTCTTGTTCTGTTTGCTTTTAAAATCAAACAAATAATCAATAAATCAAACTCACTCGTGACTTCTCTTTGTGCCGCTCCTTATCTTTGGGAATTTCGATCTTCAGCGGCATAACCAGCTGTTGATCTACACTTGCGGCAGAAGATGGGGAAGCGGATGAAGCAGCAACAATAGCAGTTTCTGGTGTAGGAGACTTGATAATGGGCTTGACATCTGTTGGGGAGACAACGTCTGGGACTGACAATGGCGTGGTTGCAGCTGGCATGGGGGATGGTTCCTTGGAAGATGGTTCCTTCTCTGCTTGAGAAGGTCTGCGTTGAATTGGTGGGGGACTCTCAGCATCTCCAAATTCAAATACTTTCATTTTTGCATTGCTGAACTTGTCAGATACAAATGGCTTGAGGTCTACAGGAGTTTGTGCTGGCTGTGGTGGTGCCGATTCACTGCCCTTTTCTGTTTTGTTCTGAAGTTTGGCCTTTAGCTTCTTTTTCACTCCTGGCGCTTTATCTTTCTCCACCTTCTTCTTTTTACCTTCTTTCACGGGTGTCTGGGATGTCTGGGATTCATCAGGTGCAGTGGGTATGTTGGCTGATGCTGGAACAGCAGTAGTTTCAACACGAACAGGTGTGAGAGAAGATGGCTTGGGTTCCTCCGACCCTTGTCTTATCACTGCCTCAATAGTGTCATTGATTGATTTCATGCTTCTAACCCCCATGTCATCTTCCTTTTCCTGCTTAATCACATCATCATCAATAAACTGACTGCTCTTTATTTTGTCTTTCATTTTCTTGGGTCTGCCTCTTTTTTGGGAGTTTCTGTTGGGTTGGATGGAGGAACAGGCTTGTTCACAGTTACTGCTGGAGTTTTCAGCTTTTTTTATTTTCAGAGTTGGCAGCGGAATCTCTTATTCACCGCACTGATCGTGTCACGATGTTCTTCAAACGGATACGTTTTTCCTCCTCTTTTTCTTGAGCTCTTCCTTCAGCTTCAGCATGATTAGCCTCTGGGGTGGGTCTCACATGATCCATTATCAAAAATGTCAGTTGGAGGAAATGCTTGTCTCAACAGCATATCAGACTCTGGGGAAGCTACAGACAGCTGGTCATGTTTGTGAGCTTCTGAAACAGCGGACAGAGGTGGCTCAGAACGAGCAACTGAGTCAGTTTATCTGGAGCAGCAGCAAATCTTTCAAGCAACTTTCAGACCCACTTTCATTGACCATAGTAGTGGAAGGGGTGCTCATCACAGGAGTTGCCTTTTTCTTTGGTTCACTCTTCTTTTTGATGCTGGACCTTTTGGAGATTTTCCTTTGTTTTTCTTCTCTGTCGTCACTTTACTGTCCTTCAGCTTGGCTTTTTTAGAAGGAGTCTTCAACCAGGCTCCAGAGAAGCTGGAATTTGGTCGTTTCTCTCCTGCTATTTTCATTTTTTCATTGGACTCTTTTTCTTTCTTCTTTTGTTTTTTACCCTTCTCATCCCCGCCACTTTTGTCTTTCTTTTTGCTCTTGGATTTGGGCATTCTGATTTGCTCTTGTTGTCACCAGCACTTCCACTAATTGCCGGAGGCCCTTCTTTGCGTACTGAGATTCTTTTGCTGGAAGATCAACCGCTGTGTTCTCTTTGTTTCTGTCTGAGCCTCCACCCCTCTGTTGGGTCCGGAAGTGGTATCCACTACAGAGGTAGAGGTCCTGATAGTGGGAGGCGGTGGGCAGGCCTCTGGCTGTTTTCCTCTACCACGAAGACCCAAAATAGTGCCGTCAGGTGCCATTATCACACTTGACATCTCGTACTGTGAATGACCAGCTTCTTCAGGAAGGCTTGAAACAGCGACCCTGCAAAATATGAATCAATCTATCAATCAACACGAGAGTCAAGAACATAGGATTGATGGGAGTGGGGTGCTGGGGGCAGGGGGCGGGGGGTGAGGGGGGGGCACGAAGAGGGATAGAGAATCTCTCACAAATATATCATATGTACAAGAAGGTAAGTTTCACTAAAACAAATCAAGCAGTTTACACATGCTGATTTTTAGTGTGTACCCACCAACTAAACTTGCTAGCATCTGTTCATTCAAAAACATTTTACCATCTTGTGCCACAATACACTATTAATCGAGGTGAAATAAGTAAAAAAAATTGTTTTCCTGAAAAGAGAACTGTTTGGACCTTGAAATGTAAACCCATTGCTTGGCAGTTGTTGCCCTTTGATATTCCTGATCCCTGAGCAGAAACTTAATTTCTATTCGATTTTTCTGTTTAAGAGCAGTTCACCGTAAAATGACAAACAGGTCTATCGGCAAGCTGATTTGAACTATGGCATACTGAACTATGACATACATCAAGTTGTTTCCATTTGTTTTGCAGCATACAAATCCCCTGATGAAAACAAAACAAAAAGTTGCTTGCGTCATGCCACCACCCACCTTCCCCTCCCACCCCCATGGTGGGCGTCAACCCTTTCCTCTCATGCCAGTTCAACATAAATGTCCACTGACCACATCAGTCAACTGTCAACAGACTTGCCACTGACCACATCAGTCAACTGTCAACAGACTTACCTCAACTCCCCAAACCCCTAAAAACCACCCATTTTACCCATGTGAGCTTTAAGAGAGCTATGATCAGACAACCATTGGCTCGTAACCAATGTCTGACCCAGGCCGAGATGAGGGGTAGGGGTACTCAGTTACCAACCATACTGCAGCTGCGTCTCATTGGTCATGTATAATTAGAGTAAATACAGGTCTCACTGGTCATGTACAATCAGAGTAAATACAATCAGTTATCTGACTGGAGTGTTTTGGTACACTCCCATCTTTAGTCTGCAGAGCAATTTTGTGACAAAACTGCCATACTAATTTTATCTATGATGCAAAATGAAATATCACAACAGCTCCGTCAAATTAACAGACAAAGCGGTCAAGGGGTTCGTGGACGTTGAAAAGATTGACTGCCTGTACTGAACCTTATCACAGAAGGAGAAACTACTGAGAAAATGGATGCACATGTGTGTGTGCGTGCTTGCGCGTGTGCGCGCGCGGTGTGTGCATGTCTGTCTATATCTATATATCTATATCTACAATCTATCTCTGATCCATCTATCTACCTCTCTCAATCTACATATTTATATCAAAAATCTATACCTATCTATTTATCTTCAGAACAATTTCAGATACAAAGCTAGTTTTTGAGAAAAATTTTTTTTTGTATTTTATTCATGAAAATACCAATATAAATTTTTCATGGGCAGAAACTGAGAAAAGACTGTTGCTATTTTTTTCTTACTATCACCGCTACACCAAGCCTGTATAACATACATTTTCATCCACGTGTTGGTATGGACGCTAAGGCATGAGAGAAGACAAGAGAACCAATGTACAAAAGCTGTACAAGAGATGAATGAAGCAAAAAGCCAGACATGTTTCACAGAGCTTTTCAACATGAGGAGCCATCACAGAACCTCTAAGCACAATTTCACAGAGCTTTTTAACATGAGGAGCCATCACAGAACCTCTACACAGAAACTCTTTAGCCATTTGTCGCCTTGTTCAGGAAAACTTGCTTCTTTGCCTTAACATTCCCAAGATCCATGCTGGTGGATGGCTAATACTCATGGCAGGTTCTACAAAGCGGGAAAGGTCAAGCGAGCACGGGACCAGAACAAATGTCAGTCTAAAGGGAGGAAGCTTGGCCCTCTACATGTGTGCCATGCATGGCCCACCAGTGTTTGGATACGCTCTGCTGCCTACAAACCTGCTC
This sequence comes from Conus canariensis, assembly GCA_033310375.1. NCBI lineage: Eukaryota > Metazoa > Mollusca > Gastropoda > Neogastropoda > Conidae > Conus > Conus canariensis. The sequence goes on along the minus strand of CM065721.1, from coordinate 33,402,383 downwards.
CCAGTTATGAATACCAAGAGGATATCACAATGGCAGAACAGTTACAGAAGAAAAAGAAAAAAAGACCCTTCCTGTAGGCTGCAAAGGTGGAGGAGGAGGGACACATGGGCAGACTGGACTAGCCAGCCCTGTTAAAGCAAACTGTCAAAGAGAATGACCACTTTACTACCTGTTGCAGTTAAAAATGGCTGACTGATAGAAGCACACTGGCAGTTTTGCACATTCTATGCTTTTGTGGCTTGTGCAAACGATGGAGAAGATAGAATTTAAGATGACTTTATTTTTCATTCCCCAACAACCCTTTAAATTTGTAGCAGAACAAGATATTCCTGCCACAAATTTTCTCTCTCTCTCTCTCTGTATGTGTGTGTGTGCCAATGTCAATTCATGTGCATACTATGTTGATTTAATTCCCCTAAGCACAATGAGGTCGTACAAAAGATATAGTTCACAAGTATAGTACTATCAACTGAATGTGTTATAAAATTCAATCAAAAAATAGTTATTCTTATCTCAATAGTCAAATTACACAGGGTGGGACATATGAGGGTGGTAAAACAGCTGAAGGGAAAAAAACAAAAAGAAAATTGATCAATAAACATTGCAGTTACATTTTCCTTCAAACGTTGGTCCAAACCTAAGGTACAATCAGGACTGCCGGGGAAGGGGCACGGTGGAGGGTGACGGGAGGATGACGACAGATTAGACAAGTTTAACAGCAAACCTGGGTCTTTTCCCTGGTGTGAGGGGATCATGTGCAGCATGTGCAGGTCTCTTCTCTCCTGCTGTCCCTGGGGCAGAGGTGTCTGATGGCACGTTTTCCCGCGCCTCATTCTTGGAGGTCTGTGATGATGCCGATGTACCCTGCTGTTCACCAATGTCCTCTGGGGCATCAGAAAGAACAGCTTTATGTAAAAAATTTTCCCCCCTCAGGCAAACCAAAAAAAAAATGCATGCATCAACACTGCTATTGCTATCTTATCCTGGAATGCATCATGTTGTGACATTTAACAAAAAGTTACATTAAAAAAAAAAAAAGAAACAAAGTGAAGGAAAGACAAGATTCATCTACCCAGAGAAGGACCAAGTCTGTACGTTTGCTGATCTGAGACAACCCACAAGGGAAAAAATCTCCATGCTTATTAACTTACCAAACTAAACAAGAATCGGAATTAAGGAACCACACAGATCAGCAGAATGGAAATGCTCACATCACTCAACCAATGCCAGTCAGTGAGAACTTATATTCCCACACCAATATGAAAGATATATTTTGTAAGGTTCAATTTCAGTTTCACATCTTAAAATGACAAACTTTATCATTTTGTGTTTTTGCTGAAAGAGAGAGAGAGAAATACTAATAAAGGTTTGGTTAACCATGAGTGTGCATGCATGTGCGTAATACCGGTAAACAGTAACTTCCCTTTTTTTTTTTTTTTTTTTTTTTTGCTGTCCCATTTTTCTGTGCCACCCATTACGCTTATTCTGACCTCCCATCCACAGCTGCAGCCCCGCCTGACCCCCCACATCAGCAAATCACAGGGAACAGTCAATGTCAATCCGTCAGGAGGCAACCCACCAGAGGACTGCACCACCGCCAAATCACTTTGGTGGTGTTCAGTGGTGCCTGTTCTGATCAAACACATACAGAAAACCACTACTAAACACCCTACTGCCGACAATAACTGCTTCTTGCACAGCTGGCGTGAGTGTGCTTTCCCTCTGGAGGGCGCCACCACCTCAATCAAACGACAGTCCCCATACATTTGCCGATATCGGCGATTGTGACAGAATCAAACCACGGCCACAGACCTGGATAGGTAACTGAAACTGAGGTCGCTATGATGGCAGGGCATGAAGGGCCACAGAATTTGAAACTTTTTTTCATGCTGATCGATGAGGAGGCAGAGGATGAACATAATGCTACGGATTTCCATTCTGGTCCGAGACTGGATGACAGGGCTGTACTCTACATTTATTCTCATAATATATCCTGCTGTCAACCAGGATCAAGAGATGAGACATCTGCAGAGTTGGTCAGAAAATTTGGGCAACACTCTCAAAGACGCATCCATTAAGTGGATGAAACTCAACTGTGTGTGGTCCCAGTCTTCCCAAATAAGCCCGAAGCAAACTCAACTCTTCTGGGTAGGAGCTGGTCAGGGCAGAAAACATAAACAGTAACTTTGCCATTTTGTCTCTGACTGACATGGCATTTATAGTGATCAGACCTTTCCATTTTTACTTGCCACTGTGAGACCGACATGCACCATACCCAGGACAACAAAAGATCAAGAAACATCTTTTATAAGTGACAGCTATACTGAAAGCAAAAAATTCTTCTCAACCTGAGAAACAATTTTTTTTTTTATGACATCATTTTCAATTCCCTGGTACACCATGAGTTAGATCTTGCCTCACCTCAGCACTCTAAAACGATGTTACAATTTGATATAACCTTTTTGAGACACCAGTGCGTACTCTTACATACAGAAGCCGATCTTATCTCAAATGTTCACATTTGTTCATGAAAACACAAGATCTCAATTTAAAGAATACCAACCTTTCATATTAGGAAACATGGGAGGCAAATGTTCATGGACATGTTCAGCCCTGTGATGCAAGATTTCTCGACTGTTGGGGTTGGGAAACTGTAAGTTGTTGGCTTTGCGCGCTGGGAAGGCAACAGTTTCCTGTGCAAAGGGCACGGGCTCTACATGTCGTACATATTCTTCCAACTCTCCAATGCCAATGCCCTTCAGACGAAACGCCAGGCCGAGGTCATCTAGGTTGGGCACGGTTCGGCCAACTGCAAACAAATGGCTAGAATGTACACTGATGAGGCAAGAATCACCAAGAATTATTCCACACACATGCAAATGCTTTCAAGCAATGCAGACAACAATATCTGAATTTACTTAAGATTTGCATAAATGACAAAAATGGTTCTATACAGCTCATGACTAACGAAAAAAAAAGATTTTTTTTTTCCCAATATCCACCTAACCAAGAATCATTAACAATTTCATCTGTTCAACATAGAATATGAAATACTGGTATCACTATCAGTTAAAATTAATGTAACAGGGGGGGGGGGGGAAAGTTTTTAAAAATAACATGCACACACACATCCAATGTGGCTTCCTCTTGATCCCACCATTTCCTCCACACACATACACGGAGATATATTGCAAGCGTGCACACTCACTCACTCTCTCTCTCTCTCTCTCTCACATATACACACACACACACACACGCACATACAACCGATTTCCTTGACTGTAAATCTGAATCAACAAATGTGACAAAACCAAATGGCATGATTCCAGCTAAAATATTCCGATAAGGGCAGTACAAGCAGCTAATTCCTGGATCACATATGCTTTAAAGCAATATGATAGTCCCTACAAACGTATCACATCTACTTACTTAAAGGCATCAAGCCCATAGCTAACCATTTGTGTTTGATATCAATGAAAACATCAAACCTTCAACTAATGTCTACAGTATGTTTAAATTAATAGCATTTAATGTAAAAACACAATTATCGATAGGAAAACAAAATATCTACTTTCTACACATCTTTATTTTCTATTCTGTCTTTGTACAACATCAATCAGGGGATAAGGGTAAAAAAGTATTCAATTCTTACCTTGAACTCATCAAAGGATCATTATATAATCCATTTGAAAGAAGAAAACACAAAACAATGTCCCATTTGCCAATGTCTTCTGAAAGTTCCACACACTATGCACTGTCTTCACTCGATGTCATTCTGAGAATATTTTCACAGAATTTGTGAGTAAACAAGTATTTCTCAAGTTTTCTCTTGCACCGTCATTTTAAATCAATGAAAACTGTCTGTACTGTAAATTACATCCACTTTGGAGAATGTGAGAGATAAGTCCTCATCTGCAATGATTCTTGATGAAAATCACTATTTTGAACTGCATCTTCAGGTAATTATTTCTTCTCTCTCGCTCACTTTTTTTTTTAATCAGATATTTTCACAGGGATTGGTGCGTATTAATCAGTCGGGATGAAAAGCACTTTTTACAAACAGCCATCTGGGCTAGCTCACAGAAAAAACCTATAGCTATAAATCTACAGCCCTACTGGCAAAGTTTGATGCATGCACCGCTGTGCAGTGCAGTTGACCACTCAGCCACACACAGACCCTTCATCAAATTTTCTTGTTATTGCAAAAGGACCAATGAAATTTTCTTGTCATTGCGAAACAGCAAGAAAACATGTTCTGTCTTGTTGAACTTGCTGGGGTGGGCTCTCTTTGTCTGTGGTGCGGCTGAGAGCCCGAGTCTTTGGGAGGATTTATGGAGGGTAAAAATCCACTGTGATCCAGGCTAACTGATGGAAAATGTTGCAAGACTGACTGATTTTCTGAAAATATTTTGCAACCAGCTACCACTTTCACAACCTCTGTTAACAATGAATGCTTTTTTTTAAATAATAAGAACTCTTTCCTTATTTCTGATGCCAAAACATCAGCTCCGAAACTTACTAGTCCATCCAAAGGTACCATGGTCTATGTTTTGTACTGTAGTCCTAACCTTTTCAATACATGTATATGTAGGATTACCTAAAATACACCCATTTATTCAGTAGTTTTTTTTCACCTGATTTGTTCTACATCTTATTCAAAGTTGAAGCTACAGATTTCTATCACAGTGCTGGAAACTTCTCTAATAAATTCTAGCTTGCCTGTATGGATGGCAACTTGGTCTTAGTGATGGAATCTGTAGTATCATCTAACAAAACACTGCTTGTATATTGACAATCTCAGTACATTCTACACTACTGCCTGTGGCCAAGCAGTTTGTCATCAACAGCCTCTGTAAGTTTGACAGGCACCTGTGCTGTCAAAAACAAACGTCACTTTATACATAGATTTCCTTCCAACTGCTCCACCAACACCCATCTTTATTTCAAAGCTTACATTGTTCACTGAAGCGATGGGTCGTCTTGGCGAGATCATCAATGAAGCGTTCAGTAACATCCATCAACACTTCTAAGGACAATGTTGTTGTTGAATGCCACCCCAAATTCTGGCAAATCTGGGCAATGGCAACTTTAAGATGCCTATGGCAAAATTCTTCAGCACTCATCGTTACAGAAACCTGAAAAAAAGGAGACAGGTAAAGCACAGATTAGTGTTGATATACATTGACAGCTGTACATAAATCACTAAACAAGATCTTATTAAGCACTATTTGATGGAAAACTTTGATGATGGGATAAAACAAGTGCAGATAAACAATTCCTCCATATTATAACAAGGACTACACAAAAAGGAGGTGAGCTAGTTACAAAAAGTGGGTATGGAACTGAAGTTTTCATCGACAGCACAAGGGAATTATTAGACTGTCCTGGGAACAGCATCATTCGATGTTTTTCTGTATTCAGAGTGGTCATTACCAAAGCTTTAACTGCATGGATTTGGGGACCTCCATAAGCACATCAGTGTGTGTGGATGAAACCGTACAATATAAAAACAATCTTTAAAAAACCTGAAAGGCAGCAGTCTATGTGCATTTGTTTGCGTGTGCATGCACGCACACATGCGTGCGTGTGCGTGTGCCTGCGTGAGTGTGCGTGTGTACATGCATGCATGCTTAGGTGAAAGCGTGTCACTATATGATGACATGTGTGTATGTGTCAGAGTGAGCACTGTGTGTGTGTGTGTTGGGGGGGGGGAGGGGGGAGGCAAAAGAGAGAGTACATAGCACTTGAGAATCTTACATTTTATGTCTACTCAAAATTGTGATACTAGACAAACAGAAGGAAAAGAAAAAGGGGAAGGGGGGGGGGGAGAAAAGTGGAGAATGGGGGTAGTGTTCAGTAAGGGAAATGGGGGCAAAGTGTATCTGAGTGTATTGCTTTCCTGCTATGCGCTGTGAAGGAAACTGTAATATTTGATTAGTTAAAAAAAAAAAAAGAAGAAAAGGAAAGTCCTTGCTCAAGATCTGTCAACCAATTTGTGAGACTAACGGTCTCTCCCTGGCGCATTTGAGACTACCAGTCTCCCCCACTGCATTTTTCTCACTAGCCTACCGATTACACAGCACAATAAACTAGTGTTATCAAGCTGATGTTTGCAACAAAACAAAGGGATGCTATTTTATTCTTCTGAGATTTTTCATCTTGGAAGAAAGAAATGAGGTGAAATGGGGGTGGAGGGAAGGCTTTAACAAAGGATTTAACCAATTTTTGTTTGCCTTTGATGTTTTTGGTTTGAAAGCAGGTCAGCAAAGGTTTATACTGATACGTGTGTGCTGTATGCTATGGTATTTTGTAACACATTGGATGGATGAGTTGTTGTTCTCGTACACTGGCTAAAAGACTCCAGGGATCATTAGAACAGCTGAAGTACTTGAACACTATGGTACAAATGCATCAGCTAGGGATGAGAACATTATGTGTGTGACCGTTTTTGATTACCCTGCCACGTGGGCAGCCACACTCTGACTTCGAGGGATTTTGGAGACTGATAAGGTTATGCTAGGAGCTTGTCACAACTGAAGATAATCCCTGCATAACGAAGAGCATAACAACATTTTGATGTAGCCTTGGTGTTCTAGCCTGTGTCAATAGGTTTCGAGCGATGACGTCACGTTTCTACCGAAGCAAACGGAAACCTCCCTGTTGGGAACCATTTTTTCGATGACGGCCAGCAGCAAAAGAGAACGTCAAGTACATCGACAAGTTAGATGGGGAGTGTAGATCTCGCTATCGCCAAAAATAGGTGTGGTTGAATGGATTTGATCCGTACGATTCCTGGGGAAAAGAGTGGTCAAATGAATTCAATCTTATACCACCACTGAAGTTCCTTGGACACCGTGAGTTACCTTGTCCGTGGTGTATGCGCATACACCTTGCAGCAGTTCGAGTGCTACAAAAGCCTTGATGCACATATGCAGTTTACTGATGGTTGGGTGCAGGAATTGAAAGTCTACAACCCCCCCCCCCCCCCCCCCCCCCCCCCCCCCCACAACTGTGAACACTTGGTTGTCAAAGCAAAGGTAGATTTTACAAAGTCTTCTCTGTCAACTCTGTTAAAATGTGTCAGTGACTGCAACATTTGAATGCAATTATTCACTAGATGTACAAGAGTTGGAGAATCTTCTCTTCGATTCAAAGGCATAGGTTTTTATGTTTCAATTTTGTAATTTATTTAAAGTGTGTGTGTGTGTGTGTGTGTGTGTGTGTGTGTGTGTGTGTGTGTGTGTGTGTTACAGCAGCAAAGAAACATAGGGGGAAAAATCATGATTCAGTCATTCAGGTTATCAGTTATTTGTTTGAAGCAGCATTCGTGTGAAATGCTTGATAAGGGGATGCATGAATTAAATGTATTAATACTGGTCAACATGGATTTGGTGACAGTGAAGATCTAGCCCACAAACAACAAACATCCACTGATAATGCACCAAATCAATGCATGACACATCCACAAGGTTATGCTGTGTAGATGTAGGGCTGCGAGTGTGCTCATACAGTGTTTATTTCATTATCAAAGGCAAAGGAGATAAAGTTTATAAACAAATTTGATTAAGCTTTGATTTTTTCGCAGCATGTTCTGCATTTGTGTGTGTGTCACTGTGTGTGTGTGTTTTCTCTTTTTCGTGTGCATGTCTGATGTGTCTTGCATCATTTCATGTTGTTGTTTTTTTCATTATGTAGATCAAGCTGATAACTAACAATATCTTGCACCTTTGTTAAAGAGTTTAAAAAGATGAATCTACATCATGAAGATGTATATTTTCTTATTAACAATGCATCAACATTCAGCAGTTAAAGTATAATTTCTCTTCCAGACTGATGAACTACTTCCTCTTCCTCTGCGTTCACAGGGGACTTTTCGCTTCCTTGGCTGGCACACTACCTTAAAGGCCACAAAGCCACTAACACTGAGCAAGAAAAAAAAAAAAGAAAGAAAGAAAAGTTAAAGAACTCTGTAACAGAGTTAACTCTAAATGTTGGGGTCTAAGTGTGATACACATTTAACATTCACAATGACCATAGATATTTCCTCTACTACTTTTTCATTTGCAGTCATCTTGTCACTTGAAATTTGCCTTTTTTGGTTCTGCAAAGAATGTTCATCATAATACCATTTGCATTATGTAGTATTGGTATGTGCCTTCAAGTGTAATGGCTGATGCAGTTTCCCCTGTAGTTTTCAGAAAACTGTGTGTGAAAATTTATTGTCTCTCGTGGTGCGTGTAACAGCAAAATCATGTATTGTCATTTACAGCTCTTTCTAATATTTTCAGGAAATTTTTTCTCTTGTAAACCAGTCTTTGCTGATAATGGTAATGCTTTTTTCTACTGCACTGTTCATGCATACAACTCAGATATATATGAGAAACACTGCCAGGTAAAAAATGTTCTTATATCACAATCTATTTTGTGTTGTTGTTGTTTTTCAACTTTCGCAGTGATCATTTTGTTTGAAGTGTGTAACAGCAAAATCATTTGTCATGTTGCATACAGTACAGCTGTGTTACTTTGCAGTATAATTTTCCTCTTTTAAATCAGTCATTGTTATTGTGGGAATTCTTTTTAATTGTACTGCTCATGCATGTGTACATAACTCAGCATGTGTGCACTGCTGGAAAACAAGTGCTCTTGAATCACATCACACAAACATAGTAGAATATAATTTATAGTGCGCATAATAGCTGAACTTCAGAATCAATTTGTTTTTAAACTCAGAGGAATACAAAGCCACACAGATCATAAATGAGAAGTTTTTTGTTTGTTTGTTTGTTTGTTTTACAAACTCTGCACTTGTAAAATAATACTGGCAAACTCTGCACTTGTAAAATAATACTGGAGGAAGACAGACAATTTATCATGGAAAACCCACTGACACAGTTTTTGTGCCCAAATATGATCACTAATACCAATGACAGGGAGGAAAATGTCATCTTAAAAAACATTTCAATTTTAACAGTCTTCTGCTTCATCTTTGTGCCCTCATAGGGAACAGATACAAGTTGAAGATATACATGGAGACAAAGATCATCTTAAAATAATATTTCTATTTTACCAGTCTTCTGCTTCATCTTTGTACCCTCAAAGGGAACAGATACAAACTGAAGATATAACTGGAGAAAAAAAATCATCTTGAAAAGTTGTGCTATGGTCAGATGGCCAAATATCACTTACACTAATTATAGCAAACCTTTTTTTTTTTACCTTAAGACCCAAGAGGTTGAAATGCATTGTGTCTTGTCCTGTACTTTGTTTGTCTATAGATGTTCTTGGTGGTAACTAACCCACTCTTTCTAAATCTTGTTTTTTAGTCAAGCTGTCATGTGTGTGTGAATTTGATGTTTCAGATTGTTTAGGAAAATACTTGGATACATGGTTTTATTCAAATTATGATTCTACAAGTGTCCTTTCAATGCTAGCTTTTTGTGTACATAATGTGTGCATGCTAGTGATTACTTTGACTTTTCATGTATTTCAATCCAAAATGGAGAGAAAAAAGCAGGGGAAAAATATTTTGAATGAAAGCAGCTTCTGTACATTTTCTGAGTTGTTTTCCATAGTTGTGTGTCAGTTTGTGTTCCAAGCAGTGTGTATATGTGTGTGTGTGTGTGTGTGTGTGTGTGTGTGTGTGTGTGGTATTAAAACTGCAGAAGATTACAGATCAGCTGACTAATTATTACTTTATTAAATCTGGAAATTGTGGAGTCAGTTCTATCCCACTCTTTTCAAAGATTTACTTTCAGGAAGTACTCACACTGAACTTTTTTAATATGTGAAATGATCAGTTTCAAAAGTTTTCCTGCTTCATTACTTTCCTTTACCACTTTCACTGACAGTATAATTATGAGGATTCTCATGTTCATCATTCAGATTTGATCTCCCAATGTTTGTTACACTTATGACAATGTTGGCTAAAGGAAGAACCACACTGACAAGCAGAATCAGTGAATGAGAGTCTCCCATAGTAAAGAACTTGGACTTGAACACACACTCACTCACTCACACACATACATGCACACGCACGCACGCACGCACGCACGCACGCACACACACACACACACACACACACATACATTCATTTTGGGCATTTTTAAACTCTGTGCCCCTTCCATCCACATAAAATCTCAAAGCATGTTGCATACATAACCGAGGGTATCTAATTACATCCATGAAAATGTTTGGAACAGACTCAAGCGCCTTCGTCACTGTGCTCAAACGCAATGTCCGTACGCCTGATCGCGGCAATCGACGCTCTTCTTCTCCGTGTTGTCAGTCCTTCCATTAATTTTCCGCAACGGCATTTCCCCTTCGGAATTAAAACAAAAATTGCAATCCATATTCTCGTTTTGCACCCTAGTATGTGTGAGAAGTGCTATGACAGCTGATAACACAACAGCGTTTCACTGTGTTTATCACTCGCTGTCTTACTTCCTGCGCCCCAATATGACGGGCGATCCCATAAATCATTGCGTGTGACGTCAACGGCTCGAAACCTATTGGTCTGACACAGCACTCATACAAATTCTTATTTTAATACAAGGCACATATATTTCATCACAGGATCCTCCAAAGCAGGCACAGTGTGGGTAGTGGGCTGGATTGTAGTTTAATATGTTTTGGTAATGGCCGATCTTGATCTGTGGGAGCGAGCGGGACAGGAACCAGTGGCCACGCAGATACTGCGAAGAAAGTGGGGCTAGATCGGACACACCCTCAGGAAGCCAGCGTCCAGCACCACACACCAAACCTGGAACCCACAGGGAAAGAGGAAGAGAGGCTGGCCTCGCAACAGCTGGAGGCGAGATACTGAGGCGGAGCTGAAGCAACTAGGGACCAACTGGACTGGAATGGCCAGAACAGCCCAGAACAGAGTGCGATAGCGAAGGGTCGTCGATGGCCTATGCTCCACTGGGAGCGATGGGCATAATGATGATGAAATGAATGGCTGATCTTCAGACAAAAGCCAGGAGCAGCTCTGAGTGTATAATATAACATTTTGGGCCTACTCTGTAATGTAACCGCGGACTCGGACCTGTATGGAAACGCTCCGTAACATGTTTTGTCAGTTTGGTCCACTTATCTGGTAAACATGACAATTGGGCAAATTTTACGTCAACTTAATGAAGCAACTAAATCAATACCAATCAGATTTATCTTAACTCATAAAATCTTTAATCTTCTCACAGTCTTGTCAGCCACCTACTTCCCAATGTCAGCGTCCGCGAAAGTGCAAAGAGAGCGAGTCAGTCTCACTCACTCAATATGCTGCGCAAATAAATGCGATGAAAAGATCGAATTTGACACACATTGTAGTTACGCTTGCAACATAAATAAACTAAAAGCTGCTGCCTTTAGCAATAAATAATTACATGCCTCAGTAAACACTCCAAGATCACACAATATGTGAAACCATCGTTCTTATGGCCAAGGCATCGTCGCTCTCCATTTCAAACATGGCGACTTTCTATATGAGTGGCGTCCCTTCTGTTCTCTAAGCAATATCCGTCTGCGCATGTTTTTGGCGGTTGCATTGTGGGCAAATTCCCCTGTCACGAACGAAAACATGACAGCCCGGTTGATATAGACGCCAGCGAGTTCCCGTTCACTTGTCATTTTGCAAGACTGTAGCACGAAGTTTGTCTTCCTATACATTCAAAGCCGACTTTCACTTTCATTTGATCCTGAGTGAAAAGTGAGTTTATATTTTTAAAAGTGATTCTAATTCTGCTTTTTTTTTTATGTTGTTGACAAGCGTGGAAAGAACTGTTACACGGAACACTACTGTCAACTGAATGTTTGAAGTGGAGCAGATTTGAGTCAATATCCACAAATTGGACACCAGCTTACAGAAACGTTTCATTTTGCAAGACTTATACACTGAATCATGGGTCTTTTCGACACTCTTGCGTCGTGGCTTGGGATGAAAAAGAAGGAAGTCAGTGTCCTGGTTGTTGGTTTGGACAATTCGGGTAAAACAACAATCATTAATCGTTTCAAGCCCAATGAATCCAAGAACCACGACATTGTACCCACTGTTGGCTTCAGTGTAGAAAAGTTCAAAGCCAAATCTCTTTCATTCACTGCATTTGACATGTCTGGTCAGGGGCGTTATCGTAACCTTTGGGAACATTATTATCGAGAATGTCATGGAATAATCTTTGTCATTGACAGTAGTGACAAACTTCGCATGGTGGTTGCAAAAGATGAACTGAATCTTCTGCTGGAACACAATGATCTGAAAAACAGACGCATTCCAGTGTTGTTTTTTGCCAACAAGATGGATATGCGTGATGCAATGTCAAGCGTGAAATGCTCAACTTTGATGGAACTGGACAAGGTTCGGGAAAAACCGTGGCACATCTGTGCAAGCAATGCTTTGACAGGAGATGGCCTGAGTGAGGGAGTTGAATGGCTGACTGATCAAATCAAGGATCTGCTGGAAAGCAGCAAGAAAAAATGAGTGATTAAATAACAGAAGACTTATACAAATGTTGCTGAATCTGTGGAATGCAGGTTGTTTTCCTTTTTTATATGGAATGGAAAATGCAAGAGCACCTATTCCCAGCTCACTAAACACACCTTTATGCAGGGGAGACAAGCTGGTTGAAAATGTTAATATGACAATATTCTGTTTTATCACAGATTTCATATCTGTTTATTTTATTTCCATTTCTTTCCCATATGTCCTTTATTTCCTTTGAGTAGAATTATTTTATTTGAATGACTTTTCTTTAAATAAGAAGAAACTGATGATGTCTACTCTTTTGTGAACTTTGTGCACACCCTTTTGTATGTGTGTGTGTGTGTGTGTGTGTGTGTGTGTGTGTGTGTGTGTGTGTGTGTGTTTATAAGGTATAAAGGCATGTTGTATCAAGATTTTTTGTGTTTTTTAATGAGCATATGCAGCTTTTTAAGTGGTTTTGATGAAGCTGTTACAGTGATAATAAATAACACAAACCTGGTGTGTATAATCAGTTTTTGATAATAGTGCAGCATACTGGTATGTAGTATAATTTCTTCTGCCAGTCTGAAATATTGTTGTGTGTTTGTGAGCTCACACACACACACACACACACACACACACACACACACACACACACACACGTGTGTGTGTATGTGTCTGTGTGTCTGTGTGTGAAGCAACTCAGAATTCAAGTTTGTATGCACACTAATTATCAACAACAGAAAATAATTTTTCAACATCTCTATCCGGTTTTCCATAAATTTATTATACTACTAGAAAGAATTGTGGTTTTAACTGTGTGTTATGTGATCAGGGCATTGGCACCATTTTGTATCATAACAGTATTTTCCCCATTTGGACAGAAATTTAAATCATGAACTTCCACTGAATTCAATGTTTTCTATAATGGGTGAAATCATCAAGGACACACTCTGTAACATTATCTCTTAAATGGTTTTCCAAAATGATTATTTGAAAGGTAACTTAATGGGTGTGAATGAAAAAAATGACATATATAATGAATCATAGATATTGTGTGGAGCTCACAAAGCTGTTGAAGTTAAATTTTTGTGTGTTTTTTTGTTATGGAACATGCATAAATCTATTTACCAGCCCAGTTATCCATGAATGAATATGTTTTTAATGTAAGAGAAAGAAAAAGAAAAAAAAAACACGACCAACACCAAAATCATGATGTAAGCTGAAAGAAAAGTTTTAATGTACGGTATTAACATTGTCCTTGATCTTTTGCCTGAACCACAATCACCATATTTGTAATGCTTACAACTTGCCAGGATGAGCTTAATCATTACTTTTAGTTGTCACAGCTGTCCCAGTATGAAATCAACACTTTTATATCTTAAATTGTGGTAGATACAATTTATTTTTGGGCTTTTGTCCCAAACACAGCTTAAATCGTCATCACTCTTACATACTCTATGCCAGGCTGGATTTTCTACCTTCAAAGTGGTGCAAAGAAGTTCATGTCAGTTGATTAAAGCTATCCCTCCCATTACTCAGCAAAAACTTTTAATCTACTTTCAGGTCAGTTTTGTTCAGGTTGTATAGATGTTCTTATGCTTGTCACTATTCTGTCCGTTTCAGCCAAAGTATTAAGGGTGTGAGTGGATTTTGTTTCTCATGATTTACATATGAGTTTTTGTTTGTATTTGGATTGATGCTTTTCAGTCTTCTAATGATGCTTTATTTTGTGACTCCTCTCTCTATCTCTCTCTCTCACACACACACACACACACACACACACACACACACACACACACACACATATATATATATATGTGTGTGTGTGTGTGGAATTGGATGGATCTGAATCATATCACAAAAGTTTTGTATCATATTGCCTAGTAATTTGGGTTATTTAAAAAAACAGCCAACACCCGATGTCATCAGAAAGAAAAGAAGATGGGTTTCTGCACTGAATTAGAGGTGCAGTTGGTTGCACTATAGATAAATGAATAAATTGATACGAATGTCTAAAAGAATTTGTTATGACAGCACGCTCCCTACATGTTCTGTTTTGGGAGGGACAGAAAGGTGATGGTGTGTATAAATTTCAATTGCAAGTTGAATACATTTATCAGCAAAGACTTGTACATTTATAGGGAGACAAAAGATGCTAGGAGGGAAGAGTTGATCAAGTAACTTCAGACTGCTGTTAGAAATTATATGGCAGTTCATTCGAGGCCTCAGAAAACAGCAGAAATATTTGACTGTGATTTTCTCTAATGTCTGGGGATTCTGCATTCTGAAGGACACTTGGATTGAATATCTATATGACTTGCCATGTTGCTTGTTTTTCATTCATCTATCCATGAAAATGAAGTTTTGACGCATTATGGGTGTTTTCATGCCTACTATATTCAGGACATTCCGTCCAAGTTTCTGACACTAAATGAACATATCACTATCTATCAATATATGAATGACATTCCACTTGTTTGTGTTTTTATGGCATCTGTTGTCTGATGATGTTGTTCTTCTTCTGCGTATGCAGGCTGATACTCCTGCAGACGCCCCCTGTATAGGGAGTGGAGTTTTGTGTGTATGACTGTTTTTTATCCCGCCATTGAGGCAGCCATACTCCAACTTCGGGGAAGGTGCATGCTATGTGTAACGTGTCATCCATACCAGCGACCAAACTGGCCTTCTCTTCCGAAAGTTGGTGATAGGATTTTACGTGTGTGCAAGATGTTATGCGTGCGTTCACACACGGAACCTCAGTTTATAGTCTCATTCGAAGGACTGTATGGGAAATGGAGTCAGAACCAGTGTTAACTCCGAGGGAAAAATCCCCTGTACCGAAACGGCCCGGCGGAGATTCGAACCCGCAACCCCAAGATTACAAGTCCGGCACTCTACCAACTGAGCTATTCCGGCCCCCCTGATGATGTTCATTTCTTATCATTTCATGAGTCATCCAAGGTCCTTGGAACTACATGTGTACCAGTATTTTGACTCGGCACTGTTACCTCTCTCTCTCTCTCTCTCTCTCTCTCTCTCTCTCTCTCTCTCTCTCTCTGTCTGTCTCTCTACCCCTCTCTCTCTCAGAGGATTTCTTATCTTATGTTTTTGTGATATTAAATATGTTCTTTGTGAGTGTTACTATTGCACCTTTGAAGCTATGCTGCCCATTGTTAGTCTTTCTGTTAAGTAGTGTTTCCAAATCCTGATTCAGTGGAATACTCCATAGTTCTTTGGAACAGAAAACATTTTAGTATGGACATTTTATCATATTTATTGTACCAGTGGTATCTGCACTGAAAATGTATGTTCACTTCCTTCTCTTGTATAAAATGTGCTCATATTTGGTTATCTAAAACAGAGTCCACTTTTTCTATGCATATATATGATACATTGAACATAGAAGACAGACTATAAATCATAGAGCATATTCATCTTATTGACTTGAATGCCTTTTTGCCACATACCTCATCCTCACTCCCAATTCCATCTCCCTCCTGATCTCCATCACCAGTTCACATATCATCTTGATTTATTGATCTGAATGTTTTGTGTCTTGTCAAAACCCATTTTGTTTGCAAAATTGTTTTATTTCACAAGACAAATGCATAACACATCACACCAAACCAACTGCATCTACGTTTTTCTGCAAATTCTTTAATTATCAATGTCAGGTACCAGCCAACATTTCACCAGTTTTCCAGTATCATGGATGTGCACACTGAGCAGACATGACAGATTAGACAGCACCCCTCCTCCGCCCCCCCCCCCCCCAACCCCCCCCCCCCCCCCCCCCCTAAAAAAAGTAGGAAAGAAAACGCAGGGCAGTAGGACTGAGGATGACCAGAAGATCCCATTCCCACCATGCAAGTTTTGTGTTTCTTTCTATGGATCATTTGCTGACAATGTTAGATGTGGTGCAACATTAGATAGTCTCCTTTGGTAATTATTCTTTTCTTTTTTTGAAGCTGTCTATACCCTAAAATTAACCACTTGGTGACAATCATACAAATAATCTGTAATTTGATAAGAACATGCCCCTACTGTTTAAAGCTATTTTGCCAGCGCGCGTGCACACACACAGGCACACACACACACACACACACACACACACACACACACATAGGAGAAAAAAGGGGAGGTGAGGGGACACTCTTGTCCTCAAGCTACGCATCTGCTTGAGTATTTCATGGAACTAAAATACCATTGTACACTTAATTTTCAAATATGCATGCAGACTCCAAGTCATTTGTGCATAAGATAATGGTAGCTAGGGACAGGATAATGGACCACAATCTTTTTTTTGTGTGCTATGTACTTTCTCAGTTATAAGAGCAGTGCCTTTTTCTGATCTTTTTGAAAAATTTTGTAAATGTAAAGCAATCTTTAGATGTTGCCTCAGTTCAGTTGATAGAAGACAATACTCTTCTTGAAAGGGAAAACTTTCACATAACATAACAATGGCCATTGAGCATAAAATGTCATTTTCAAATGAAGTATGGGTGCAGTTCAAATCTTTGTGTGTGTGTGTGTGTTGGCCATTCTTTCCTTGTAAGTGATGGTCACTACAAAAACACAGAAAGTTGTCAACTTCAGATGCCTTTTAGTGTGTGTGTGTGAGTGTGTGTGTGTGTGTCTGGTGTGTACGCGCGCATGCACATGTGTGTGTAAAACGCCTGCAGATGAAATATATTTTGTAATATTTTTAGAACATGATTTAGCAATGTTTTGTTCAGGTTGTTTACCCCATTAGTTTTCAGTCCTAATAGTGCAAGTGTGTGTTATGTTTTATTTTTATATGTAAAATGCTAGGAAATGCTATTTTGTGGAAAGCATTCCAATAGTTCTCAGTTAATCTATCCCAGCATCTGTTTTCAGGAGTGAAATGATTTCAACGCAAAGAAGAAACTTTTTCACCTACATTGTTTCAACATTTTGTCCATGTAGTACAAGTCATAATGTATTGATGTTCTTTTGACGTTTTTTGTAACTTTTCCCCCCCCTTGTTTTTGTGCTCCATGTTTGATTTGTTGAATGTTTAAAAATTCTTTTTCTTTTTGGCATTTTTGTGACCTGATCATTCCTTTGTGGGTGTTTCAAATAATGTTTGAAAGTTTCATGCTCCTTTAACTTTCCTTCAATTAATTAGTTTAATTTTTTCCACACTTCTATGGTTGAGGTGAAACAAAAGTGTATTCAAAAAAAAAAAAAAAAGAAGATGAAAATACAACTGTGAAGGCATTGTTTTCCTCTCAGTGTTCAGACACCTCTGAGCTGTTGAAATAAGTTGTCAGTGCTTGACAAAGTAAAGCTGTGCTGGCTTAGAATGAGCATGATTTCTGACTGGAGCCTGAGTGAATATTCTTATGTTGAAGCAGTTCTCTGTGTGTGTGTTTTAGGAAGTCAAAGTGGGGTCAGGAGCAGATGAGGGGGACAGAAACACACGGACATTGTCCACTGTTAAAAAAAAATGGCAGAGGAAAGAAACTCTCTCTCCACACACACACACACACACACACACACACACACACACACAGTTGAACACAAAGAGTAATGTTCTGTTAGTTTTAACAAGATGTGAACAACAACTCAAACAAATTTAAACATGTAAATAAGGTAAAAGAATCTGAAGATTATGAACCTGCAACACCATTGATGCAGTCCAATGTGATCTTTGGCATTGGATAACAGCAATGGCAGTGGCCAAAAGGCTATCAGTAATGTTAGTCATAAGCGGAGTTGTGTAAATCATAAAATATAAAAAAAAGAAGAAGAAAAAGTGCTGACAGAATAGCAAAACTTCTGATCAGCAGGAGATCTTGATAATGCCCAGGTTTTGTTTCCCACAGACTGTGGAAAATAAGGAGTAGATGAACAACAAGAGATCATAGTAGAAGGTATAGACAGAGAATCATGAGAGCAGCAGCGTTGTGAAGACTGGAATTGAAGCAACATCCCGGCACCCCCTCAAAAAAAAAGAAGGAAAATCAAAGAAATTAGAATGAATGTGTATGCGACTACAATTGGACAAAACCCAGCAAGTTTTATACTGAACTTGGCTATTGGTTGTAGTCAACAACAGATCAAGAACTTGCTGATACTGATGCATTACATCATAATGCAGTGATGATGAAATTGTGATCTTTATGTCACACGCATACACATTCTTTCCAACTACAACCAGAAAACTGTACTTGTGACTGCTGCTACCAGAGAACTGGGACATTCTGCTGCTGCAGCCAAGTCATTTGGTGGTGTTCAGTGGTTCCTGGTCTGATCCACCTCATGCAGGATGTTATCTACTAAGAAGCCCACTAATGGCAATGATTTCATATTCATGGGGCAGGAGGAGGGAGTGTCCTCTCTAGACAGCACTGCTACATTCATCTAAAGACAGACGACATGAGCTTTTGCCAATATGGACAACTGATACTAAATGGTAATAAGAACTGAAGTTGTCATGAGAATACAGCATGAAAAACCACTGTATATGGTCATGTGTGTGTGAGTGTGTATGTGTGTGTGCACGTGTGTGTGTGTGTGTGTGTCTGTGTGTCTGTGTGTGTTTATGATGACAAATGAGGATAACAATGATCAAGGTGATGCAGTGGAGTTTCATTCTGATCTCAGACTACATGATCGGGTTGTTTTCAATACTTCGTTACATAATATATTCCTACATCAGCCAGGCCATGTATCAATAAATCAAGAATATGAACACCATTTTTAGAGGCAAATCTCAGCGGTGTGATCCGGTCTTCACCTTTCAGCCCATAGCACACATGACTGTAAGAAGGATCGGACTTGCTGGGTCAAAGCATCACATAAAGCAATGCCTCTGATGTTGGAACTTGAACCTCTCAACCTACTGGCAACCACTGCATAAGGATGCTGGTCCATGAAAAGCTTTATTCGAATGTGCAAAAAGGACAGCATACTTTTACCACTTCTGGGTTAGCCATCTCTCCTAAATTGCGCACTTTCACCATTTCTGGTTAGAGGGCTGTTTATCTCTCCTAAACTGCTTTCACTGTTTCTTGTTATTGGGCTATCTATCTCTTCTAAACTGCCACTTCCACCATTTCTGGTTAGAGGGCTATTTATCTCTCCTAAACTGCTTTCACCATTTCTTGTTATTGGGCTATCTATCTCTTCCAGACTGTGCACTTTCACCATTTCTGTCACTGGGCTATATATCTCTGTCTAGAAGATAGTGGATGTGTTCACCCTCGCCCATTGGTTGGTTTTCCCCTCAGGATTACCCAAACACTACTGCACCTCTTTCAACCAAATTTTGCTAGACGTAAAAGATGGAATGTGGACGGGGACAAACACACTAAATTTTTGATCGGATGGGGATCAAAATCTGTATGGTAGGTACTGGGTCGATCTTTGTAATACATTTTCAACCTGTTTTATGATGGACGAAATTTTTACGAACATGTGATGTAACCAATGATGAAAACGATCTGGTCATTTTAACACGGCATCATTTATCTTGTTCTTCCACTGTTCTGCTATTGACTTCGACAATTATTTACACATGAGTTAAGAAACTGCAATGCATTAGGTTCTGTTCAAAAGGAAATAAAAGGGCAGGGGGGGGGGGGGGGGAGGGGGATGAGTAGATTAGATTCGTCTCTGAGCACACAAGCTCATAGTACTGAGTGAGGAGAATGTAGCACAGCAGTCTCCAGAGTCTCAAGGGACAGGGTGTTCAAGTCCTGGTTGTTTCTGGGAAAGAAAGAATTTTTGCGATAGTCCCTAAGGCAGCAGACATGCTGTGGCACTGCTAATTGAGCTGACTACTTCTACCACTGACGGGATGAGGTGTCCGGTCATCACACCTCAACGTGCCAGTCCAGAAAGCATTCTGTACAGCATGGTGAATCTGGGGACACCACAACAGCGATCCTTGAGTAAAGGCTACTGCAGCTGCTCAAGCATGTCATCGACACTTGAGGCATTCAGGGTTGACATTCTCGATGTTGGAAACGAAGTGAAGGTTGATTAAGCCGAATAGTTTTTGGTCTCGCCACACGGGAATTTGGTAGGCCTTTTTCGTCTTTAAAACGAACAATGACAGAATAGTTCATGAGAAACCTGTTTTCTTTCTTTCTTTCCTTTTCTCTTTGGGAAGGGCGGGAGGGAGGGGGGTGGGGGCGATCGTTATACTGAGCTGTAAAATGACCGGAATTTTCAAATGACATTTTTTTTTTCCCAACCCTGTTCGTCAGTGATGGATCTGGACAAGGTTTTGTTATCACTCGTGTCTGCCAGCTATACTTTTTCCATCTGTTAGCAACATTACTCAAAATCTGATAACACAATTTTAACTGGAAATATGCGAAGACTTCGATGGAGTGTTGCCATACGATTTTGTGGATTGTGGTGGGGATTTGGATTAGACAAGGAGTGATTCTGAATCCGTTCAGTAGGATTACACTAAAACTAATGGCCTGGTACTTTTATTGAAACTTCGGTAGATATAGTGTTGCCTGGGATGAATACATTCAATCTTGGCGCGGATCCAGTGTCCAAACCCAAGCTGTTCCCTCCCAAGTTGCCTGCCCTTCTACCCCTCCCCTGGCGGAGACAGCCGTTTGGGCGAGTCATGTAAAACGATTGCATGTGACGTCCTGTTGCCTCCGGTGTCCCAGCCGAAACTGTCCTTGTCCTCACTGTGTCCCGGACAACATTGACTAGCCTTAACTGTCCGAGGGGACTGTATCGGCTTGTCCATACTGTCCGTGGTGGGACACATTCAGCTAGTTGTCCCCATCAATCCAGACTGCCCTTCCACGGACAGTTCTGGTTGCCGGTGGCAGCCCAAAGTGTCCCACATCTAGAATGTTCCCCCTTCTGCCCTCAATTTCCCTTTCCCAAAAAGAAAATTCAGTGTATGTATGCGATGCTGACCTTTTTCAAATAAGGTGAGAGTAGGCTACTCTCGAAAACCGAACAATACATAGCTATAACTGCATATATGACTGACGTCAGTGACTTTTGCTGAAAATGTCCCGTGTGTGTGTGTGTGTGCGCGCGCGTGTTTGTGCGTGTGTGTGTGTGAGAGTGTGTGTGCATGCGTGTGCGTGCCTGGGTGTGGGCAAGTGCATATGTGTATGTGTGTGCCCCATCTGTGTATGTATTTGTGTATGTGTGTTCGTGAGGCACTGGCATGCTTCTTCAACATCATCTCGTTTGATCGCTAATGGTATTTGACACATTCTGAGACATATTACGCCCTACATGATGTTGTAAAAGTTTCCTTCTTGACCAAAATAACATTCTGCGACTTTATAGTACGCCTGCTTAACGCTTGTTACGCTCAAAGTAACGCCAAACTCATGATGAATTTGCTTTGATTTACTCTGGCATGTTGCCAGTGACAATAGAAAACTGTAATTCCTTCAAGTGGACGAATTATTCAACGTTCGCAGCACAAAAAGCAATAGAAACATTTCCAGTTCCAATATCTGACTCAAACATGAAAACAGAAAAAAAAAAAAAGTGATACGTCTATATTGATCTATAAGCTTCAAAGTCTGGTAAAATCTATTAAGCATCAAAGCAAAGCAAAGCGTGTCGTTAATTCAGTCTGTGACCACAATTTTCTCTTTCCACCGTCCCCCCCCCCCCCCCCCCCCCCCCCCCCCCCCCCCCGATATACTGTTGTTTTGGACATTTTTTTGCAAACATGATTAAGTGGATAAAGTTGAACAGGCCGCATGTATTTATGTGAGCATGGCATTGTGCGACATTAGTTGCTTTGGCGAGTGATCTTTATACGGTTGAAAAGAATCGGATCGTTAGGGGGGACAATTATGACGGAAGGGGGGGGGGGGGGGGAGAGACAATCCGGGCATGCCACACAGCCAGAACTGTCCGGGGGGGGGGGGGGGGGGGGGCTGTAGGCGGCAGAGGGACAGCGTAGTCTCTTCTTCTTCTTCTTCTTCCTAAAAGACTGGTTCACTCAAAAACGAGTAGGTCACCAGCGCGCATGTTAAAAAATAAAATAAAATAAAATAAAGTGCGACTCAGCCTGTTGGCCCCTGGAGCAAAATATGGCAACAAGGGGTCGCACACAATATTCAAAAAGTTAAAAGCAATGGCCAGGTTCAGGCCCAGGTAACCATAAAATATCTGGGGAAGTTAAAATAGAAAAATCAGTCAATATGCAGATCTCAAGACTCGTATCAATTTGATTTTTAAATGAGACTGCATTTGTGGCAATCTTGATGGCACCCGGCAGTGAGTTCCACAGCCGTACAGAACTCGGATAAAATGAATGTAAATGGCTGTCAATATTTGATGCAGGTATGGCATAAGATTGACCGCCACTCCTGGTGCTACTTTTATTCAATACTAGTTGTTCCAGTGGGATATCAATTAGTTTAGCTGTGCCTTTGAAGAAGGTATTAAGTTTGATAAAAGCTCTTCTCTCTTCTAAGGGTTTCCATTCTAATTTCCTCATGTTCTTCCTAGTATTCCCTTTCTCTCTGATATGGTTCCCTGTTACGAACCGTGCTGCTCTCTTCTGAATCTTTTCGAGGTTATCAATGTCCTTTAGATTGTAAGGATCCCAGTCTGAGCAACCATATTCCTGTACTGGTCTAACCAGTGTTTTGTAGCAGTCGTCCTTAACCTTTTGGGGGCAGTCGTTGATATTCCTGTATAAGAAAGCTAAGATGTTGTTTGCTTTCTTACATACTAAATTGTAATGTTCTTTCCATTTGAGACGACTATCTATAATCACGCCTAAATATTTTGCAGCATTGGTTTCTTTAAGAATAGTATTGTGAATAGAATATTCTGATCTAGTTGGTGAGCGTTTATTACATATACGCAACACTTGGCACTTCTGGGGATGAAATTCCATTTTCCAAGTTCTTTCCCACTCTTGTAAAGCGTTTAGATCTTCTTGTAAAATGCGTGTATCATTCTTGCTTCTGATTGTTCTATATACTAAGCTGTCACCTGCAAAAAGCCTTATAGTAGTTCCAGGAGAGAGATTTCTACTTATGTCATTTATATAAATTAAAAAAAAAAACAAGGGCCCCAGAACAGTTCCCTGTGGTACACCTGACAAGACTGGTTTACAATGGGATGACGACCCTTCCACAACAACTTTCTGCGTTCTCCCAACGAGGAATGATCTAGACCATTTTAGCAAAGAACCGCCAATGCCGATGTGTTCTAATTTAAGCAGCAGGCCCTCATGGTCAACCTTATCAAAGGCTTTAGAAAAGTCTAATAAAATTGCATCTATTTGCTGTCTGTTGTTAAGACAGTTATTAAAATCATTGAGAGTTGTTATAAGTTGAGTCTCACAGCTCCTTCGCTGTCTAAAACCATGCTGGGCGTTATTTAAGAAGTCATATTTGTCAAGATGGTCCATTATGCTACTATATATTATGTGTTCAAGTAATTTTGCTGATATGGATGTAAGAGATACAGGTCTATAGTTCCCTGCTTTTGTTTTGTCACCCTTTTTGAATAAAGGGACAATGCTAGCAACTCGCCACTCATCAGGTATTACTCACTGGTCCAGTAAGCTTGGAAAAGTAGTTGGTATACCTCAGTCAATTCATTGGCACATAATTTTAAGAGCTTGCCAGGAATACCATCAGGACCAGTAGCTTTGTTTTCATTGATGTTGGTCAGTAACTTAAATACTCCTGCTTTGCTTACTTTGATATTTTGCATTTCAGGGAGTTTATCATCATCCTTTAGTCTAACGTTAATTAGAGGCTTGGGATTTGAAAAAAACGAACAAAACTGATTGTTTAGTAAATTTGCTTTTACTTCTGGGTCCTGTATTAGGTTATTCTGGTTATTCCTCAGGTCTGGAATCCCAATGTTGTCCTGTCTCTTACTCCTTATGTAAGACCATAATTTCTTGTTTTGATGATCACCTTCTGAAATCATCGAATTAACATAATTAGAGTGAGCAAGCCTACATTCTCTCTGACACCTTCTCTTAATATGTTTATACCTACTCAGTAATCTTTCTGAATTAGGGTGTAGTTTCAATTTCTTAAAGAACCGATGTTTCCTTCTCAACAAATGTTTAGTTTTTGTATTAATCCATGGCTGGTGGTTCTTGCTTGAAGTTATTTTAGTTGGTATGTTGTCATCCATAATGAATTCCAAGTTAGTTTTTATACACTTCCAAAGGTCATTTACATTATCTTTAACACTATGAGACCTAAAAAAAAAAAAAAAAGGACGACAGAAATCATGAGTATCCCTGCGTAATTTTGGCCTAGTCTGGCCTCTACTGTATGGGCGGGGAGGTGAGGTGGGGTGGGGTACAGTATAAGCTAGCCAAAGTTGTTTGTGGGGTCAGATTTAAGACAGGCAGGCAGTTTTGGCTGTGACACCGGCCACACTGCTCTGAGGGATGATACAGGTTAGCCCATACTGTTCTACCAGAGACAATTTTTGGCTAGCCCAAGTTGTTCCACAAGTCTCAACAAGCTACATCCTGGGATGCCGACACCCTAAAGTGTCCCTCCCCCACCGTTGGTCAGAATATTGCAGAAAATGAAGGTGAATGCACAACACCGATGTTTGTGACATTTTAGTAAACCTACCCTTACGTATGACACAACAAACCAGCTTTCCCCACCCATCAGTACTATCATTTTTTAACAGCGACAAGCAATCAATGAACCTTTAATGAGGAATGTTATTTGGTAACAATCATGAAAAGATTAGTTGCCCAACTATCACTTCAGCTTATTACCATCTTAAAACAAAGTGTCTAGTTATGATCTAGTTATGTCTAGTTATGTAAGTTTGGTTTTCGAATGTAGATGCATGATAAGGGTGAGGAAATTGTCTTAAAGTTACTGAAAAGAAAAACAAATCAATCATTTAAAAATATATTTAGAAGGTATCTTTAGTATCTATCATCGTTCCCTCCCCCCCCCCCCTCTCTCTCTCTCTCTCTCTCTTTCATTTGTTTTCACCACATCTCACCAGGAGGTTTGCTGAGCCTAACATAGGCCTGTCGTGGCCTTCACAACGAAAGAACGACGCCTTGCGAGTAACTGACCGTCAGGAAAATGACTTGTGTCACGACTACTTTGCCACAACCAGTTGGTTTGGTGACAACCGCTGACTTAGGAGAACTCGTCACGCCATTTTGGAAAGAAAGGTCCATGGACTGTTGGGTGGGAGGAACTCATAAAGATGATTTGATTCAAAGGCCTATGGTTCGAATCATCACTAAGACAGACACTGACAAAGTCAAAGCAATACACAGAGAAATAGGAAACAAAAATGGGAAACAGACAGACAAACTGAACGGAAAAAAGGAGGTAGAAAAAATAAAGACAAACAAATCAGACAATGAAACAAGACGGTACACACGTAGTGAAGAGAGGCGTAGAGAAAAAGGAGTGACAGACAGACAGACAGACAGACAAGAAGAGATATATAGACACAGCAAGCAGATAACAAACAGAAATATGCACACACATACAGGGAGAGAGAGAGAGAGAGAGGGGGGGGGGGGGGGCATGCAGACAGAAGGACACTCAGGCATTCCGGCAGGGACAGACAGATGGGGAGGGGGAGTGGGCGCAAGACAGAGAGAGAGAGAGAGGGCAGAGAGACAGAGACAGACAGACAGAGGGAGGGAGGGTGGCGATGGGTGGGGTTAGGGAACGTGAAGGACACACACACACACACACACACACACACACACACACATCCTACCCGAGACGGTTTTGCATGATTTATAAGTTATTACATAACTAGTTATTATATAACGTAAAGAGAAGGGGGAAGAGGAGAAGCCCGCTATTAAAAAAAAAAAAAAGTATGATAATCAGAATGACTAGATAACAAAAACAACAACAACAACAAAAATATGATAATCAGAATGACTAAGCAAGCAGACATTGATCTTACCTACATCTTGGGCAGGATCACCCAACTCCACTGCTGACTCTGGGATTCAAAATCACTTGGATTGTCAACAGAACTTGAAGCGATGTCTGTGGACGAAGCTGTCCCACACTAAGGCACAACACTGATGCGTCCTGTGTGCGAGACGGAAGGGGTGTGGGGGCGCTAAACTGGGAAAGACGACTTAACGCTTACCTTTTAAAGTACTTGGACCAACACCAGGTGCAGGTGGATGTCCTCAGGCAAAGAGTTCTTAGTCCTCCTGTGCTGCCTGCTAAAAGTAATAACATAGCTGTCAGTGTTGTCGCCTCAGGCTTCTCATCAACACGAAGAAGCTCGTATGGGGCTGGTGAAGAGGGTACCCAAGAGGGTATTGAAGTGTCTTGCAACCGTCTCGTGAGGCCTCGGGCTTCGGCCGAACTTGGAGTGTGTTACACCACACGTCAATTACCACCCACAACAAATCCTTACCCGTCTCTCTCTGTTGTTGTACATCCCCACTGTGCCTCGGAGGCAGAGGAGAGATGACAGACGGAGGGACTGGGTGTTGGGGGTTGGGACGGGGGTGATAGCAATTAGCGCTGGGAAACTGAGAGGACAGAAGAGTGGAGTTGCGGGTAAATCCTACTTCCAGCTGACATCACATCACATCATTTTTTTTTTTTTTTTTTTTTTTTTTTTTTTACATTTCGGGGTTTTCCTTGTTTCCGTTAAAAAAAAACGTTATGTACTTCGCCTGTGATTTATCTTTCTCTTGTTTCTAAATACTGAATATGTGCACTATGTTATCTAAAAAAATCACACACACACATACACACGCACAAACGCACACATACGCACGCACGGACGTGTGTGTGTGTGTGTGTGTGTTGTGTGTGTGTGTGTGTGTGTGTGTGTGTGTGAATGGCGGCCAGCTACTATATCACAGTGATTATTCATGTAACTATCTATGGACAGAACCTAGAAAACTGTTCAATTTCTTGAGATCCATCGTGTAACAACTGCGAGGGTAAAAAAAAAAAAAATAAATAAATAAATTAAGAATGGCACAAAGTCAGTACAATCCACACAGAAATTTCAATTTCTTCTTTTTTTTTCTTTTAGTCCACAAAACAAACACACACACACAACAAGAAGAAAACGGCGAGGCAGCAAAAATATTGGATATCACACGTGAACACGTGACTATGGTTGTTTTAGGAAGTACAATGGATGTTCGGGGATGACAGGGGATGGGGAGTGGGGGCTAATCTCGGAAAGTAAGGGGAGGGGATGGTAGTGGCACTTTTCCTTCAGATACTGGTTGTTTTCTTGAGGAAAAATGGCCTTTCTCTTTTCCGGATGAAAGTCATAATTTCATGAAGAAAATTACCTTTTTTCGGGGGTGGGGATACCTATTTGGGGGGAAGCAATGGCTGTTTTCGGGAAGAGACCTGCTATTTTCAGGAGGAAAGTGGTTGTTTTCGGTAAGAAACGGCAGCTTTGATGAGAAGATGACTGTCTTCAAGGGGAGAGGGTGAAATGGGGGGGGGGGGGGGGGGGGGGATGGGTGTGGGGTGGTTCGGAGAAAGTAACGTCCCATACAGGAGGGAAAAAAGTTAATGTCTTCCGGTTGGTGGACATAACGATCGGTGTTCACAATGTCAACCAACAGAGTGGGAAGAAGTGGGACAGATCAAACGCTACACTGACACCACCACAACAACAACACATCAGAAATCACTGTAGGCCTGCTTCCCTACATTTCACCCGAGACAAACCAACGGCTTAGGAGAGTGACTATCCCGATCATGTCAAGGTCGTTACTATTTATGGTGCGTTGAACAGTGCGGCACCAATCATTAAACGACAACAACAGTCTTGTTTGAACGAAGTTAAAGTGAATTTTTGAAAGGAAAGAAGCTGAATTAGAGATTAGGCTGTTTTAAAAGCCGTCTGTCTTTTCCCTCTCTTTCCTCCCATCCTCTCTCCCCGCTCCCCCCCCCCCCCCCCCCCCCCCCCCCCCCCCCCCCCCCCCCCCCCCCCCCCCCCCTCTACCCACTCATCCTCCCCACTCTCTCTCTCTCTCTTAAACTTCTACCTCTCCTTCTCTGTGTGTGACTGACGTGACTTTCATGAAGCCTTCGTGTGTCCTGTTCCCTCGAGGGTCCCCTATTTACACTCGGCGTCTATTGTGGTGAT
>CM065721.1:33338828-33368828 GCA_033310375.1 Conus canariensis | reverse complement strand
GCCGCCGTGGCAGAGGTTCCAGAGCAAGTCATGCACCAGCTGAAACAAAACGCCACCTTGCTGGCCCAGGTCCTCAAGTTCCACGCGGTGCTGCGGGTGGCACGTGCCGCTGACGTCACCAATGACCTCCTTCTGCCCACGTTGTTGGAAGGCGGGAGCATGATGCGCCTGAACGTGTACACGTCATCTGTACTCACTTACGTGTCCGTGCTGCCCGTCATCCGGGAGGTGCGGAACATAACGGTATGTGGAGTTTGATTCCGTTCTACATGGAAAGTGCGGTTCCAGATTTGCTCTGGTGGGTGGGTAGGTGCGGGGGGTGGGAGCGGGAAGGGCAGAGAGAGAGAGAGAGAGAGAGGGGGGGCGAGGGGGGGGGGGGAAGGGAGGGGAGGGTGGTTCGGGAGAGTTAGGAAAGAGACTCAGAGAGAAGGCGGTAAGGGGCGAAGAAGAAGGGGGGGGGGGGGGGGGGGAGTGGAGGGTGTCAAAAGAAAAGTGTGTGTGTGTGTGTGCGTGTGTGAAGGTGGTGACAGCAGAAGGGGCTCCAGTGATCAACACGGACCTGGCAGCAGACAACGGCATCGTGCATGTCATCGACAAAGTCATCTACCCCTCCCGACCCACAACCTCCCCATCACCCTCACCTTCGATAAAGAGCTGAGCTCTTTGGCCTATCTCATCTACCAGGCCACCCTCATCGACACGTTGGCGGGTGAGCACTGGGACTGAGACTGAGTGTGCTGCCAGACTTAAGAAATAAACAGAGTGTGAGACTTCCCTCTCACCTCCTACCTCCCCCCCCCCCCCAAAAAAAAAAAAAAAAAAAAAAGTGGGGGGGGAGGAAACACACCAACAGAGAGGAGAGAGAGAGAGAGAGAGAGAGAGAGAGGGAGGAGAGAGGAGAGAGAGAGAGAGAGAGAGAGAGAGAGAGAGAGTGCACTGTACGCTGACTTTTGTGTGTACATGTAATACCGAATTCTCGAAGGCAATGCCTCATATTTCATCCATTTATTCATATTTAAAAGGAATGTTGGTGTGTACACACACACACACACACCTCTCTCTCTCTGTCTATATATATATATATATATATATATGTATGTGTGTGTGTGTGTGTGTGTGTGTGTGTGTGTTGTGTTTTTTGCGTGCGTGAATGCTTGTTGACAGGTGATGCCTTTACCGTCTTTGCTCCCAGTAACGCAGCCCTCAACAAACTCCCTGGTCAAGTGTATAATGACATACTGATGAACCTTACTCGTCTTCAAGGTACGTGCTTACACGTCGTTGAGGCGTTGTCAAAGCGATCAAGTCATCTTCCCCACCCTCCCCTCCACAGATAGGACAGATTACATTTGCATATGTAAATTTACTGTGGTTGCTAGTCTTCGCCATATTGTGTCCTTGCCTGCCTTCAAGAAGCATGGTCCTCGTCACGTCTTCAACAATTCTGAACCTTGTCATACGTCTCTACAAGTCAAACGATGTACAGACGTCTTCGACCATCATCACGTGTCTTCCTTAAGATTACTTCTTGTCGTTGTCTCGTCATGTATATCCCTCGTCACATGTTTTCAGCACTTCAAGCCCTTGTCACGTGTCTTCAACAAGTCTAGTTCTAGCCTTTGTCACGAGTCTTCAACACGTCTAGCTTTCCAAACGTGTCTTCATTCATTCTCGTCCGTGTCTATGTCTTGAACAAGTCTGGTTCTTTTCACCTTTCTTAACAAGTCTAACCCTTGTCACCTGTCTTGAACAAGTCTAGCCCTTGTCAAATGTCTTTTCTCCAACGAGTCAAACCCATGATACGTGTCTTCGACAAGTCTGGCTTTTGTCACTTGTTTTCAACAAGTCTGGCTCTTGTCACATGTCAACAAGTCTTTTTTTTCAGTCTGGCTTTTGTCACATGTCTTCAACATGTCTGACTTTTGTCACAAGTCTAGCTTTTGTCACATGTCAACAAGTCTGGCTTTTGTCACATGTCTTCAGTAAGTCTGGCTTTTGTCACATGTCAGCAAGTCTGG
The DNA here is from genome assembly GCA_033310375.1 of Conus canariensis. Lineage (NCBI taxonomy): Eukaryota > Metazoa > Mollusca > Gastropoda > Neogastropoda > Conidae > Conus > Conus canariensis. The sequence continues at coordinate 33,366,810 of CM065721.1, read as the reverse complement.
CTTTTGTCATATGTCTTCAGTAAGTCTGGCTTTTGTCGCATGTCTTCAATAAGTCTGGCTTTTGTCGCATGTCTTCAACATTTCTGGTTTTTGTCACATGTCAACCAGTCTGGCTTTGTCACATGTCTTCAACCAGTCTGGCTTTTCTCACACGTCTTCAAGTCTGGCTTTTGTCACATGTCTTCAACCAGTCTGGCTTTTGTCACATGTCTTCAACATGTCTAGCTTTTGTCACATGTCAACAAGTCTGGCTTTTGTCACATGTCTTCAACCAGTCTGGCTTTTGTCACATGTCTTCAACCAGTCTGGCTTTTGTCGCATGTCTAGCTTTAGTCACATGTCAACCAGTCTGGCTTTTGTCACTATCTCCAACCAGTCTGGCTTTTGTCACATGTCTTCAACAAGTCTGAATTTTGTTACATGTCGTCAAGTCTGGCTTTTGTCACATGTCATCAACAAGTCTGGCTTTTGTCACATGTCGCCAACAAGTCTGTATATTCTGGAATTTGTCACATTTCCTCCAATCTGGATTTTGTCACATATCCTCAACAAGTCTAGCGTTTGTCTCATGTCTTCCTACATCACCTTACACAATCCGCCCTTTGCCCTCCCTCAAGTCAGACCTGACCCCTCCCCCCCTCCCCTCCCCTCCTCCTAAGGAAGGAAAATACAGTATTTGTACTGAGATTGTTTAGGAGCATGATATGTGCTTGCTTGTGTCGTGAGTGTCATTTATTAGTACCTGTTTTTGTTTGGGAGGTGGGGGAATGGTTGGAGAGAGGAAATCAGAAGGCTGAACTGGTTGATGGTCGGATGTGGTGTGAGCTTTTGGTTGCGGCATGCGTTTTGTAAATTGCTGTTTGTTCTGATTTCATTTTGTTGTGTAGTTTTAATGTAAGTGTTCGTTGACTGTTAAGTCACGGGGCACTTAACAGATCAGGCGTTAAAAACATTCGTATTTGTTGACTGTAAAGTCATGGGCACTTATTTGATCAGGCGTAAAAACATTGTTAATAATAGTCATTATGATGATAATTAAAAACAAAGGATCTTTTCAACAAGTTTGGCATGCGTCATTATCATTAAATATTGATAATTTGCGCACTATGATCTATCATATGTAAAGACTTCTGAGGTTATTTTATTCATTGATCCCAAACACATAGATCTTCATCCATGTGATTCTCAGAATTTGCTGTCTTACACATGTTCGCACATTAATACGTGAAATCACTGGCGATTTGCTCCCAGTCACATAAAAACAGAAAACAAAATCCTTCTGATGCAAGCTCAAACGAGAGACATCTGTAGTCATATTTTCTCCCCCATGTGAAATCAAATTTAATGAAGTAAAATCTACAAAACTGGACTCATTACTGCACACTGCCTTCGCTGTTGCTTTGTTAAATGAAGATCCAATGAAATGTGCAAAATATGGAATCTAGTGGAATCTTCATCACTGGATTTGCCGTCCGCACAATGTGTTCACAGTTGTATCAACATATCAAAATAGAATCCTCCAGTGTTATCTGCCACGCGTGGGATCCAACGACATCATCGAAATTTGATTCATCCTTGAATATTGCATCCGCCATTGCTGTGTCAAAATGAAATCCAGTGGAATCCTCAAAGTGTGGATCACTGTGTTCGTTGTTGCTGTTGACAGAGGTGGTGAAAACTCACGTGGTGAGAGGTGTGCTATTTAGCAGTGGACTGCAGGATGGACAGCAACTGACCAACATGCAGGGAACTCAACTCACCATCTACCACCGACAGGGTTAGAACAACTTCATACGCATTTTCCCCCCAATCATGATGCACAGTTATGTTGATATAGCCAATTTGCATAGGTTTAGTAAATTTCTTGAAGGGATATGGGTCGTATACATTATACTGAATTTCCTTTCCAAGTTTAATTTTGATCTGTGAAATCAAGACAATTTCTGATATTTTTGCAACATAACTATTATAACAACATAAATAAAGAAAACTGTCAGAGAGAGAGAGAGAGAGAGAGAGAGAGAGAGAGAGAGAGAGAGGTGACGTAATATTTAAGGTGGTGAATAATCTAACTTTTCAATTATTAGGCACGCGATTCTTTGACTTTTACCCAGACTGTCTGAACCCCTAGTGTGTGTTTCTGATATGCTTTTATCTGCTGTTTTCACTATTTTGCATGCATTAAGCATAAGAGGGAGTGGTGAAGTGTGTGTGTGTGTGTGTGTGTGTGTGTGTGTGTGTGTGTGTGTGTGTGTGTGTGTGTGTGTTCGTTCATTCTTTAATTTAACGTCTATCCACCTGACAGTGATCTTAGACAGTATGTAAATGTTATGTGTGTGTGTGTGTGTGTGTGTGTGTGTGTGTGTGTGTGTGTGTGTGTGTGTGTGTGCATGTGGTGTTTTTGGGTGTATGCATGCGAACGGTTGGTGTTGATTTTGGGTGTACGTAGGTATGTGTAATGCAATTAGGCCTAGATAAAATAAACAGTAATAATTAAATAAAAAACAACACCAAAAACAAAACAAAACCACACGCACATAACTGAATCCAAAACTTAAAAAAACACACTAAATATGCAACTAACACTAAGATGGGGAAAATAACATAGACGTTAAAGTAAATGTCCAATTGGGCTCTTAACCAGTCCTTTAACAACTTCCAAAATGTTTGATTCGTTAGAGATGACGTGTGTGTGTGTGTGTGTGTGTGTGTGTGTGTGTGTGTGTGTGTGTGTGTGTGTGTGTGTGTGTGTAATCATAACACACATTGTTTTCCAGATGGCTTGAAAGTGGACGGTTTTACAGTATCAAAAGCAGACATCCCAGCAAGCAATGGTGCTATTCACGTCATCGACACTGTCATCATGCCCAAGTGAACAAATTTTGAATTAAAAAAAAAAGCCAAAAAACAACCTTCTCATTTACGTGTTTGAGGTTACATGGGAGAGTGTTTCCCTACTAAAGGGCGTCAATGTGTCCATTCAACGACGGATCCAGTGAGCTTGCTGACATGCAAGACTTTCATACTGTCACACAATTCAACTCCTCATCCGTTTACGTTGTCATCACTTACGAACGCGAGCGCGCGCGCGCGCGCGCGCGCACACACACACACACACTTCTTCAAAACACTTCAGTAAAAAAAAAAAATGACAAGTTTATTTCATCCGACAGTGGTAGTAGTAAATATCAAAATGTTAAAAAGACATTCCATCCATCCATGCAGCGACCTTCGCCTGTCTTCACACCTCAACCCTGACGAGGCAGGGAACGAGGCAGGAAGCCAGTGAAGACCCGGGGTTGTTGTACCTCTCGTGGACAGACAGCACGATCGAATTCACGTTCATCATCACGTCATTGCCGCACAACCAACTCTTTGACATCACCACGACTAGCTTCTGATTCGTCTCTCTTTTATATCACAAACTAAACAGGAACACTGACACAAAGAAGATGCTATACATACAAACAGAGAAGCTTTAGGAGCCGTTAGAGAAGAATACAGAGAGCAGGACTCCTGATCTGAACAGGCTTGTGTAATATCGCTCATGGACACAAACACGTACAGGAGGAATTCTTGTCAAAAAGATTCAGATCTTGCCCTTTTCACTGCTAAGAGGAACATCTGTCCAGTCAAGAGGTGCTTGTCATCAGTTTGAGATTACGATGGTTACTATGGTCCTGGTGATATCTATAGAAAACGCATAAGACTCGCATACACACACATGTAATACGTCAGACAAGTTTCTTTTTCAATACAAAGGGTGTAATGCTTATCACTTAATAGTAAGATATTATCATTTACAGTGTCAATCATTACTGTTTTCTCCTGGCATTTTTGTTGTCGTTTCGTTTTGACCTTAACAACCTTTTCATTTCAATAATCCTATGAAACCAACACTGACATAACAGAGATAAAACCTCTGCTTTAATAGAGATAAACTGTGATTAGAGAAAGGGACTTCTGTCGTTTCAGTTTCAAAACACCCTTCATTTTTTTTTTCAAATGTGCGACTGTAGCATGTTAAAATCAGACTTTGAGAGCAAAAGAGAGAGAGAGAGAGAGAGAGAGAGAGAGAGAGAGAGAGAGAGAGAGAGAGAGAGATTCATGGATACTTTAATGTAACATACGTATAAATATTTTACATGTGTACAATAATCAATCTCTTACGCCCCTCAATCATCAGATCTTGCCCTATTTTACTGTCACCCGTCGTCCATCCGACATGAGACGTCATCAGCATTGTCATCAGTTTGCACACGATGGGATGACCTTTTGGGAAAAACAACAGTCTTGTTTCCACAAAAGAATACTGAAGATGATAAAACATCGTTTGAACCAGAGCATCAAGCTCCAAGAAGTAGCTCTGAAAAACGATTTACAGACTTTCTTGAATCTGTGATATCTGAGTACTAGTTCCAAAACAGAAAAATCTGTCCAAGATTCTGCTTACGGTATTGATATTCCAGTTGTAATGATCCACACACAAACACATACTATGTTTGGTCATTTCACTGGTGTACTAATTCTTGAGCAAGACAATGATCACATTTCAATAATAGCTGCTCCTTCTACACAAAGACTACATGCAGCAACACAAAGAAGCTCCTTCAAATTATTTCTGCATCATCTCTACAGGCCCCTGACTGTCTTTCTGCCGATCTCCTCAATGATATAGCCATGTCACAGCCACAGCATACCCAAGTATGATCAGAACTGTGAATGTGTCCCTTTATTACAAAGAAATCATATCTCCTGCAGGAATCTTACCAGTTACCAACTGTATCTCATCAGCCTGTTCAAAGAAAGGAAAGAACTGGACCACCGACAGACTCTGCAAGAGATCTCTATTTCAAATGCCAGAGTCAAGGCAGATTCCCTCTACCTCCCCCACCCCCTTTTCCACTGTTCTCCTGCCATGTCTGTTGTTCTGTACATCCCCATCGGCTGCCCTCCTGATATCAGGTGGTCTGACAGTTTTCTAGGCCAGTCAGGAATCTGTACAATGGACTGTCTTCAGTTACGGACAGGAAGGTCCACGTGTGATCGATGAAACCTTTCCGTCTGTTCCATTCTGGAATGTCCACTCTCCACTCTGATCAAAGTACTTCAATTTGGGCCTGTGTTTAGGAAGCGGCGGTTGTCTTTCATGACACCAAGCCATGGAACCTCAGAAGGAAAGACCATTTCTGTTGTAGGCAGCGGCTGATATGCAACAACTCATATCACAATTAAACCCAGCTTTTTACCTTCTTTCCACAGTAGTAACATTCAATAGCACATGCAGTACATCACACAAGGGATTCCCTGTGAACGTGATTCTGTATGTGGTTATCATCTTGTAAGAACAATCCTCAAATGGAGATCATCGTAAATACAACCATTCCTCTGATGCTGATCTAAAAGACGGCAGCTCTACATGTATACACCATGACAGTACTGTCTTCACAAAAAAAATCATCTAGCAAATTTCAAAACGTGCCACACATATCATACACGCACACACAGACATCAAAAGATTGCTCACGTATCATACACGCACACACAGACATCAACAGATTGCTCACGTCAGCTATATGTATAAACAAACAGTCACAATGTCAAGTATATCATTATCGATCGTCATCATTGGATATTCTTACAATATTCTCAGCAAAACTTATTGAGGAATTCTCATCAGAGACTGCGACTCACAATCACTTCTGTACTACAGTGTACAACAAGGATATTTCTACACTGCACTATATGTTGGCATCACAATGCGAATCCCTCCACAATAAAACAATAATCAAAGTTTGAACTGTGGGTAGAGCAAAGCAGAAAGGTTAAGCAGCAAACTGTCTAAAGCTTTGACAGTCTCGTCTTGGCTAACAAGGGAACAAGGCTTCAAACATGAACAGTGCAATGAACACACAATGCCCCCAGGATGGGACCACACAATGACCGGGGCTCACAATAGCTAATTACTAAGTCGTGCAATGACAGATGGAAGTTCCTGGCACAGGTGATAATGAGGGATAATTAATACTGACTTGGGAAGCGCTGTTCTAGGATTACAGGTAGTTTGGTTGTCAAGTAAGATATAAAGCAACATTCAGTAACGGCTGTATGGAGTTGTTTTTGTTTTTGTTTTTTTCTAAATGAGGTGATCCCACAAAAGAATGACAGAAGGAAAAACAAAAGGTAAGAGAGTAACAGACAGACAGACAGACAGACGAGAGAGAGAGAGAGAGAGAGAGAGAGAGAGAGAGAGAGGGAGAAGAGGATTTTTTTCTTTTATTTTCCTAAAGCCTAGCCAATCATTCAGAACCTATCTAGGGTTGTCACCGCTCAAAGAAAAGAAGTTCTGCACAAAATGGCAACAATAAACTGCTATGCACATATTTACATCAAATTCATAGCATCAAAACTAATCTACTGATATCCTTAAGGCCAACAGAAGTAGATTGTGCTACATGCACCAAATATTCCCCTTCATGTCTTGTCCCCAGTTTATAAAAACACATAAAAAAACCAAAATATCACACACACACACACACACACACACACACACACACACACACACAGAGCGAATAAAACACACATGAAAAAGAAATACCAAAAGGGCCATATGGGCAAACAGACACTGCAGAACAGACAGCCAGTTTCCACTCTGGACAGTGTATAATTGCCACCATCTAGTTGCTAAATTACAGGGGAAAAAAGGCTGGCATGATATCATTTCTACATGAGAAAAATGTCTGAAGATCTGCAAGTACAGAGGTGGAGGAGCCACAAAGGCAGAGTGACAGAGGATGACATTAAAGCCCAAAAAATTAAAAGGCCAAGTCAAAGACAGCGAAACAAGAGGAAGTAATTAATTTCCAGAGGGCGGGATCACAGAAGCTCTCATCAAGCAAAGAACGAAATCTATTCATTATACAATAAAGATGTTTGTTATGTTCCAGAAATCTTTGTTCACCAAATCAACAAAGCTTCAGTTCCAAGAACATTAAATGAATTCGTTGAAAGTACCTAAAAACGCTAACATCTGGATGACAGATTCATGTTAACAAATATTAATAATCTTTCACACTACAATGAGTTAAAAAAAAAAAAGTCAACAGAATTTGATAAACACAGACACAGAAACCGACATTCTAGCAACAAAATTTGACCACCAGGTTTAATCCATACAATTATGATAGAAAAAGGGAAAAGTGGCACAAAGTGAAATACAGGGACATGAAAACGCATGGGAACGGGCAAGTTTCATTCAACATGCAATTCGAGTAACATTATGGACTGGGCATTGGATTCTTCCATAAGAGTACATATTTTACACTCTGTTATGTAAGCTATTCCTTTTGAGCTATAAAAAAAAAGTCACGATGATATTATAAGAGAAGAAAAAATCAGTGACAATCCAGACATCAGTTGATGAGGATGATTCAGAAAAACAACTAACCAACTAAACAACTCAAAAGAGATCTCATTCTGCAGTCACCATGATAAGAACTGTCTCAGTGACACAACTCCTTGCATATATCAAATGTGAGACCATACAGACCACTTTGACAGATGATAACAAACAGCCTCAACAGTCTTCAGTTTGGTTCAGAACCTACAAGACGTTACACAACATTCAGAAAAAGGAAGCCACACCAAATATCAACAATATTATGCTGAGCAACCCACTGCTGTTACTTTACAACTTTACCTGAATTGCAACACATACTGGACAACAAGAAGGAAATCTGATGGAACGGAAAATGCAAGCAAGCTCAAGTGGTGCATGAAATGACATGAAGAAATATGAGATGCACTATCATTTGTGTATTGTCTAATATGACAAACACAGCCTGAACAAGATAGGAGGAGGCACAGGGTTTGGAAGATGTGGGGATGTGAGGAGAGAAATCATAGAGAGATGTAATAGAGATATTGGCAGTGACAACTAAGAGAGAGACAGAGAGAGACAGAGAGAGAAAGAGAGCGATCGAGCATGAGCCAGTTTCAACACTGATTACATTCAGCACATACATATGGGTTGTTCTTTGGAACTGGTCAAGGAAAGGATACAGTCTCTGATGCTTCAGCTTTTTAATCGTGATTAAATTTTAGAAGGTATCTTTGCATTATTGATTATTTTTACAACAAAACAAGACGACGCAATTTTGCTGTCTTGTTTTTGTATACAAGTGACAATGCCATTTTGCTGTCTTGTTTTTGTATACAAGTGCTATTTGTCATAAAAATGTCTTTCACAGTGGTGGATTGGTGACACGGTTTTCTGTGGCTTGTTATCATGCAGTAATGCTGTTAATCCTAACTAAACATACAATACAATCAAAGAAACAGAATCAGTTAACAAAAAGATAAATGGCTTTAATCCATACACTTACCAACCACACAGAAAAAAAGTTGAAACAAGAAATCCAGGCAATTATAACATGTGGGTTCTGGGCAGTGGTTCTGAGCAGTCATTATAGATGGGCTATTGCATGACACACATTAATGAAGCACAGAATCTACTCTGTGTGTGTGTTGTGTGTGTGTGTGTGTTAATGATTTAGTCTTGATATGGCCCTTTGCGTAGGCTGGGCTCCTAGTAACATGTGAAAAAAGCTGTTTTCAGCATCTATAAGTTGCAACCTCCCTCTGATCGATTATTATAATGACAAATATGTAATGTTTTCAAAACTATTTTCACATTGGTCTTCTTCTAAAATGATTGTGGATACATAGATCTAAAAGCTTATTGTCGCTTACTGCTCTGTATCTCCATGGCGAAAAAGCAGATGGGTATAGAGTGTTGTAGGTAACAATTTCATCTTTCGCTGAAATTTGTCACCAATTTTCTGGTTCTCTGCCACCTTATATCCTGTCAGCTAATTTTATTGGTCTGAATAGCTTTACAGGTTATTTCAGTGAAGCAGTTACCACAGAAGGGTCAGTTTACTTTGATGAGAACAAGAACACCAGTTTGCTTCGCATGCTTATTGCTATTTCAGTTCTTGTGGAGGGACCTCAGATATCAAAGTTCGATGATCGACAATAAACTTAGCTGTAACATTTCAAAATAAGAGAAAACTGTAGTTCTGCAATGATAAGAAAGACAACACAATAGTTTAGGATAAGGTAACTGCATTTCAATTTGCTTCGGGTGCTATTTAACTGCATTATTTTCATAATTTTAAATCATGTGTCGGTCACCCTTTGAAATCATGCTCATTTTGAGTCACTGGGTTCCAGTTACAGCCACCCACCCTACCTTTTTTTTTTTTTTTTGTTGTTGTTTTCTTTTGTCTTATGTCTACAGTTATGAAAAGAAAATATCCCAGAAATGTATTGCTCTTGTTTAAAATTGAGAATACTTTCACCTTCAGACTTAAAATCTCGGCGTTCATTTCCATTCTGCAACTGACTGGGTTCCATGTTGCTTCAGACTTAAAATCTCGGCGTTCATTTCCATTCTGCAACTGACTGGGTTCCATGATGCAACTGTCACACACTCTGCCACCTATACAGCTGTTAAAGGACAGTATGAAAATATTTGTTGTGTGTGCATTACCTGTCAGTTTCACAAAATATTATAGTTTGGATGACAATGATTTCACAACAAAAGCAGAATTGTAAAAAGAAGTATGATAAGCAGCGGATGTATGTAAACTGAAGCGGAGTTTAAAAGTCTTATTCATATTTAAACGGTAAGTCCTTAAAAATTAGGAAAAAAACTGCACTTGATGCTTCACAAAGCAAACCATCATTCTATACATATCAGTATCTTTTTAATAACCTTGTGTTCATCATTTGAGTTCAGTACTGCAACTGTCACATCACAGAAATAGCATTCATTCATGACTACCTGAAAACCACTGATCAGGCTGATTTCTTTCTTTCCAAGTATGTTTAAAAAAAAAAAAAAGGGGGGGGGGGGAGGGGGGGGGGGGGAGGGGAGGTTAACTATAATATCTTGCATTTTCTCCTGCATCAGAGACATTTTCATTTAGGACCCATGTCACAAATATGAGCAGAGTTTCAAAGAACAATCCATATAAAACTTGGTAAATCAATTCAGTGTGAAGTTCTCCTCCCTCAGTTCTCTTCCAATCCCATTTTGAAGCACTCCCTCTCACATACACATGTATGAGAGAGAGAGAGAGAGAGAGAGAGAGAGAGAGAGAGAGAGAGAGAGAGAGAGAGAGAGAGAGAGAATACACACAAAAAGAGAGACAGACAGAGAGGGACAGAGAAAGAAAGAAGAGAGAGATTCAAAATATAAGTGCCAGCACACAGCTTATCTTCCTAAACGATGGGCTGGCTGGCTGCATCTGACTTGACTTTGCAAGGTACCATGAGATGCCTGTACACTGGCCCATGATCATACCAAAGGGTGTTAACACTTGTTTCTCATCACCAGCACATCAAGGGCCATAACGTTGTATGCACTAGGGTGGTCCACACGCACAGAAAAGCATGTGCATAAGCATGTGCACCAATTAGCACAAAATGCAGGAGCATAATGTCCAAAAATCACTGCATGTGCACACAAGTACACTGAATAACTTGTCAACAGGCCCTATTATTTACACACACAGGCCTGGATCCCACACATGATTTGTGTTCCTTCAATGTTAATCTAAATTTCTTTCTTTCTTTCCTTTTTTGGGGGGGTAGGGTGGGGTGGGGGGAGGGGCAAAGTGGGGGGGGGGGGGGATTCCCTTTTTGTGTTGTTTTATTGATGTATGTCAGTCATTTGCTCAATTTGATAATCAAACTACTCATGGACAGGCTTTGTTTCCCCCCTCCTTTAATTTTGTCACTGCTTTAACTTGACGAGCAGCCTTTATTAAACTAAAAATCTGGAAAAAAAAAAAAAAAGATGAAAAAAAGAATTGAGTAAAGTCTGCACCGACATCATGAGTTTAAAATATGGTGGTGCAAGAATGAAGCATCGCTTTTTAACGACTTTCAGTTGAAGCCCAGAACGAAAGCTTTGAGCAGTCCATGTCTCCCCACACCCCACCCCTTACAAACCTCACCTAACCCACCCCTTCCAAATTACAATCACTTAAAAATTAATCTATTTTGTCCCCCCCCCCCCCTGCCCCCCCCGCCCCCCACCTGCCATGGAAATGGAAAAGCCAGCCAGTACCTCCTTCCATTCAACAACGGAATGTTGATGGGAAACAGGTTCCTGTGTTGTACAGTGGGTCAATGAAAGAGGAACACATACTTATGTCCACCAGATATGTGAAGTCAACAGTCAACAGCATCATCAGCAGCCAACAAATCATACAATACCATCAAGCTGCTGCAAAAGGCCCTACAGCAGTAAAGCAGAAAAAAAACAACCACAGTGGAAGAAATAAAACGATAGGCAAGAAGAACAGAACAGAAAGAGATCACCATCGCATACACGTTTGCATCTGATTTGCCCTGAATTACTGCGAGTTCTTTTGTCACAAGCCGACACCTGTATTTGTTGGCAGTCACATGTTAAAGTCTGAAACATGTGCTGCAGTTTTTCTCTTAAAAAAGAAACGAACAAATAAGCCACCAACGAAACATGTGCTGCAGTTTTTCTCTTAAAAAAGAAAAGAACTAATAAGCCACCAACCCACTCCCTCCCCAGGCCTTTATTTCAAAATCTTTCTTACACACCACTGAAAAGAAACTCTCTGTTCTGCGACAATAGACTTCTTCTGCAACCCAACTATTTACTTTTTGGAATATCTTTTCATCCACTTTTTTTACACACTGTGATGTTGTTAATCAACCATCTGTTCACTAAATGTTCATTGTATGGAACCAGATCAAAATGTACTAATTATCATTTGTCAGTTTCATCAGACCTACTCCCAATTGACAATTGTTTGTGCAGCTATGAGCGACCAGCTCATGTATTATTCATTTCAGGAATTTAAAGTGTGTATTAGCATGTATTAGCCATTTGCATGTATAAAACCATGTGTATGCAAACATATGCAAAATGTGAGAAAATGCTTGTTGCAATAGATTATGTATTCATAATTGTATCCCTTCCTCAAAGTAATAAAAACTAGTGTGCCTAACTACTTAAAAAAAATTTTTTTTTTTACATAATTATATACTGTAACAAAGTGTAATATAATTCACCAGATATGTTAAAGAAAAACATTCTTATCTTGAGAACAGAAGCAACAGGAGTAATATAGTTAATACAAATCTACAAAGACATGAAAATACAAAAAAAATCAAAAGAAATGTGTCAGTTTTTTCTAAAAAAAAAAACAACAACAAAAGTATTAGACTGAGTAAGAAGGATGGAACAGTTATGTCAAAGATCACATAACACAAGAAAAAAATGGTGTTTAGGATTCAACCCAAAAAAGTAGAAAATACAACAAAAAGTAAAGTATTCAAATGCATCTGAAGGCAACATCTAACGCTGAAAAAGGAAAATCACAACCTTCTATCTCACATATAAAAGAAATGAAACAATATTACATTTCAATCTACTAGAAACGTTTTCTGAATGATCAAAACAGACTTTGAGCAAAAGGTTTGTGAACACAACAGAAAATAATCCACGTTATAGATTAATCCTCATTCATAACATCATCCTTTAATTCTGGTAGATTCTTTTGTTGTGATATGTTCACTTATGGACACAATGTCTTTATAAACGTAACTGTCCAAAGCACCTTAAGTCTGGTATTTTCATCTTTCAGTTCCATTTTCCTCTTTAAAGGCATTTCAAGAACACCACACTGTTTTTATCCAGCCCTGCCCAAGGGGTAAACTGTGGTGTTTGCTCTAAAAAGAGAGCACATCTATTTCATTAATAACACACATGATAGAAGCCTTAATAAAGATAATGAAACCTCGCTAACAACCTCTCCTCTATGTGTTCATAATCACCTTTTTTTTTTTAACACTATTTCTAATGACTTTATCTTTTACCAACTTTAACTACCACTGATCAAGGCTCTATGCTTTTAAATATTTGTTTTTCCTTTCTGGTATCAAACTTGTTGTTCACTTAGCTTCATGTCTGTCATCCATCAAAAACATTTCAGCTTGATTTGTGTCTGGTTCTGGAAATTAGTTTGATCTGGTTCTTGCACGGAACATTACAAGACGGAACTGAACACGTTTTCACTCTGCAACAATGTACACATCAACAATCAAGCTCAAAACAGACAAATACTGACCAGTACTTTTGCTGTCCATCTTTCCTTTAAATAATAATCGAAAAATGTGAAGCAGTAGCTTGCCATAAAATTGCCTTTCTGACACCATAGCCTTCGTGTCTATTTGATTGTCTGTTCTGATTGTCAGCTTCGAACACATTTAATCTCAACACACACCTTAGCCCATTGTTCATGAATCTGTAACTTCACCTCTCCTCTCCCCTCCACACCCCCTGAATCAATGTTCCAACAATATGACTTAGCTTAATGCTTTCATGTGCAAAAACAACAATTTAAATTTGACTATAACATACACAACAGTCTTCTAGACCCTAATCTCTGGTTGGTTATACACACTGTACATGCCCTTTCCACAAAACTTTCTCCCTGTAACAACAAACATTTTCTCCCATTTTCTGGTTCACAAAAAGAGGTAAGACCAGACATCCATTCATACTTGTTACCCCTCCAACAAAAACATTTTCCTTGAAAAACAAAACATTTTGCTCTGTTACCTCAATGAAGCCAAAATTTACTTTACAATTTATTTTCTGAGCCATTCAAAGAGGGTGACGCTCCACCGTTCATACTGACATGGAACTTGGAAGACCTGAGTGGGGGCTCTGGGTACAGACTTGACTAACAAGGATTTCAAGCTATAATGACTAATAGAAGAATGGTAGTAAAGCACTAATAAGATGAAACACAGCAAAAGCAGAATGTTGAGGACCTTTGAGGAGGTGAGAGATGAAGTGTATTTTCATAAACACAGCGAGCAGACCTAACACTGTCTTTACATCACTCAGTATGTATCAACAGGTGTAATTTGTGTGTGTGTGTGTGTGTTTGTGTGTGTGTGTGGTGTGTGTGTGTGTGGTGTGTGTGCGTGTGTATGTGTGTGTTTGTGTGTGTGCGCACGTGAGTGTGTGTGTGCGTGTAATGTCTGAGAGAAGGAGACAAAGCATTGGAGAAGGGACATAAAAAACAGAAAAAAAAAAAAAAAAGAAAAAAAAAGAAAAAGGAAGATGAGGAGGAGGAGGAAAAAGAAAAAGAGGAAGAAGAAAAAGAAGAAAAGCATGAAGAAAGGGAGAATGAGAGACAGAAAAAAAAAATTGATGACCAATTGGAATCTTTTCAATTCACGGCCACATTGAGAGTCTTCTTACAGGTATCTTTGATCATTTGTACTATGGGACTGGGTACTTTGTAACACTGGAAATAGAACAAAGTTTATACGCATAAAAGAGAAACAGACTGGTGACACTTTGCTGAGGCACTGTCTAGCCAAAATTTACTGTAATTCAAACCAGAAAACATCTATGATATCACTCTAACTTTCACATTTTAAGGATGGAAAGGTTTGTTTAGTCCCTTTGTTTTCATTGCCATGTTGGAGCTGTTCCCTTTTGTTCATTTATGTTTTGCAACTAAAATTCATTAAAATTCAAAATCTTTTGAGGAGCAACCAATGCAACCAAAAAGCTAACCCTGTTGCTGTTTGTGCTAGTGCTTGAGCCAATAGCAACACACACAAAAAACAGAATGTCATCATCTCACGCCATTAAATTTTTGCCACTGTCACAATATCTAACAGACTGTCATTTTCTCATGACATGAAATGTTAGCCACTGTTACAATATCTACCAGACTGTCATTATCTCATGACATGAAAGTTTAGCCACAGATAACAAAAAATCTAACAGACTTACTGGCACATAAACTGACCAGAGCATACAACCTATACATTATTCAAAGTTTATTATGTTCACTTTTAACATGTTTCAACAGAGTTTTCAAGAATGTTACTTGTAAATTTCTGCAATTCTTTACACTGTGTTCCTAACTTCAGTGAAAAAAAAAAAGTACAAGTGCTTACCTTAGAATATTACTATTGTCTATCAGCAAATGCTCTGTGTAAAGATGACTGTTCCACCAAAATAATGTTCCTTTCATCATATACACATTCAGTGTCAGATCCCTCACCATTCACATGTTCGATCACCTGTCCAAATGACATCTCGCCTTAGTTTTATCATCTTGTTTCGAGCAACCTCTGACCTATCTCAAACCAACACTATAAGAGAGGGAGCTACACTGTTTTCTGTCGAACTTATGGCCTATGTAGGTACCCATAGCTGCCAACCTTCTGGAGTCAAAATTTGGGCACCAGGGAACGGTGCAGGTGGATGGAGTGAAGAGGGAGCAGTTTGGCTTTTGACTGAAAGCATTTCTAACCCACTAGTGTTTCAGATGACAACTATAGGGTTGAAGAAGAAATGCATATTCTGTGTATGTAACTGCCAACATCCACATAATATCATCTGGACTATACTTTGCAACAGTTTATCATGCCTCTTCAAAAATGACCCCCTAAGCCATACATTTTAGAACAAATTGAGAAATTCTGGATTTCTTTTCTTTTCTTGTGCTTTTTTTCAATTTTTGTTTAAAAACTATATATGAGATTTGGGGAGAACACTTCTAAATTAGGTAAATTCCAGAAAAAAATGGATGGGCTGGCAGCAATGTTTCCTATGGACAGAAGCTCCTGTGTACATAGAAACAAAATGAACACAAAAACAAACAAGACAAAAAAAGAAAAAAAAAGGTCCTGCAGAAGTCGCAACTTTGACATACATGTTTTCACAGCAGTGTGTAGAAGTTTAATCTTTGGGACACTGCCATGAAGTCCAGCTGTTCTAGTGGCATTGGTAAGCCTATGTAGTGGACCTCTCAATATAAACCGTTTGAAATCCTTGGGAGGGTGGGAAGGGGAAGGTCTGCCACTGAGCGGAGTCTAATTTGGGATTTTATCTACAACAGACAAAGAGAAAAACATTCCAGAAAAAAAAAGTCTTGAAAAGGAAGGAGCTTGGTTCACTTACAAGGCCTTTGCTGAGAGATTTCTCTGTAACCCTCTCTGTCAGCCTCTTCTCCTTAGAGGATGAATGTTTCAAACTGACTTCTCTCTTTTCCTTCCACTTCAAAGTTTGACACTGTGTCAGTTTCAATAATGGAATGTCATCAGCACCATGTTCATGACTTAAGGTGAAGAGTTTGAGCTATGTATCTCTCTGCACTTCATAAGCTGGTTTCAAATCATAATCTCTCTCTAAACCTCCCCATCCTCAATGGATGAAGGTTTCAAACAGTCACCCCTCTCTCTCAACCTCCCTTTCTTATCAATTAAACAAACATTCTTAACAATGTATCTCTCTTTCTCCCAACCTCCCTTCCTCATAAGATGGAGGTTTAAAACTGTCAACTCTCTATTTCTCTACTTCCTTTCCCGACAAAATGAATGTTTCAAACCGTGCTTGTTTTCTCCCTTCCTCACAATAATAGGTTTCAAAGTCTGAATCTCCCTCTTTCTCTCAATCTCCAATCACCATGAACAGGTTTGAAACTGTGTATATCCCTCCCTCATCCTACCATTGTCCCTTTCTCACACCATGAAGATGTCAAACTGTGCATCTCTCTCTCTCTCAAACTCCCTTCCTCATAAGATGATTTCAAATTTGCGTAACTTTCTCTCTCAACCTCTTTTCCTCAAAAGATGATGGTTAGACTGTGCATTTCTCTCTCTTAGCCTGCCCTCCTGTAATGATAGCTCCAAACAGTACATCTGTCTCTCAACCTTCCTCCCGCACATGAGGATTTCAATCTGAACATCCTTCTCTCAACATACCTTCCTCACAAGATGAAGATTTCAAACTACACATCTTTCTTGAAATTTCCTTCCACACAAAATACTTTCAAAGCGTGCATCTCTCTCTCAACTTCCATTCCTAACAATATGGTTTCAAAATATGCATCTCTATTTCAACTTCTATTCTCCAGAAGATGTGTCAAACTGCGCATCTCTCTCTCTCAGTCTTCTTACCCCACATAACAAGTGTTTCTGTTTGTGCCAGCTTAAGCAATAGAACAAAATATACACCATCATACAAACTGATACAGTCCTGCTTCACAATGAACAAAAGGACTAAAATAAAAACCAGAACAACCTTCCCCCCCCCCCCTCCAAAACAATTTCATCATTTCTTACTTTTCTCCATCCATATTTTGTAGTCCTGTTTTCAGTACTGTACAAAACGCTTTCGTTTTGTTGTTGTTGTAGTTGTTGTTGTATTAGTTTTTTTTTCGGTTTCATTCTGCGAGACTGGATGCTCCCTGTGAAGCAGGAAGAAGCATTCACAACACACAGACATCAGATCTCCACATCACGCCACACAGCCAGCCTTCGCTGACTGCTTTGGGAGACAGTTGGACTTGTGATTTTTTTTCCCTGCAATGATGAAAACACCACAGTAACGTAAGTGACATTCTGGGGGTAGACCTCTATACCATAAGCAGAATAACACAACCATGCCAGGTTATACTGACAAGTCATCACCCAGGAGACAAAAGTCGACTTTACACAGGCGTTAACAAATGGTTCTGTTCATAAGACAGAATTTGACAGTTCTCGTACGCTGTCAGTGAAAGGTTTTAACATAACACTTCCACATTAACACTCTTTTCATCATCTCCCTCTACCCCATTCTCTCCCCCCTTCCCCAATCTACACCCCCCCCACACACTTACTTCTTTTGTCTTTCCCCCCCCCCCTAAATCTATGCTCAGTCTTTTTCCAACAGAGGAAGTCTTTGCCTACACTCATCTTCACCGCTACTTATTTGTTCCAGAGAGAGAGAGAGAGAGAGAGAGAGGTGCATATAAAAAAAAAACAACTAGGAAATCTGTTTATCAAAATAGGGTTTCCAAAGAAATCTAAATTTATCAGCATTTCAAAAATTTTGTTCAGTACATGTGTAGTCTGAGGACTTCATAGTCATAATATTGCCACCCAGAAATACAACTGCTGTAACTCGATTTTTTTTTGCATTTTTGAAATTTTTAGTATACTATAAGACTAACAGCGGGCGAAGAGGTATAACGTAGCCAAGTCCAAATCACATTATCCTAAAAATAAACATACTGTAATCAAAATACTTGTACCGTAACTCAGGCTCGCAGTATACCTTGTGGGGATAGTTAATCATATTTTTTCGTCTCCTGTAAAATTTGATTTTCAGACTTGCGGCGGTTGTATTTACGGGCAGCGATATTTATCAACATTTTCATTTTGACAATGAATATTTCCACATTCATTCAACTCTTTTTCTTTCAGTAGCTTTCTGGAACAAACGCTTTGTGGAATATGGCCACATGAAAATTTTTAAGTCTGGCACATCGTCTTTGTGTTAGTCATCGTCTTCTTCTCAATAACAAAGGAACAAAATAATATCCCTTTTTTGTGCTCTTTCTCTCTCCCATTTTTCAAGAAACACAATATACAATGAGTACATATCCATATATATATATACATTTGAGATTCTGTTTCATATTGCTTTTCACACTCAACAGGTTTTCTACACAGCTGGAACTGTTCAACAGAAATAAAAATCTATCTCATTTCCAAACAATTTTCGCAACCATGAATTTCAATAAATAAATATTTCTGTCTCTAACTGATACACACTCAAATGGAATGAATCAAATCTCTCTGTGTCATTCTTATTCCCTTGACAGAGACCTCCATTAAATTTCCTAGACTACAAAAGAAAAAAGTCAACAAACAATAAAACACTGATTTTTTTTTTCAATCCATTTCAACCACAGCAAACTTATCAACCAGTCAAATAAATACACATTCTCGTACACGCACATGAGATTCCATATACACATTTAAGGTAAAACCACACTTTGGCATTCAACATATTTTGAGGCAGTGTTACAGTAGTACCTGCCAATAATAACAATCCTGCTTACTTGTTCTCAGTTTTACTATTATAGACCAGTTAACCTCACCAGACCCCATTTTGAGCTGTCACCAAACTGGGAGAAAAAAAAAAGTACCATCATGAACAAGAAATAAAGACAATGTCTTTATAGTAATAGTGTGGCAGCTAAACCATTGACACCTCTTACGGCTATGCCACCCTAATGGGGGCTAGGCAGTCATTCTGCTTCACTGTACGTCCTAAGAGTTAAAAAAAAAAAAAAGACTGCATGTATTTGCAACAGAAAATGCAGAAAACCACATGGGCTAAGAGATACTGCATTAAGGACAGCTGGCATCTACCACTGACAGTGCACAGTCTCACTACATGGTCAACAGATTATGAAGAAAAAAAAATGAAAAAAAACCAAAAAAACCTATATAAGTTAAAAATTGTGAACAGAGTAAAAATGTCTAAAACACAGAAAAATTTACGGACAAAAGGGGAAAAAAGAAAGAAAAAAAAAAAAGGGGGGGGGGGGGGGGGGGGGGGGAGGAGGCACTACAAAAAGAGAGAGAGGAATGACGAAATTGCAAGCACAGAACTTTGGGAAGGCAAGAATACATTCTGTATTGAAAGGGGCCCGCAGCATCCCCAGTGGTACACTAACAATCTCTACAAATCCTTTAAACATTTCAACTTTTACTGGGAATGGGTTTTTGCCTTGGTAAATTCTTATAGAAACAAAGAAATTATATTACACAGTAAAAAGTCTTTAAAACGAACCTTTGGCAATCTTCGTTCGGAAGTTTTATAGTAGCAGACCTGCTGAGGAATTTTTCTTTTTCAACCAAAAAGGTAATATGAGATCAATGCTCGACAAGTTGCAAATACATTCGAAGGTGAAAATACTATCATCCAAAATTCTAGGCAGTCACAGATCTGTCTGATCAGAGAAAATGTCCATTGTAATAAAGTCTGAACATGTATTGTCAATATCTAGTGACTTCATGCCAAGTTACCAGATTCATTACATTTTTTCGGTTGCAAACCCACGAAAGGTGTTACACACAATAATATGGGAATTACTCCTTTATCAATTCATTCAATCATTTACCTTTGCAGATTGTATTTATCAGTTTTTTTAATTTTTCAATTCATTAATTTATTCAATATATTTTCTGGGTTGTACTTACAAACTGCCAGCACTCTCTGTGACTTCTATTCCTTCTTGTGACCTAAATAATGACTGCAGCTTACTAACGGGTCCGTGTCTTGACATTAACGGTG
Source organism: Conus canariensis (assembly GCA_033310375.1). NCBI lineage: Eukaryota > Metazoa > Mollusca > Gastropoda > Neogastropoda > Conidae > Conus > Conus canariensis. The sequence goes on along the minus strand of CM065721.1, from coordinate 33,346,598 downwards.
CAGTTTACTTGTGGGTCTGTGTCTTGACATTGAAAAACCCTGCAGTTTACTTGTGGGTCTGTGTCTTGACATTAACCCTGCAGTTTATTTGTGGGTCTGCGTTTTCACATTAACCCTGCAGTTTACTTGTGGATCTGTCTTCACATTAACGCTGCAGTTTACTTATGGATCTGTGTCTTCACATTAACCTGCAGTTTACTTGTGGATATGTGTCTTCACATTAACCTGCAGTTTACTTGTGGGTCTGTGTCTTCACATTAACCTGCAGTTTACTTGTGGGTCTGCATCTTCACATTAACCTGCAGTTTACTTGTGGGTCTGCGTCTTCACATTAACCTGCAGTTTACTTGTGGGTCTGCGTCTTCACATTAACCCTGCAGTTTACTTGTGGGTCTGCGTCTTCACATTAACCTGCAGTTTACTTGTGGGTCTGCGTCTTCACATTAACCCTGCAGTTTACTTGTGGGTCTGCGTCTTCACGTTAACCCTGCAGTTTACTTGTGGGTCTGCGTCTTCACATTAACCTGCAGTTTACTTGTGGATCTGCATCTTCACATTAACCTGCAGTTTACTTGTGGATCTGTGTCTTCACATTAAACTGCAGTTTACTTGCGGGTCTGCGTCTTCACATTAACCCTGCAGTTTACTTGTGGGTCTGTGTCTTCACGTTAACCTGCAGTTTACTTGTGGGTCTGTGTCTTCACATTAACCTGCAGTTTACTTGTGGGTCTGTGTCTTCACATTAACCTGCAGTTTACTTGTGGGTCTGCGTCTTCACATTAACCCTGCAGTTTACTTGTGGGTCTGCGTCTTCACGTTAACCTGCAGTTTACTTGCGGGTCTGCGTCTTCACATCAACCCTGCAGTTTACTTGTGGGTCTGTGTCTTCACATTAACCTGCAGTTTACTTGTGGGTCTGTGTCTTCACATTAACCTGCTGTTTACTTGTGGGTCTGTGTCCTCACATTAACCTGCAGTTTACTTGTGGGTCGCGTCTTCACATTAACCCTGCAGTTTACTTGTGGGTCTGTGTTTTCACGTTAACCTGCAGTTTACTTGCGGGTCTGTGTCTTCACATTAACCTGCAGTTTACTTGTGGGTCTGTCTTCACATTAACCTGCAGTTTACTTGTGTGTCAGCGTCTTCACACTAAACCTGCAGTTTACTAGTGTGCATTTGTCTTCACATCAGTCTAGCAACTTATTTGTGGGTCTGCATCTTCATACTAGACCTGTAGATTGATTGTGGGTCTACATCTTAACAGCAAATCTGCAGCACACAGAGCCTGCACTTTACTTATGGGTCCTGTGTCTTCACACTAAAAACCTTCAGTGTGCTTGGGGAACTGTATCTTCACACTTACTTGTGAGTCTGTCTCTTCATATTAGACCAACTGCTTACTTGCCTCTTCACACTAGACCTGCAGCTAATCTGTGGGTGTGAGTCTTCAACATTAGACTCGCAGCCTTCTTATGGATTTCTATCTTCTGAGCAGCCTCATAAAAAAAGCTGTCACGAGCAGCATCACCAACTGGGAACCCACACATTTTTTTTGCGGCCTCTGCCATCAAAATGACAATATTTGTTTAAGCTTGTGAACACACACACACACAAACCTGAATGATGGTCTGTGCATGCTGAAGGCTGCAAAGGCTTTGTCCTTTTTTGTTGTTTTTTTAAACCAAATAACATTCTGAATTTGTGTTGCAAATCAACCACTGATGGAACATTCTTTCTGCCACAAGGCAGGTTCAAGAGGCAACATCACATTTTCCCTCTGTTTTACATGAACCTTCTGCTGAATGTCAAGCTCTAACTTCATAATCCCTCTGTTTTTTTAAGAATCTTCTATTGAATGTAAAGCTCCAACTTCATCTTTCATAGCTAGCAGTTCACCTGTGCCCTCTGGGCTATTTCACTTCATATCTTCACTTGAAACATTAATTCTAAAGAGGCGCACTCAATTTAAAGCGATTATTTGGAGTGGGTTCACAAAAACAAAGCCGGAACAAAAGTTATATGTAATATTATGTTACAGTCCATATGGTCATTTTGTGATATTCACTCATGATTTGAATAAGTCGCATGGCACACCAGACTAGTGAACAAAATTAACATGCAATGATATTCAAAAGCCAGACTTTTTCTCCCCTTTTCCTTCACCTTTCATTTCTATCCTGAAGGCCACGTGGCTTTGAAACACAGAGACCAGAATTTAAGTTCAGACCTGGTAAGATGGTGATCAAGTCCAGCCTTCTTGTCAGTCATTTTAATGCCAAATGAAATAGGTGTTGTCAATGTCAACTAGTGGCACTAGTTCATTGGCTCATGAAAACAATTCCACAAAATGTATTAAGCATAACTAGAACATGCCATGAAATTAAAAAAAAAAAAAAATTATGAAATGTCTTCCAAAAATCTATTCGACAAAATCTGTTTCACATGAGAAAGAAAGAAACCATAGCCTCTTCTTAAATTAAGCTTACCTTGACACAACATACTATTTATGGAGTCAGTAAGATACATCTCTAAGTTCCTTCTGCACTTTTTTCAAACTTCCGACTGCCAGCAATACCGGTACATCTTACAGCCAGAAAAAAAGATTGCATTTCATCAAAGTAAAATGGCCTCTAGTGAGTTTATGATAGCAAACCATTCAAATATACAGCCTATCTTCTAGTTCAACAAAACGCAACATGCAAAAGAATCAAATCTTTGCGCATAACATTATCAACAGATTGATTTCTAGATCCAATAACATTTGTACTTGACAGATGGACAAACTTATATGAAGGCTTCGGATGAAGTTGCTATGATTGTTTCTAGAGACATTATAGTAAACTAAAAAAGACACTTCTAAAGCTACTGTAATGAAATGAAAATCCGAGTGTTTGATAACTTCTGACAAGGGTATGGTACACATTTGGAAAGTATTATGGTACAGAGTGTAAATGCCATAAATAGCTACACACCCTTACACACAAACAGGCACTCAGACCTATGTGCACACACACACACACTGATACATGTGAACACGCACACACATGCATGCACATCCAGACACTAACCCATTCACCTAAACACACACACTTGTATATCTGCACACATACACACACCCCTCCCCTAAACACAATCCCTGAAATCACCTTAAACACAAGGGACATCAAACAACTCTTTCATGGAATATGGGGGTTTCCTGGTTTCACTGTGGTAACCTGTTTATTCTATTTCAACACTGTCCACACATCATTCGCCAACCAGCCTATGAACTATTTGAAATCATTTTAAATTTCCATCAAAGCATCAACTTGTCCCATGTACTCCAAACTGCAAGCTAACGATCAGAATATTCTGCATAAACGGGCAGATGAAATGGAGAGAACGAACTGAACACAGTTTAACTGCTCTGACGCACACTTAATGTTGATGGTGCATGGCAGTAAGCACAACACAATGAAGATAACTTTGGATGACATGCCACACTGAATTACTGTGAACAGTCAGATCAGCACAGAAAACACAGAAACAAAAAAATTAATAAGGCAAAACATCTGTACAAATAAATATCTTTTCCTTTCTTTCATCCTTCCATAATTTTTTTGGCAAAGAATATATTATATGCAAATATATACATCACAATGCATCTCTCTAATCATTGCTTTTCAAGTTTTACAGGACGCTAATTTTCTAGGTATTTTCATAAACAAAAGGAATACTTGGCACCACTATGTACAGCCAACGGGGACAGGGCAGATAGACACAAGAATAAAACAAGGTGTAGGAGAAGGGAAAGAGAGACAGGTAGAGGGGATTTACAGGATCACATATCAGAACTTTCACAATCACAATTTCATTCTTTTAACATTGATTATATGTCTGTTCCATGAGTATATGTGGAGACGTGAAGTGGAATTTTACGACACCAAATACAAACCATTCAAATCTTCAAGTAAAAAAAGAAATACAAAAAAAGGAAAAAAAAACCCACATTAATGAAATTAATGAATATTAAAAAAAAAAAAAGGACTCACAATATGAAGCTATAGTCACAACCCTAGGATAAAATCAGGACAAAGCCTTTGTAAGCCACATAAGGAAAACACATTACCAACAACTGGATTCAGCCCAACAAGGTGTGAATTAGGACAGAACGTCCCAACTGACTGACACAACTCGCAAATATCCATCATCACAAATTTTCTGCGCTACCTTTTTTTACTATTATTTTTTTTTCTTTAAAGCTCTAGACAGCAACATGCAGCTTTTTTTTTTTTTTTTTACTGGATTCCATCAAGACCTAGTGAAGGGCTGTCACTGACTGGGAACCAGTTGCGTTTGCTGGCAGGATGGCCCCAGAGCCAAGCATGTATACCTTAACACCTGAGATGACTGAAGCACACAGCACTTCTTTCTCATGTTATGTACATAGCTGGATTTTTGTTTTCACCACAGCATCTGACCTCCTGTGTTGATCTTTTCCTGATCAACATGTCATCATCATCTACCTCAGTCACCTTGCATTTCAGCAAAGCACACTCGCTGGCTGCGCCTCACAAAACAGGAACAGTGATCACCATGATCGTATCCTGAAGACCCAGTCCTGACCGAGTGATCTGAATGAGAGCTGTGAGCAAACCGTGGAGCTGTTGTGGACACAAGAGTCTGGCGCACTGTCTCTTTGGCCCGAAGCTGCAGAACAGATGAACACCTGCACAACGCTTGTGCCTGTCAGCAGCAGCTGAAGTCCCACAACTTGACTGTCTTGTCATAAGATCCTGACACAATGATGAAATCGTTGAACTGCAAGCAGGTCACACCGTCTGAATGGTTGCGTAAAGTCACCAGACGCTCTCCTGTTTCTAATGACCATACCTGGGATCACACAAGAAAACAGATGAACATGGACCACTCTGCAAAGATCCCCTTTGGATCCACTTACTTTGATACCCTTACTTTGTGATGCACTCAAAACAATGCAATTAATCCACATTCAAATTCACAGAAATCTTTTTTTTTTTTACAGGAATATCCTATACTATCTAAAATCAAGACCCACCCAAGGCTTTTGCTTGTGAAGTCCAGGTGTAATCTTACGAAGAATAGATTAACTGCATTCACGATGTCCAATAAGACCTCTTTGACAATAGCGCACAATTCAGCAGACATCATGTGTAAAACTTCAATCAACAAAAGTACGACATTACTTCAACACTGTACTAAAAAGTCCCCGTCTCTCTTTCCAGATCTTTATGCAAATGAACCGCATTATCCTGATCCTTCAGGGCAATGCCAACATACTTTACAAAGAGGCAAAGCCAGGCATTCTGACTGGTCGTAAAGAATCACGCACATACCCAGAGTTGAAAATACTGATGTAAAGGGGAAACACATATAAGAGTAGTAACATGGCCCAATCGGCTGAAAAAGCAACCCACATAGGCTGTGAGGAATCCATTTCTAGTTTTAGTTTTTCTTTACCTTTAAAGAAAAAACTAGGTCATGTTAAAATATTTGCTGCTCTGTATCATCAATGACATCATTAACTGAAAGCATCTGGAACAATGCCTTTCAATGACAAAAACTTAACATGAGAATTTTTAAAGAAATGAACCTTGGAACAATTTGCGTAAGATTTTATTTAAAGATTTATTATAACTTAGCCATTTTTTAAATTTCAAAATGACTGTATGAGCTTGTTACTTTTAGACTTACAAAATACAATGCATACATTTTTCGACCAATCATATATAATAAATGTGCCAAATAAAAATAACAATTTCTGCTCACTTTTAATGTTTTGTCATCAGCAGCACTCACAACACGCCAGCTGTCTGCCTGTAAAAATCTGAAAAAAATGCAATAACATGTTCTGGTCAGGCTTCTGATATTCCATACTGAAATGTGAAGTGTCGAAGTTAAAGTTGTAAGCATAATACATTTCTTAATTAGCACACAAACAACAGATTTCATACCATACCAACTGAACATCTGCACTCAGATTTCCCATTCACATAAATTTGAAATTTCTTAATTTTGTCAGAAAACTACCATGTAACATGTCACTACCAAAATACGACCAGTCCTGATATTAAGATGAAAACCTAGTAACAGACTGTCCTCATCATGAACACTTCTCTCAGATCTGCTAGACCTTTAAACCAAAACATCTGTCGTCAGTCTATCACTTGCACAGTTTGGAAAAAAAACAACAGTAGCAGCAGGTTTTGGAGCCGACTTGGAAGAAGCCATGGCAAATGACAAAGGGATCAAATGACTTAAAGTATTGATAGGCAGTAATTTCTGTGAATTGTCAGCCAAAATTCCGATTACAGAAGAAAAAAAAAAGAAAAAAAAAGGCGTCTCTCCTTCCAAGCAGAATGCAAGCTTGAATGAGCATTTTTGGAATCCATAACAACAAAAAGTGCAGTCCACATAAAACATAGAGCTGAAAGAGACATGTTCCTCCACCAAAGGAAAGGAAAACACTGAGCTAATTCAACTATGTTTTAATGACGGGAACTCACTTACAGTAAATACTCTTGCTGGCTAAGTAGGATATGAGGCCAGGTTAGCTCCCTGCACTCCCCATTTTGTGGATATTTTTAACCTGATGATAAGGCGATGTTCCATGTTGAATGGAAGACTGGTAACCCTGCATCTGACAGTTAACCCTTCACCCCATCCTAACTAAAAGTGATAGTACTCAGTTTCACACCACAGTCTATTGGGTCTCATACTTGAACTCTATTATCCCCATACAGGGTGGCTCTTCTTGAACTTCTGAAAACCAAATATCCAATGCTAAAAATCCAGTCCTAGCTAACTTCAATAAACACTTTCAAAGCATTAAGTGCTGATAAAATGACAATGAGGACACTCCTATTTGACAAAGAATCTGCAGATGTGGATGAACATCTACCACTAAAAAGACCGAAGTAAATCAGACTCTGAAATAAGTGCGCTGGCTTTCTCAAGAAATAAACTCCAGTATTCCCACTGCTTTATCCTACAACGTACCTCACAACCCCAGTGTGGCCTTCAGCTGCCTTCCAGTCTATGGTATTGATGCAGTCCCCTGTCACGATGTCCCAGAACTTGAGATTGCAATCGAGAGATCCACTTACAATCCGTGTGGAGTCAAACTGCAGACATGTCACTGCATCTTGGTGCCCTGCCAAGGTGCGCATACACTGGCCTTCGTAGTTCCATACCTTCACACAAAGAACAATAAATGTGTCGGGCCAAATGTCTAATTAAAGAAAAAGAGAAACACACACACATATGTACACATATGCACAAATTATAGTCCCCTAATAAACTAATCACAAATCTAATGATCAAGATTCTTTTTTTTTTCTTTCTTTTTCTTCCAAATGAAAATAGTTTTCGTAAGGTAAAAAAGAAAATCTTTAAAAAAAAAAAGAGCGGAGAACTGGCATACCTGAGTGAGGACACTGTTTCCTCCATCTTCAATTCATAAACTGCAGTCAAAACATTCTTCTCCAAGGAAAAAGGTGCACCAAACTGCTTTTTCACTTATTGTACAATTTCCCTCCTTATCCTCTTTTGTCTTAATTTCATTCCAAGTACTTTTGTCTGCTTAGAAACACTGTGGTGACTGAAACGGCAACAGACACTAACAGCCATACATATGAGCAGACACAAAGACAGACTGACAGAGTGATTGACAGAAGGGACAAGATGGGCAAAGCAAAGCAAAGCAGGTACCCACCTTGATGGTTTTGTCAGCAGAGCCGGACACAATTTTAG
>CM065721.1:33276328-33336328 GCA_033310375.1 Conus canariensis | reverse complement strand
TAAGATGACAGATTATTAGCGTTTGTGCTTGGACCACAAAACTTATGCAAACACAACACTGAGATAAAGTACTGGATGTTGAACCTTCCTCTCATGATAATAAGTCTTATGGATGAAACTATTACAGCTAATATTCCTGAAAACACTGGAAATCATTCCACTGAAAATGATGCTGACATGCAGCCAGATAGCAACAGCAAATACACGATAACTGCTGAGTGTGGTAAGATGAGGCAACCGATTTATATTTGCTTGCCGACCATCAAAGTAAAAACGAAATATTTTGATGTATGAAACAGAGAACAAAAAGGAGAAAGAGTACTCAATATGAATGTGTAAAACTAATCACTATGTAATTAAGGTATTTTGATACAAACAAAAATATAAGAAATACAAAATCAGCTGTCCTGAGGAAATGTCTTGCAAGCAGAGGAAAAAAAATGGACAACACATTGTGTTTATTATTTCCCACAGAATAGCTGCTTTTCCACATCGTGAACCATGGTATTATCAGAATCATATTTGTTGAACTTGCTCCCTTTCTCATTAAGTCACTCACAGCTTAGGACTCTTTCCAGAGTAAATGCATTTTCTTCCTTCTTTTTCCTTCTGAGAAGACAGAATGTTTGCTTTCTCTTCATTCAACTATCTCTTCCTAAAAACCTCCTCCTCATTCCATTCTGTCTTTATCCAATCCCTTCACACTAGACACAGACACACACAAAATGCAAGATCTATTACTTTGATGGTCCTGTCACTGGAACCACTGACAAGACGGTTTCCCTCCAGGTGAAGGCAGCGGACAGTACCACTGTGACCAACCAGGGTCTGCACGGACCATTTGGCATTGGTTCGAATGTTCCACACCTGGATAATCACAACAGCAGCAGAGATAATTTGCTGAATACAGGGATGATGAAAGACGCTTTTTTTCATATAACGAACACATAAAAAAAAATCTTGCAGCCAAATCTAAGCCTTGAAGTCAATGTTTGATTGTAGTCCTTAACAAAGCAAACATTTCTAAAACAAAATAGCAGTTTGCCACCTATTGTGATAAGAAATTTCATGTTTTTTGCAGAGTAAGAAAACAAACGGCAATACTTGTGCAAGAACAACATAAAATTATTAGAAAATGCCTTGAACAAATGTTACCAAGACTCAATGACTTAAACTGAAACCATTTTTCCTCTTCATATTGCTTATCTTGTTCTTTTTCCTTTTCTGTCTATTTTTATTTTTGCATGACTTTGCTTGGGTGGGCCATCAAGCTTTGTCCATGCTGTTTAGTTTTTTTTTCATGGGAAAAGCCATGCAGAGTGACTTCCTATGCCTGCTTCAGTTCCTGGAAGGGAGCAGACATTACTTTGCACTCAGCTACAAACCCTCATGACAGCAGAATGTTTATACATACAGAATGTTATGACATACTAGCTGGGCAGAGCATGTGGTCCTCCCATTTTCAGCTTACAAAAGACAAAACAAACAAACAAAAACAAAAAAATGTAGGGTAAACACATATAAAACACATCCATCAAGTAACTTTAAAACTGAGTAGGTAATAATGGGAAAGGTTTGCCTTCATGCAAGCTGTCCAGTTGCCATTTAAATTTATGTAAAAGAAAACTTCTCTATTAAAATGTACCTACACAAACAATATGAACATGGTAGTGGTTCCAGCTGCTGAGAAAATAACCGTCAACAAAGCAAACATTTCTAAAACAAAACAGCAGTTTGCCACCTATTGTGATTAGCCCTAAACCTTTTGGGCAGTTGGAACATAAGGAACAAGACATTAAAAATGCAAAGGCAGACTGGATCCACCTGTAGCAAACATGTCTTCACTACAAGTTTTGTCTTCCTGATATTTCTTGGTCCCAGGAACCATACTGACACTTCCGTCTTTTCAGAACGTAGCAACAAATAATTTATGAATATCGTCATTTTTCTGTTGTCCTTTTAACCCACCTTGATTGTTTTGTCTGATGATCCACTCACAATTCTGTTATCATCAAACTGAACACAGGATATCCCTGAAATAGCAACAACACAAAATCTTTAAACATTCAATGTTAATGTACATGAATACATACATGGACACTGATGCATGTACATGCACACACATAAATACACATGTGAAGGTGACACTAGTTGAATATCTGTGTACTTAGACTAAAGATATACTGAGTAACTTAAATTACTGAAAGTGCATTTTAAAAACAGTTTAAAAAAAAATTAAATGTTTTTCATCAAACTGAACACTAGTGTCAACCAAAACAAACTACTGTGACTGAAAGGCAAAACAATACATAGGAACTGGTCATTGATATGTATTACATGAAATGTAAAGACTGCTACAATGGAAACACTGAAAGCTGTTATGGAACACTGTTAAGGAACAAGACATCAAATCTTGCGCAAAAACATCAAGGTAATAGCCACCAACACACACAAGATTGAAAAATAAGCAAACAAACCAGCCAAAAAACCTGGTAGCTCCTGAGTCCACATTTACAGACACATACCTGAACCATGTGACTAAAGGCTCATACCTCTTGCAAGAACAGAACTAATGTCAGTGAATATTCCACCTACAGGTCTTATTTCCTTCAGTGCTTCCAAGTGTCGGTGATGAAACATTCTGTCGGAAGAAAGGATTATGTTCAGTGCTACCGACAGAATAATCAGACACTGATCTTTTCGCTATCTTTAGCTACAACACCACCTGATATTGAGATCATGTGAGGAAAATTCAGCTTCCCATCTACTGACTGATACCAATAATTATGTTTACATGGATAGTTCATTTGTAAAGAGTAACTTCACAAATGTTCACGTGCAGCTGAAACTTTGTGTTGATCTTGCTGGATGGATCCTGAACCCTCCTTTGATCTAAATCATCGCCAGAAATCAATGGCTTCATTCTTGACTATTAGACTGCCTTCCACCTTTCCACAAAGTTTTGTAAATGTCAGCTAAGTAGTTTTGATGTAATCTTTCTGACAGATGAACCAACCAACCAACTGATGCATGTGAAAACATGGCCTCCTTTGGCAGAGTTAATAATCCAGTCCTGAATTCAAGATGCTAGCTCAGACAACACAGACGCGCACACACAAGTACAAAAAGTATCTGGCAGTATGGCCAGGGGGGGACCATTGTACCTTGTGTGTGCCCTTCAAATGTCCTGACCGTACACCTTCCAGCCAACCAGTTGTTTCGCAGTCTGAATCGCTCAGCAAATACACGCTTCCACTGAAATATACAGCAATACATCATGGTAAGCCATATTAAAGTAAAAAAAATTTGCTTTATTTGATAGAAAACTACACCTTACAAATGAATGACACATTGAAAAGCAATTCTGCAGCAACCACAATGCTTTTGTCCATTAGTCAATCAAATCCCCTTACTCATTCCTTTCAATTAACCCATTCATCTACTAACGTTTTGTAACCTAACCACTGTATAACCCTTTACCACCAAGGTTTGTACAGCATATGCAATTTAAGCATTTATGTTTTTCATTCATTCGTCCAGCCAGCTGTATATTTATTCATTTATCTTTTTTTCCATGATAAAAATCGGATTCCCATCACAGTGATGCCAAATTTTAGGACAATGTTAATATTTTCAAGACTTAGATCTTGAGATCTTGTGTAAAATAGAGAGAGAGAGAGAAGTAAAAGAACCTTACTTGAAAAAGACCAATTGTTCAGGCCCTCAAGAAGCCCGACACACATACACACAAAAAAGCACAAGAACAAAAATTGGAAAACATGTTCCATGACAATCTGTCAAAAGACAAAACCCTTTAGGAGAGACACTCATAACACACCCTCATCATTCTGACCTGTATACTTCCTTCAGATGACATGTAACTGATGACCTGCTTGTGCTCTGCTGCTTTGGAAAGCCGCCATTTGGCTCGGCAGCAGAAGCGCCGCCACAGCGACGGCTCTTCAGCCAACTGCTGCCACAGTTTACACACTTGAGCAGCTCGGCACAGGCTCACTGTCAATGTACACAGAAACAGTAAGAAAACATTCACCAGAAACATGCTATTATAGTATTTCTGATCTATACTGCAGTATTTTCGCTTAATCAACATTGCACTTTTTTTTTTTTTACTCAATGTTGCAGCTAAACATTACACTTTTTAATCAATGTTGGAGCTCTTCTTTACAAACAGTATCTTCTTGATAGCAGGTTTATTTGGAAACTTTTCTTTTCCGCCATTTCTTCACTGAAAACTCAAAGCTATACTATCAAAAGACCTGCATATATCAGGACAGTCTTAATCAACTGCTAAGGCACGTCAGTTATGAAGTCACAGAAGATCAAACAGCAATCTTAAAAAAGTGCCTTGTATCATCATATTTTACATATAAGAGAGAGAGAAAAACAGATAGACAGACAAAGAGAGAAAGAGAGAGAGACACAAAGAGAGAGAGAGAGAGAGAGAGAGAGAGAGAGACAAAGACAGACAGCCAGACAGAAGGCTCACCTGGGTCCAAGTAGGTCATGATTTTGGCAGCCAGAGGGGTGGGGAGCCAGGTGAGAAAGTCCTGGCAGTTAGGGGGACAGCCACGATGGAGGTTGGTTTCCATGCGTACTGACAGCAAGTGAAGCTGGGGGAGGTCACACACACTCTGCCACACAATGTCAACAGGCAGTGTTATTCACAACATCTTTGGTAACTGCTATGCATTTGGGCTCTCTCTCTCTCACTCACTCACACACACACACACACACACACGCACACACACACATACACACACACGCACACACACACAAACACACACACACACACACACACACACACACACACACACACACACAATCTACAATGCAACTAATTTCACAGGGGGAAAAAAAGAGTATATATTTCACCAGAGTTGTACGACTTCCAAAAGCTGATAATATAAACTGATGAGACTGAATGAATAAGTCAATTGTTCATGATAATTTTAGGGAGAAGTTTTGCTGACTCAACTTCTTTCCTTTGGCAATTTACAATGACTAAAAAAAAAAAAAAAAGAGATGCAGTGCCTACTTGACATACATGACGAATACACACCACATGATGAATCTATTTTACATGTACAATACATTTCTACATATTGTGGAATGCTGAATTACTTCAATACCATTGTCACTGTTGTGCATATTAGAACATGATCAACCTTTTCTTTTTTCACACCTAGTCTTAGAAAATGGTACAGAATGTGAGCAAAACAGATGCTAGCTGAGTAACGTCTGTACCATGAAACTGACAGCCACCACCATCCATCCACCAGCTTTAGAATGTTGATATTATTGTAGCATGGGTCATCACCACCACTCCTTTTCTTTCCCTTCTTATCAGACATTAATACTTGTGGATGGAGGACAAGTATTTTTTTCCGCCACCCTTGGCATTACAAAGAATGCCAGCAGTAGCGATACTCCTTCAAATATTTTGTGAACATGCGGCGAAGATGGTGGACACCGTATCATTCATTAGCATACTGGCTGAAAACCACCAACGTCTTTTGAGATTGTCTACTCTGATCCCAACAGTATTACGTCAAATTGCATGTGTTTGGAAGTAACTGTCTCAGATGACCTATCAACCCTCCCCTCCTTTCAGATGACTAACACCCCTCCCCCTCTTTTCTATAACAATTATAATTGGCTGCCATGTTTCTCTGACAAGCTGTCAATCTGACAGACAGCAGAAACATGATGCATAGCTTAACTCTCTAAAAAGAGTGAACACACCAAAGTATTTCACAGATCCACCAGAGGCCAACACCGGTGTATGCCAGAGATGGCTATGTTCCTACTCTGAGATCCTGTGTCAAGTTTCACTGATCATCATAACAGAAATGTAAACTGAAGCTAGTTTTTAAGTTCGAGATTATGCTTTGTGTTTATGCCTTATATTTTAAAAGGTGAACTTTGAGCAAATACCAGGAAAAGTCTCTTAAGATGATTTATGAATACTGTTGATCGGCTAAATGCTTTGTGGTAGGTGACAACTTTATACTCCTGTTGCCTTAATAGTATGGAACTAGATAATTACACCACCTGAGTACTTTGAAGAGTTATTTCCTTCCAATTATTTAATAGTTTCTGTCTCCACTTATTGAAATCCACTCAAATGTAGAGCGAAAAACTAAAGTGGACAACGAAAATTAAAGGTGTTACATTTATGTTAGTCTTACTTTCGCCGGCTGAGATCTCACACATTTCTTGAAACACAGAGGACAAGTGCCAGGATTCTTCAAGCTGGAATCCTAGCTAATCTACAACTCAAGCTCTATAAATCTCCACAGACTCTTGGACCATGTTATAAACTGGCCCAGCGCAGGATCAAGAATCCAGGCTATGACACAGCCATGTGGACAGCTGACTAACCAGCTCGCCTTCAAGCGGTGGACTAGTCACCAGAAACTGGACAGAGACCTGTACACCTCTCCTAGGGACAACCAATCCTGGGGCAGCACAAGCCAAGTTCTCGTGTACCAACTAGACTCCAGCCAACAGTATGTGAGCATTCCCTCCCCTTTTGATGAGATAAAGTGGGAAAAAATCCAGCCCAAGACAAGACAGACGGATTCTACTGAAGTTATGTTAATCTACAAATTCACCTTGTATGCACAAGTAAGTTTAGTGTGTGAAACTGAACTTAACTTGTGTCAGTCTGTTTGTGCTTCATACATGTGTAGTTTCATGTTTGAACTTTTTTCTATTCGCTAATTCTGGATCCGTTCAAACTGATGGGTGCTAATTCCTCAAAGGACAATACTTGATATTTTTTTGACTCAGATTTGCTGAAATGCAACAGGCACAATGTGCTACCTGTAAATGATTCCAAGAAGTACAGGTTCATTCAAAAGTCAGAACATTGCAACCTTTGCAAAGATTAAAAAACAAACAAAAAAAAGCAACAACTTTCCCCTTTCCATGTCATATCCAATGGAGAACCATTCAACACTTGGGTATCTGAGTTTCGATACGTTCTGATCTATTCCAACAAACCAACAGTTAGTGCAAACACAACATATTTTTGCCTATGTTTGTGCTTCTCAGCACATGTTTCAAACCCCATACCAACTGAAATGTGGCTTCAACTAGTTCAAGGCCATCTGTGGAAACTACATAAAAAGAACAGAAAAGAACAAAATTAATCATGAAGAAAAGCACATTATGCCCCAAAACATCCTTGTATGCACAGTTTACCAATTCATGTTTTAGTGGGGAAACAAATAAACACACCACAGCACACAGACTGACAAAGAGACACTGAGCAACAATCATTAGAATAGAAAGATAGAGAAGAGTCAGACACACTCACACAGGTCAACAAAACATGGATGAAAACCACCTGAGTGAGAGAGAGAGAGACAGACAGACAGACAGACAGAAGAAAAGAGAGAACATATCTGTGTAACTGATTTCCTCTACACACAAATTTGTGGCTGTGAACTTACCAACAAACCTTTCAAAACAATGTTCTTCTGCTCATGGCTACATTCCGAAAACCACCTTTTCATCATCTGAAAACAAAACAAGTCAAATTAATGAAAAACTTAGCAACCTGTTCCATGCCAGTTCCTTACAACTATTTCTTTTACAGTCCCAATCAGTCTTTGTTCCAGTCCAGATTCACGCCGTCCAGACCCAGTCAAATGTACTGAATTTAAAAACAACCTGGAATGTAAAAATTAATGGAATCCAAACTTCAGAAATTAGGACAAATTTCAATCACATCACATGCAACCAAGTCATTATTTCAGGCCTTTTTTTCACTTGAATCAGTTTTATAGTAGAAATCATAGGTTTTCTCTTTCCCTTTCGCTGCCACACATGGATTCTTTCAGAGCTGCCACACTCACAGCCAAGAAAAAAGTACTTTGCAACAAACAAACAAAACAAACAAACCAAAAAAAAAAGCCCCATAACTGCATACACACCTACATTCAGTAATTCCCAAATTAACAGTAAAAAAGCAATTGACATAAATGATAAAACTAAGTTCTGCTCAGGGTGCCACTTGATTTTATGCTCCCATATTACAAAAGTGAATTTACAAAAATAAATGAATACACAACAGCCCCACATAGATGCATATATAAGGGGGCCACCTTGGTAAACAGACACTGCAGAATGGTCCACTCTCGACAGTGTTTGCAGTCCTTCATACGCTATGCATTTAAGCAACATATACAGATCAAAGCACCAAAATGCAAAAAAAATTGTGTTACGACAAATTAAACTCCCTACAACACTAATCATGAATATAATAAGAAGCAGGTGTCAATGAAGTCACTTTAACAGTGTGCACTCTGTTGCTCCAGATCAAGGCCGCTCTTTTCAACAATGTATAATCTCTGTCGTGCCCATTACACTGAGCTCAGTCTTGTCAGTTCTGTCTGTCATTACCTTTTCAAACATGCCACCCCAACATGCCTGTGTGTGTTCTCAGCTTGATTTGTACAACTGTCTTCTTGCAAGGCCAGCTTACAGTATTTACTCTTAAAACTTTAAGAAGTTCCAAACATGCAACAAACACTTCTATTATGGAAACAAACATTTATGTATAATATGTATCTATCTATCTATACATTTTAGCCCTCTGCTAAAGTGTATTGAATGGTTTTAAGTTGACAAAACGAATCAATCAGTTATTGTTACTGCATGTCAACATTCTGAATTTCACCAATTCTGCTCATCCTGTCTATCTGTATCTCATCTGCTCCAAACATACATAGTGTTTAGTGATCTTCATTCTGTGCCAACTCAGATGTTTCGGTTGTCCTCAAAATAAAATTTTAAAAATCAAACAAAACAACCAAAAAGTCTAAACAACACTCTTTTTTCCTGTCTGGCACCTTACACTTCAAAATGCTCTTGGAACTAACTTCCTCGCTGTGTCCAACATTCTGCACCTGTTACCTTTCAAAACATCTGGGTTTTTCTCATTTTCAACACCCATGTACCTCGGTATTTGCAGGCACTTAAAATTCCAACTTTGCTCACTCCTTTTCTGAGTACTTGTGCATCTCACTTGTCTGAGAGTGAAAATGTCCATGACGGCGGAACTCTAGACCCTTCCAGCATAATATTCAATTCAAATTCCAAAATATTCAATTCTGTTTAATTCATGGCCTTGAAAAATTCTTGCAGAGGACGTGATTATCCCCTAGTTTTTTTAGGAAAGGGTATGAAAACACTTTGCTCCGAGATGGATCTTACACTGTGTATTGAAGTTTTCGTGGCAGTTGAGAGAGAAAAATACTGTAAAGAGCGCACTGAAGTGAGATGGATCTTACACTGCATATTAAATTTTCATGGAAGTTGAAAGAAGTGTACTTTAAAGAGTGCACTGAAATGAGTAATGGGATAAGTGATAGTATTTACATAGCATTCACTCAAAAATAATAACAGTCCTGAAAAAAAAACTTTCTAATTTTGTCCCCACTTCTTCTATTTTCATTTGCTGTCATATTTTTGCTCAAAGCAATTTTCATGCTTAAAAAAGGAATGGGAAAAAAAAAGAAAAGAGTGAGAGGGAGAAAAAGAGAGAGGCTGAGAGAGAGAGAGAAGAAACTGAACACATCTAGCATTACAGTCTCTGACTCCGAGTCCAGACATAAGTTAAAATTAATCATCAAAATAGAATTAATCATATCAGTTTAAAAAGTAACATACCAGTTTATAAAGTAATATGGCAGAATGCAGCAAACTGATTTCAATTACATTCTGTGAATTATTGAAAAATAAAACAACATTTACTTGGAATCTTGTTCTGAACATCTTTTGTACAAGTATGTTAGTGTTACAGACAGTGAGGTATTCAGTGAGGTAGGGCTCAACATACCCACCTGTCTGATTGTAACAACTTAATCTTCTGGCGGTCAAGTGGAAAGTCTCCCTTCACTTGTCCGTAGGGCAACCAATTCTGATTGAGTCAATAAAATCAGGGCTAACAAGTATGCTTCAGTTCAAACCGATCGCACTTCCCTCTTTCCTGTTTCACTATCACACCTTCACTTCTACCTTCCCCCCCCCCCCCCCCTCCCCTCCAATCTCCCCCTACCCTCTGGCTGGTCTATAGATACATAAAAGTAAACATGTTAGCAGCATACAGGACTTATGCATGGTCAGCATGGAAATGATTGAGCTACTCCTTGATAATAATCGTTTGCTTTAAATAGATATGTAGATATGACATGGATTTATTTTGGAATGTGTGTGTGTGTGTGTGTGTGTGTGTGTGTGTGTGTGTGTGTGTGTGTGTGTGTGTGTGTGTCCGTGCATGCATGCTAATACATTGTCTAGGACTACGAGTGCATTAAAGGCATACATGTATGGATGTTGTTTTTCCTTCTTCTTTTATGACTTAAAGTTAAAGGCAGATAAGTTATCAAAACAGAAAAACGAAGGGCCCTCAAGAGAGAGCAGACCCCCATCAACATTAACGGAACCTTAGATCTGCCCTTGGAACCTGGTCAAGAGCCAAAACAAGTTTCTATTAGGGGAAGTAACTGCTGTTTCAGACTGAAGTAGTTACCCCACCCCTACCTCCTTTTAACACAATATTTACCCCCCAAATCATCAAATTTTCTATCAAGGGATGGTGCATTTGTTCTGCATTTTTGCAACTGAAAAAGCAAGAGGTCAGGAAAAATGATTACACCATTCAAAAATGGGCTATATCTCCTTGGCTGCAGTACATGACAATGAGTCACACATTGTTACAAAATATATCATGTTTCCTATATAAAAAAAAAAAAAGAAAGAAAAGAAAACAAAACAAAACAAAAAAAACCCAACCCAACTATGATCTACTGACCTGTCAGAAGTGCTTGGTGCTTAACTGTACGAAAAGGCAGATGTTCTGGGCAACTCCCTTTAAACCAAGCTCCTAGATTCCATAACATGATACGGACAAAATAAACAATGTAAGCCTTCCTCTTGCGTTGTAACTTGCAGTACTTGTACTGCATTAGTCCATTCACTGACAGCTGTTCAATAAATGGGACTGGCAACTGGATTTTGTAAGATAGATAGGTACAGTAAAAGTGCTACCATCCGTGCGCAATAGGGACCATTTCAAAATGTGTACAAGTACGTAGAGTTCCCTTCAAAATGTGCTGAGAATCACAAAAAGTAAATAAAAAAAAATGTGATAAAAACAAGCTAAGCTATACACTACTTGAAAATTTGCACATGAGGAAAACAAGTTACTTTGTAGATGGGCATCAATTCATAATGTGTACAGTAACTTCAGCGTTCATCTTCAGCAGATAGTTTGTAATAATCTTATCAATAATGTGAACAGGATCTGAATCCGCTGTTTGATCCATGGGGGAGTAACTGCCGGTATGGACTGAAGAAGATGTTTATTGTCAATTTAATCATGTTCAACAGGCCTGGATCCTCCATTTCATCCAGATTCATATCATGGATTAACATTTAAACATTTAATGGGGCTGCCCCTGAGCCATTTTCTATCTTTTGACTAAGTTCCATTAGATGATGTCAGTAGTTTTTTTTGCATAATCTTACTATATACTAAATGGAAAAACAAACAAAAAAAAAACAAAGCAACAGACAGGGGCAAAGGCATTAACTGAGATACTGCTCTCCCCACAAAAAAAGAAGAAAAGAAGAACAAGAAAATAAGAAGTACAAAAGTACTGAATCTGAAACCGGTGTGAGTCAGACAAGCTATATAAAACACATGTATACATGACATAATTAACAGGACAATAAATTCTTCATAACAAATGAAGCCATAAAATGAATGACAATAACCACTGAAAACAACCGACAGATGTGATGCCAGAGCTCCAAAGTGCCAACTGTCAAAGTTCACAAGCACATGGCTCCGACAACCCTCCCATCATTCTGGAATTGATCATCCTCACACAATGATGTCACTTTGGCCTGGATAACTACACACACACCACAGCCAAGCTTTCCTCTTTGACATTTTGGGGTCTTCGCTGCCTTTTTCCTTCTGTTCTTTTTTTTCCCTTCTCCCCTGTTCTTCTGGGTTTAATAATTGATTGTTTTAAATTGCTCCAACCTTCCCATCCTTACAGTCAACTGGCAAGGAAAGGTGAATGTCATTTTGTAATGATTTAGTAACTCTTTCATGTCATACTAGTGCAACATCCTGGATCAAGTGACAACAGTCTGACTCACATACGGCACTGCCAATATTGGGCACAATAAGCAAATTATCCGCCGCTTCCTGTGCGTCTTCGCTGTCTGCTCAAATGGGTTGCATCCATCAAAAGCAACACTGAGAGATCATGGACATCACAGAGCTGTTAGGGGAAACCAGTGTTTGCAAGCTACAACCTCTGCATAAAAATTTCAGGACTGAGACATTATGAGCACTATTTTTCATCTACTAACATTCATTTTTCGGAAACATGTTAAGCTAACTGGTCAATGTAACTGTATAACACATACATTTACATGCTTTTCAACACAAGCACACATGCATCAAGCATCCACTGTCATGTCATTGAACTAAAAGTAATCAAGACTTATATTTGATTTTTTTTCAATTAATTTTTTTTCTTTCTTTTCTTTTCTTTTTCTTTTTTTTTTTTTTTTTTTTTGGGGGGGGGGGTCTTGCATGTGTGTGTGTGTGTGTGTGTGTGTGTGTGTGTGTGTGTGTGTGTGTGTGTGTGTGTGTGTGTGAGAGAGAGAGAGAGAGAGAGAGAGAGAGAGAGAGACATGCTGATTAGAACAAGATTGTCCTAACATAGTTAAGTTATGAATGTGCTTATATATATATATATATATATACACACACACACACACACACACATAAATACATACATACATATATATATTTAAAAAGCAGTGAACTGGACTTCAAATAAATTCCAAATGTTTTTTCAGGTAGGCTTGTAAGTACTGAATCTTGCTGCAGTCATGATGCTTATAGGAAGTTATTCTAAGTGTTCACACCTCATGTAAATCAAACATAAGCAAACAAAACATAACAAAACAAAAAAAGGAAAGAAAAAAGATGGAGGAAAAGAGTGAGCAAACAACCTGAAGTTGGACGCAAGTTTCTCAGAACCACTAAATCATGGGTCAGACTGGGCGACCGGCCTCTGGTTCTAGAGAAACCTTAGAATGCAGACCAGTTCCACACTTCCTCCCCATCATATCCTTCAGGCACTCTGTTTCCTCAGCCTTGTAACACTCCTAACTCTTTCAACTTTTTTCCTTGATCTAGGTCTCACACTATAAATTATAATAGCATAACAATCTATCATGTGTGTCCTCCCCATCTCTCTCCTACAGGCACACACACACACACACTCATAGTCATACGCACACGCACACACACACACACACAACACACAACCACACATGCATGCAAGAGTGTGCGCGCACACGCTCACACACACACACAAACAAACAAACACACTCACTCAAACACATACAAATACTGCCTAGTACAGTAGTAGTAATCACGATGAACTAGAACTGACCATAGTGGTTATTTCAATGTTCAGGATGGGGGTGGAATGGGGAAGGGTAGGTTGCTAATTTGTTGAGAGAAAAAAAGACTCTCCTTTCCACTGTCTTCTTTCAGTATGACTTTTTACTTTACTGTCTTTTTCTCTTGTGTCTTGTCTCACAACAAGTCCCAGTTCCAGTTACCTCGGGGACAGTTGGCTGTAAAGGGAACACTGATACAGCTCAGAGTGTGAACACTGTCAAATTATAAACTGCATTTGGTCACAGTATACAGGCTCATGTCTGTCACACTGGCGAACTGCAAGTACAAATCATGCACTTCTGCAGTACAGAACATGCTAAATACGGTGGACTGAAGACACTGTTGATTATCCAAATGTGTGACAATTTCAAATTTATTCTTACACACACACACACACACACACACACACACACACAACACACACACACACACACACACACACACAAACACACACACACACAACTATTTCAGTCACCAGTTAGCTGTCACCTCAATTAAAATGAAACGAAAATGTAATAAAATTTTACATTTAAAGTAATTAAAACCAGATCAATCACTTCTTTAAAAAAATGACTTTACTGAATAAACCATCAGGAAGTAATAAAGAAATGAGACTAGGAATGCAAAGACAAATTACATGACCCCATGCATGTAAGCACACACATCTGGAAGCACACAGGTACACACATCACGCGGTTACAGGTATACAAGTACACATACAGTGACATACATGCTCTTATTCATACAGTAACACATGTAATGATGTATACACATATTCAAACATCTGGCAAAGAAAAGAGATTCCAATGCATTTTTTGTTTATAAAATAAACTGGCATTCATTTTTCTGCATGCTGATCAGTGTCATTAAAAAAAAACTCACATGAAAAGATCACTCAGGAGGTGAACTACAACTGTTGCCAATCTACTGAAATTTAATTACTACACATCTAACATTTTTTCACACTGAAATTCAAAGCAAACCAGAAAGATTCTGTACTTACTGCAAATCTCTCCTTGAAAACATTTGGCCTGACTCCTTCCGTGAAATGGTTATGATCTTTCTTAGTGTCAGTGGCACTTTTCTTGCGGTTACTGTTGGAAGAAATGTGCTGGTACTCCGACAGGCAGGTGTGAGGATGCGAAGCAGAGCTCCCAGACATGGAATTGACCTTGTGCGGCAACTGGGAAGGACTAGGATGGCGCACGTCTTCGTCACTGTCACTGGAGTAGTCACTGCGCCGGTACTTGTAGCGGTTGTAGCTGCTTTTGGAGAAATGCCCCCAGGAACTGACTCCCCGAGGCACACTGGACACTTCATGGGAAACAGTATTAGGGTGGTGCGTGTGTTATTGCACACTGTTCGGCTCTGGGTGGGTGGATAGGTGAAGTCCTGAATGTTGCCATTGACAACATTGCTATAATACTGATCGTGGTTGAGGGGCTGGGTGGTGTGCTGGGACAGGTGGTGGATTTGGCTATACTGTTGCTGGTGGGCCAGATTCTCAACAAACTCCCCCCCTGCTGGGTAGGAGCAGGAACGCAGAGTCACTGGAGTCTCTTCCGGATCATTGTTCTCCCCAAAAGCAAAAGAAGCAGCAGGAGTAAGTGGGTTGTGGTCTTCCATGGATGAGGAACTGGCCAGGTAGGGGTTGGACGATAACTGCCGCACTACAAGTCTCCGCCGGGGCTTGGGACCACAGTCATCCCCACCCTCCCCCTTCCTCACTTTGCCACTGCTCCCCATTTCTTCGTTCTCACCGTTTGTGGTTTTACCATTGGTGAGGGAGGAGGAGGTTCTGGAGTGCTGGGGACAGTCGCTGCCAGGGGAGGTGGAGAGACTCATGTCTGACACCCCTTCACTCAGGTCACTGGCTGACGGACTGGACAGCGACAGCCCCCACAGGCGGAACAGATCCTGCTCGCTCATCAACCTTCATGCAGGATCTCACTATGAGCTGGTACTAAATTAGAATGTGCCATCGTGCACATATCTTTTACATTGTCTCTGTCTGTTGTTGCTTACGGTGTCGCTGAATCCCCTGATCCTTGCCAAACAACACATGAAACAGCTTTCCACAGGCAAGCAACAATCACATTCCAGATGCTGCAAAATCAATCAAGACTGTCAAGACTGATGGTTCTGCTACGCTGGGTCATCTTTGTGGGTGTGTCTCTGATGGCCTGACATTTTGTGACAAGGTTCTGTACTTCCGATCCTGTAGGACAAAAACACCAAAAAAATAGACGAGGTGACAGATGAAACTCATGTCTGGGAAATCACAGAGTAATTGTCAGTTTCTCTTAATTGTTTTCTTTTGTAATTACTTGTTCTTTCACTTTTAGCTGTGTGAGCATAGAGAAGATAAAGGTGTTTTCTTAAAATCTGGAAACTATGGTAATCTAATGTTGGTTATAATATTAGTATGAAAAATGCAGAAGAAAAAGATGGACAGGGAGACATAGAGCTGACAAAGATTGATATATAAAACAAGAACAGCGAGTTCAATGGTCACTTGCTATTTTTGCCGACAATATCAGTTTTCTTATTTTGTTTATCATGTTTCTGATAGTAATTTTCATGAAAACAAATTCAATAAAAGTACACATAAGAAAAAACATTTAACTGCAATGTTATCATAGAAATAACTGCTCTTCTTTACTTAACTGTTCCTGTTGTATGTGTATTCCTGAATACGAGTTAAGTCATAATGTCATTTGAATGAGCCATGAGTAGGTCTCTGCAATGTGTGCTAAGCAAGTATCTGAGAGCATTATCATTATTATGAAAAACATAAAGAAATATTTGTTATCCTTATCATTTGTATGAAAAATAAAAACAACGCTGAACTGTCTTAAAGATAACATCTTACTCTCATCCATCTTAAACCTTTGTTCTTTATAAACCAGTGGACAAATTTTCATACTTGTGTAAATGATTTTTTTGTTCTATCTGCACAAGCGTGTGTGTGTGTGTGTGTGTGTGTGTGTGTGCGCGCATGCGAGTTCTGGCAATTGCAAGTGTATATTTGTACATGACAGAGATGGAGGGAAGGGAGATAAAGAATGAAATAGGGAATGTGAAGGGAAGAGAGAACTCAGAGGCAACCAGCTTGTATGCAAAGGAGGTATGAAGGGGAGATAGAGCTCCGTGGCCATTAACTTGTATGCAAAGGAGGTATACAAAAAAAATTTTGAAAAGTGAGGCAAGAACCTGCAAAGAAGAGAGAATCTATGACTGTAACTAAAACTGGTTTAGCAAACAACAGAGCCATTGCTTTATGGTATTTTGAAATTACTTATTCCTTTTTATTTTGAAAACAACAACAACAACAAACAAACAAAAACAAAAAAAAAACAGAAACCAAAACCAAAGAACACCATACACACACACAAACACACACCTAACAAAAAAGACAACAAAATCAGATTTCCTCATGCTGTTTCTTCTTTTCTCTTTTTCAAGACATGATAAAATATGAATATTGCTACTGAACATGCAACAAATCTGCTTTCGTTTTCTGACAATCATGCCAATTATGTGTAATTGTCTATGCTTCTAAAACAGATGGTATTCTTCTGTACTTGCTTGGAATACATTACAAAAAGGACACAAGTTAGAAGTTTCTGTTTACCCTTTTATACATGTTCATATTACATAAACTTACAATAATTTGTACCAAAGAAATTTAATTATTGTAATGGCTCACAGGTGAATTTTTGGTTGCAACAATTGACTTGGGGGGTGGTGAGTGGGTAGAGGGAAAGAGACAGACTGACAGAGACAGACAGACAAAAAAGCAGACAGACAGAAAGACTGACAGACAGAAAAACACAGACAGAGAGAGAGAGAGAGGGTGAGAAAGTTCAATGTACCAACAGTAATGTAAGGATCGATATAAAGAGAGAGGGAGGTAGGGAGAGCTTGCATGATCTTTTATTCTTGTTTTGCATGCTTTGGCATTGTACAAAACAGACAGCTTGCACTGCGGATGAGGTGCTATAATAATTAAAAAAAAAAAAAAAATCTCCATTTATAATGTGTATCCTGCATCCTCTGAATTCAAGGTTAGTTTCAAAGTCAGAATATGATAATGAATATTACTGTTGTGAGTTTTGTTCACTTTGACTTTTCAAAACCTTACATCTTTAAAGTAAATGAGCATACTATTTTGACTCAAACTCGGTGACTCATTTTCAGTTTGAACTTCCAAAGGAGGGACCTGGTAAAATGTGGCACCAAATCTTTATTAAAAAAACAAACAAACAAAACAGCTGCTGTGGGACAGTGATTAGTCTTATGGACTACCGCCTGGGAGGTCATGGGTTTGATTCTATTCTGAGCTATTCATTTGCAGTATTCATTTGTATGTAGTATTGTATCCCAATCAGCTTTGTACCCTGAATTGACTTTGCCATGGGGTCAGATGGAAAGACTGGGACCACACAGTTCAGTTTCATCAATTTAATAGACCTATGCATCTCTGAGAGTGTTTAAATTTATTGACCAACACTGGTAAGTGTCTGTGTCTCTCTGGCCTTGTTGACGCCGGGATAGATTACCAAAATAAGCATGCAGTACAGCCATTCCATGCAGTCCTTGATCAGACTGGAAATCTGTAGCATCATCTTCATCCTCATCAATCAGCTTTAAAAATGTCTAAAATTCTTTGGTCCTTCATACCCTGCTCTCATGAAGACCTCAGTTTTGATTTCCCCTCTACGTCTGTAATCTTGGTGAGGTTCTATTGGAGTCACATGTATCAGCAATTTCATGGAGACTGTCATTGGATGGACGTAGTTGCGCCCTCCAGAGGGAGAGCTCCTTCATGCTGGCTCTGTGACTAGGCAATTGTTGTCATCAGTAGGGTGTGGGTGTGGGGGGGAAGCAGGTAGTGTCCTGCATATGTTGGATGAGATCAATCATTATCGAACATCATTGGAAGTACTCTGCTGGTAGGTTGCCTCATGACTTAACACTGACTGCTCCCTGTGGATTTCCTTTACTGGTGCTATGGTGGAACAAGTCAGGCTGTGGCAAAGGACCAGAAGCCAGAATGAGCAGACTGGATGCAATGCCACTGGAGTGGAACAGAAGATAAGGCAGCAAAAAATTGAAACAGCAAAAGGGAGAAAAAATTCTCTGATATTTCAGATTTCAAATCTCTTAAATTTTACCTTGGCAATGATTCCAAAAGAATAATAAATGGCATTGAAAAAAAAAAGCAATAAATATATACCTTTTAACATTCAGCAACCTATTCTGACGTCACTTTCCACATGATACACACAAGCAGCCAGTTTGCAAATTAAGTAAGCAAATCAAATGCAATTATTCAATGGGTAATTTAGTAGTTACTTTTCATTAGTCAAAATGTAATTATGCTGATCAGTAAACTGTGACAATGACCATACTCTAGCATTTTGGCAGTCATTTCCTGCTCTAAGTGACTGCCACAGGGGATCAAGAAGGGAATTTGTCCATTAAAAAAAAAAGATAAATCTACATTACGTGTAAATCAACACCATTCAGACTAATCCAATAGCTGAAAGTGAAACAAGCACCAATATCGACAGTCCAATAATATGTCTAGAGGTAGTGTGCACAATGATTTAGGTTTATACAGAGATATAATTCCATGAACAGCTTGTGGTGTCAAGAGTAGGCTGCTGAATTTAACCGTGTGTGATGCCTGCCTGCCTGCCCGCCTGCTTTTGGTCTGGCATGCAATAAAACTCCTGCTTAGCAATTTACAGCAATGGAGATGAAAATAGATGAACGGGGAGGGTACGTGTCTGTGTGTGTGAATAGGAAGCGTGGAAGAGGGGAAGTGGCAAAGGGAAGGGAGCATATGACCAGCTCACACTTTGCAGCATAGTTCTAGTTTACAGCCCCCACTTTGTCTCAATGTCATTGTTTAGATCCTTATATAAAGACTGCATGTTGAGAATCAATGTGATCAATACAAAACCCCCTTCATTGCTGAGTGTAAGTACACCCTGTATATATGCCTGGGAACAGATTGCTATACAGTCACTTGCTATGTTTACTTCACTGTCTCTTATAGTTATAAACTACTTGTAATACAAGCTTGGTATTTGGTCCCCTGACTTGACAGATATTGCAGACTGCTTTCACACAATCTCAGTGTATTTATTTCCCATTATTTGTTACCAGGGAAGTTGGTTTGTTTACATCATGTCATCCTGAAAATTCTCTGGGCAGAAGACATACAGAATACACATTTTGGCCAATGAAAATGTCTAGGCTGGGGCAGTAATGTATTCAAGAACCTCATAGATAAACATGAACTAATAACTAAAACAACGTATGTTGTTGTTGTTCCCTGGCTAAAAGACTCCAGGGACCACCCAAACAGCCGAAGCGCTTGAACACTATGGTACAATTGCATCAGCTGGGGATGAGAACATTACATGTGTGACCATTTTTTATTACCCCGCCACATGGACAGCCACACTTTGGGGGATTTTGTTAACTGGTAATGATATGCTAGGAGCTTGTCACAACTGAAGACAATCCCCGCATAACTATACAGAGCATAAAAGATTTTGATGTAGCCTTGGATTATTATTAATTTAATGGATAAATTAGACTGAGCTACTCTATGACTGGACCAACAGACATAAGAAAATATATATACAGAAGGGGCGTAAAAAGCCTGAACAGACTAAGTTGTTTGATACAACGCCCCAAATCCTGATCCTGATCCTGAGTAAACAGGGTTCAGGCCAAAGAGGAGAAGGGATGGGGGGAGGTGGGGGAGGGGGGGGGGGGGGAGGCTGCTAAAATAGGTTTTTGCCCATTGTTGTTTTACTTGTAGCTTACTTCTGGTCATATTCATATGTCACCTATCTTCTAATCTAGGTGGCTAAACCCTCCCATTGGTTAAAAAAAAAAAAAGAAGAAAATTAAAAAAAATTAAGAAAAGCAAAGGAAAAGAAAGTTAACTGTGGGACACGCACAACGAAGGACGAGAGCAGAAAAGAGGCTAGAATAGTTGAAGCAAGTTCATTATTTTCACTAAAATTGTTCTTTGGGTTTGCTTTGATAATCTGTGCGCGCCCATCGACAAGTCAGGCCAAAAACACAATCGACGACAAAACTTGCTGTCTCTAAATTCTAATTGATTAAATTTGGTGACCTGTCGTCCTGTGTCAATTTATGTCTGAAGCAAGCCTGTAAATATTTGTGGTTTGCATTGATAAGTTTACCTCGAAGCTCAGGACAGTCTGGCAGTCGATCTAGCGGCTAGTAAACTCAGAGGTGAAACTAGTGATCATAGATAAGACAGTGAATTGAAACAACAGGGTAAGGGTTGCTTAGTTTTTTCCTTAATTTCTGAGTGTGGTTGTATGCAAACGACCGTTCAACCTCTAATAAAAGTATCGATTCTAATTTCGCTCATAACAGTATCCGTTAATCGTAATTTTATCAAATTTTCACGATTGTCATCATAAACCTACCTTCAAAATCATGTCTCAAAAAATTTGTGCAGTCAACAACATTCAACGGAACGTCGGGCAGCTCGACCACAATCGTCAATCACCGCACCCTGCAGACAAAATCATTTGAGAACTGAACCGTTTGGGGATCGTATGTGGTCATCCAGATCAAAATTGTCTATGACGCTTTCTTATAATGACAATCTGAACTTTTTAAACCGATATTAACACAGAGGGGAACACAAAATGCTAAATTTTACAGAATCTGACATTGTTTGATTTTGTAATCAGTAACAGGCCACAAAGCTGTGCAAAAATATATACTGGGAGATAACAGAGTAGACTATATACACCGAAGCTGTGCGTCTTTGCCACTTGTACTATTAGTAGTAGTAGTGGCATTAATACAGTATTATGGACTGTGGTGTGTCTCTATTTGACGCCAGGAGCACAGACACAACCAGCCGTGTCTCCCTGATGAGTTCCGATCCAGCGGATGAAAGGCCTCGGAGCAGGCAATACAAATAGATCTGCCTTCGAAAGGGATTACGATGGTTCCCTCATGCAGCTAGTGAAGAGTTTTCATATCTATAATATATTTTCTTAATTTCACGTTCCCAGTTTCTCCATCTTCAACCCCCCCCCCCCCCCCCAAGTCCAAATCCTTGCCAAGTCATTACGATGAAGACAGTTGAGTTGTTGGCCTGCGCTTGTTTTTCCCCCCACTATTAGATTGTTCGTCTTTGTATTTGTCTGACTTTATTCAAGTTTAAAAGGCTGTGCCAGTCTTGAATAAAAGTTACTCTGTGTTAGGTTTTCTTATAGGAGCAAAAGTTACCCTACTTGTTTACTGTTTATTGTTTACTGTTCCCTGCCTCATTTCATTTTCAATTTCGTTTCGATTAAATGGAGGTTATTTGTTTCTGTTCGTCTTTGTATTTGTCTTTTGATCTCATCCTTGGGTGGATCCTCAAGCGTAGGCTCAAAGATTGTCCCCTACATTTTATACTGTTTGTATAATGTCTTTAGTTTTTCAGCTGCTTTTTTCCTCCCCACACTTTCGTTTGGTTTCATTTACTACCCTTCACTGGCTGCTTTGGGGGTTCTGTTGGATTTTTTTTAACCCTTGGTGGTGAGAACACCACGGTATTATGGACTGTGGTGTGTCTCTGTTTGACGCCAGGAGCACAGACACAACCAGCCGTGTCTCCCTGATGAGTTCCGATCCAGCGGATGAAAGGCCTCGGAGCAGGCAATACAAATAGATCTGCCTTCGAAAGGGATTACGATGGTTCCCTCATGCAGCTAGTGAAGAGTTTTCATATTTATAATATATTTTCTTAATTTCATGTTCCCAGTTTCTCCATCTTCAACCCCCCCCCCCTTCCCCCCTTAAGTCCAAATCCTTGCCAAATCATTACGATGAAGACAGTTGAGTTGTTGGCCTGCGCTCGTTTTTTTTTCCCCCACTATTAGTTTGTTCGTCTTTGTATTTGTCTGACTTTATTCAAGTTTAAAAGGCTGTGCCAGTCTTGAATAAAAGTTACTCTGTGTTAGGTTTTCTTATGGGTGCAAAAGTTACCCTACTTGTTTATTGTTTACTGTTCCCTGCCTCATTTCATTTTCAATTTCTTTTCTTTTTCAGCTCTGTATTACCACTCTTTCTTTGTTTTCCCTTTTGTCTTTGACCACAGCTTCATTTCTGTCGATCCCAGTGTATGCCTGATGCCTAGTTTGTGTCCTATTATTTCCCTGATCTTGAGACTTTTCTTTACTTCCTATGTTCTGCCACTCTGGACTTAACTCATAAGCTAGTCCCCCGAACAGCATGAGACAAGATGTAGTACTTCTCTTATGATCATCAAAGCAAATGATTCTCAGTGACTGAAATTACTGTAGGCCTACCAAATGCAGAGCGGAGGAAGCATGCATTTAAAAGACTAATTATGCCTATCAAGCCAGCAGCTTGAGGAAATTTGACTTTCATGTTAAATTCCTCGCAGCTTAGGTGGTAGCGATTTTTTAAAGGTGCATCTACCTATGATCTCATGAAGCAGCTTTGGTTTCTGAAAAAAAAGAGGACTAGAGGCCTAAAGGCAAGGGTAGAAGCAACTTTGAAGAGTTCAACCTGGATCTAATCTTCGAGGAACAAAATGTAACTTCGTAAGGTTTAAATTCCCCTATTCGTGACAGATCTCCAATTGCTAAGACATCCCAGCCTCTCAATCCAAGATTTGGTCATAGTAACTTCAGATGAAGCAAGCTGCATATATCACTGTACACATACCACTCGATTCATAGATCATTAACAGTGTCCAGATTTTTGCCTTGTATCATTAGCCCATACGTATTAATGTTTTACTATGAAATGCACCAGTGTGTGGTTGATAACGATCATTTGTAAATGAATACATATGCACAATTTTAACAAAAAATTGTCACATTTTCGTTCCCCTCCCATTTCCTGTCCTGCTCCTCTCATGGTCCCCCCTCACTTCCATTCCTCTTTCCTACTTAACACACACACACACACACACACACACACACACACACACACACACACACACACACACACATGCTATACCTGTCTGTAAGCATCAGAGGAAGTTACTTCATTCCAACGGCTGTGCATATAGCCAAATTGAACCGTGGGGTGAAAATATCATAAGCTTCCGGTCAAGACGCTGTAGCTGTTGTTGAGGATCGTTGATCAAGCAGCATACTAAAATCTTTCTTTGAAAGTAAACCAAAGTTATTAACAATGATGGAAGGAGGGAAAATGGAAAAAGCACTCGAAAAGCATTTGGAAGAAACGTAAGACATTTTATTTCATTCCTAGATGTGCTGTTTGTGCTTTATTTTCTGTCTTCACGTTGTATGGTGCAGTGGGCTAGAGGGGCGTGTCTATCCTGCCACAAAAACCAGCATGGACTGTATGTCAGTCATAGACTTTGACTTTGACGTTACAAGGTTCAGGTCCTTTAAGTCATAGGACCATGTTCAGGTTCTCAAAACTAAAAACTGATTGACATATGCTACATACGACTTTTACTGTTTTTATATCCCCCCCCCCCCCCCCCCCCCCCGACTTTCTTAAGTCTTTCGGGTGTTTACTTTCACAATTTTAAATCGGTGATGTTATTCTAAAGGGGCACAATCAACTCGCGCAGGTTGAGTCCGCAGAGCAACATTTTGTTTTTCTTTTTTATTTGATTTTAAAGTAATCAGTTACATGGTGTGAAAACAAGTGTTTTGCAGGATAGCTGTAAAGAACTGCACATGCTAGCTTCCTATCAGTATCACTGTTGAAGTTAGATTACAGTTGACTGGACAACTTACAGTTGACTGGACAACTAGATCAGGTGATCATCTATCTGTGTTTTATGCATTTTCAGATATGATTGAATTGATTTAAAAGAATTTGTTGTAAATGTGTTTGAAATTTTCAGAATAAAGGGATGTGTGTATATATCAGTATTTTTGACTAAGCTTTTCTTAACAAAGATAAGTCAGTTGATATCAGATGGTTAAATGACAGTTGTGTTAATATGTAACAAAACAGAAGACCTAGGTGTCATCTGTTCTATCATATCATTGTAGAACATTTGGAAAAATTGGAATTATTTACTTCAAATGTTTTATTTTTAAAAGATAATATGGATTGCACAGTGAGCAGTGACATTCATTCCGTATCCATTTTATACCTGATTTGAGGAGATAGGTGATTGATTGTTTTTCATTTTCATTTTCTAGAATGTTCATCTTGCCTGAAGAAAACCAAAGAGGTTAAAATGCATCATGTTTTATCTTGTAAGTTGTTCGTCTCTGTAGTTTGGCGGAATAGCAACTTTCATTTTGAGTTTTTTTCAGTTTCTGCCTGCACTCACCTCACTTTGAAAGTAACTTTGTATACACATAAAAATGTCGCTGATAGGTAACCTTAAGGTTTTACTTCTGGAGTAGAGAGAGGATAAAAAGAGAGAGAAAGAGAGTGAGAGAGAGAGAGAGCTAGAGAGAGAGTGTCGGTGCAAAACGGATTTGTAATCAAGTGAAATATCCAATTTCAGTTTATCCATTTAGTATTTTAGAGGAAGAAACTTTATTTCTATGTGATCACTTATTTGAGATTCTATTGATTTCAGATGCCGGATGCCAGGTGTCACTGGAGCCATGTGTGTGGATCAGCATGGATTGATCTTAACCGGTCAGCTAGGATAAAGAATTTTGTTGTTGTTGCTATTTATGTAGTCTTGCACTGAAACCATATATTATTGTCTTATGCAGGAAGCAATACAAAAAGTGAAGTTCATGGTTAAGTCTCTCTCCTTTTTCACTGGATCTTAGGTGGTCGTCAGAGTGCTCGTCTTTCAGATGAGACAATAAACCGAGTCCCATGTGCAGCATGCATGTAGCATATGTAAAGGAACCCATGGCAACAGTGGAATTTTCAGAATTCTGTAGGAGAATCCACATTGAAATTTGAAGTTAAACAGAGACATACAGATACAAACAAAAAAACGAAGGGTAGTGTTATTCTATGGCAATGCCCTCTCTCTCTTGGAAGAGTGTTCCTGAGTTCACACAGAGAGATCTGTCATGAGATTGAAATTATATTATACAGCACAATATCATACAATGCAATGCAATGCAACACAACAGGAAGAAAAAGAGCCACCAGAAGGTGGAAAACAGTATGGTGCCATACAGATAAAGTACCCTCAGCTGAACAAAAGGATTTGAAGGCAAACAAGTTTCAAATTACCTCCTAAGTTGTGCACCAAAGCTGAGATCATTGTCCAAAGTCCCTATCACATATTCAGAGCAGGAACTTTCTTTACAGCAATTTAGTTGAAATTTCAGGTGTGATGGATTACATTCGGCAAATGATGGCACTCGTTGACATTAAAACATGGCAGGTAGGATAAAGAGACATTTGTCACTGGAGGAACCAGGGGGGAAAAATAGCAAAAATGACAGTTTACACAACATTTTGTTATACCAGTAAGACTGTTAATTCTGTTAAAGTGTTGCATTTTTATTACTACTCCATGTCATTCACAAGGGTGGTTGTAGACAGTACGAAGTCTGAATTTTGGTAGCTGCATGACGATCATGGTGCAGTCTGCCTGAAGAAAATGCTGTATTAGAAGAAATAAAATAGTGGACATGTTTGGTATCTGAAAAACGTTGCTTACTTTTAAAACAGTTCAGGCAAGGGTTTTTCAGCCTCGCATGAATCAAAAGACATGATTTATTTGAGGACGAAGGTATTCATTGTGTTTTTTTTTCTCCATCTAGTAAGAGTGTAATGGATTGCATATTGGAACAGGTTTGGTATCCTGTTCAGTGCCTGTTGCATCTCTGTGTGAGTCATAGCCCAATTATACTAGAAAGGGCAGTGAACCGTCAGAGGTTCAGTGTGTCTGGGGCACAGCATAATGGAAGGTAGAACTCATCCCTCTCCTTCTACTGCCTTTAACCTTCCCTGAGTTGAATGAGGTATTGTTTGTGTTAGGTGAATAGAGTGTGTTTTCAAGGTAAAAAAAAAAGTCCAGCCACATACGTGGTTCAAAGTCATTTCTGTCAGCATCACAGCCAAATGCTGAACAGCCATTTTATTAAGGTCCTAATGTGTGAAATCCATTTTATTGTTTGTCTCATTGTCATTAAATCATTTATTTTTTTGTCTTTAGATCATGAAAGCAAAGGAAAACAAAGTCATGGAACCAAAAGAAAACTAACCTAATCAGAGGAAAAGTCTGTGGAAACAAGTATTCATGTAAAGGAATGCATTTCTCATGGTCAGTTGCAGACAAAACAAAGAAAATACTGTCCAGCGCGGTCTATAGTAATAATTAGAATTTTGTGTTTTATTCAAGTCTCGTCAGCAGTTCACTGTGATCAGTATTGTGCTACAACTGTATCAACAACTGAGCAAGGCTGCCCAATACTTTTGTTGAATGTGCATGCAATGAAATGGCCGAACACATTGAAAATTTTAGACTGAGGGTAAAACATACAACAAAATGTTTGCCAGCAAGCATGTCCGTGTATAACATGAACATTGAATGCATCCATTGTGACGAGAGCTTGAAACTTGGCCAAACTCAGCGACGCAATGTTTGAAATGCACCCAGAGTTCCTTAGCAGAATATAACAAATTGCATTTTGGCGAAAGTTTTCTTCTGGTAGCATCAGTATTATTGAAGGTCATTATGAGAAATTCATCAAAATATTTTGGCCCTAGGAATATGCTTGGTTACAAAAAAAAAAAAAAAACAATCATCAAAATGATCTGTCAAAACTGTGTAGCAGCTGATGCAAAGTCAGCTGCTTGTGCTAAGTTCAAAAGCGGCAGATCCTTTTG
Source organism: Conus canariensis (assembly GCA_033310375.1). Lineage (NCBI taxonomy): Eukaryota > Metazoa > Mollusca > Gastropoda > Neogastropoda > Conidae > Conus > Conus canariensis. The sequence continues at coordinate 33,308,973 of CM065721.1, read as the reverse complement.
TCACCGAGACATCAAACTTTTAACATATGGCAATGGAAACTGGTTACCTTTATGCCCTCTATAAACCTTTATAAGGTACAAGTTGATGTAAAAACACCCTGCAGAAAAAGCTTCAGGAGGTTTGCTACTCCCTGAAGAGTTTGGGGAGTGCTGAACAAATCTTTGGGGAGCACCGATCAGATTAAGAAAAACTTGAACAGTGGATGTATGATGTTGAAAAAGATTTTGATTATTTCTTGTCATGTTTAGACTATGCCATAAGTTAAAACAAAACAAAAAAATCAAAATTCATGTGTTTATATGTTTTTATCTTTTTATTTGTTGTCCAGCTCGAGGACAGGTGTCCAGGCATGCTTCAGGACCTGTAGCATCACTGGCCCAGCAAGCATCCACTTTGACCTCTCTCTCTGGCTCTACCCCTGTCATTGTCATTGAATCTCATAATGGGTCAGTCTTTGTCTATTTCATTTTGATGCTTCCTTCCTCATCTCTCTCAGCTTACCATCTCCTTCCTTCCTACCCCTTCCTGTCACTGTTTGTTGTTGTTGTTGTTGGTGTACCCTGGCTTAAAGACTCCAGGGATCATCCAAATAGCTGAAGTACTTGAACACTATGGTACAAATGCATCAGCTAGGGATGAGAACATTACATGTGTGACCATTTTTATTACCCCACCACATGGGCAGCCACTCTGTGACTTCAAGGGATTTTGGAGACTGATAATGTTATGCTAGGAGCTTGTCATCATGTCATGACTGAAGACAATTCTGCATAACTATGCAGAGCATAACAACATTTTGATGTAGCCTTGGTGTTCTATCCTATGTCAATTGGTCTGACACAGCCTTAACCCGAAGAGTGCCTATAAGCCGTCAGCTGACGCCGAAGTAAAAATGCTTTCCCAGTGCCTATGGGCCGTCCACTGACGTCATGCATTTTTCTTGAATTTTCATTCGTTACTATTTCTATTAACGGACTCAAATAGAGTGTGTGTAGTAAGCCTTATATGTCTGTAGTATTAAAATGATATGCAAATGACCACACGTGAGGGGAAAGCCCATTTATTCTCATCACTGACTGGATGACCAGCCAGCACTTCGTCTTGCTTGCAAAGATGGCGGCGCAACCTTCGACAAGCGTAACGACCAAATCAACATATTTACACAGCTGAGCAGGCTCTGCTAATCATTTTTGACAAAGACAATAATCTTTTATTCAATGACTTACTCGAGCATGAAGGTGAGATGATGATTGTAATGGAATTGCCGACCGTATTCGTCAGTTATTGTGTCGGGCTGTGTGACCTCAGTGTGTGCTCAGCTGACTGGTTTGCCAGCGTCGAACGAGCTCGCCTAGTGTGTACTCTGCACTGCGTGCCAGTGACCAGTGATGTGATAGTCAGCGCGAGGGCAGAGGGAAAGGTAGGAGAGGGCAGAGGGAAAGGTAGGAGAAGAGGAGGAGTGAAAGAGAGGGTTGAAGTCCAGCAAGGGGGCGTGGTGGGGGGAGGGGGGCGTGGTCGTGGACTGACCTGTCTGCATAGAGTGTGAGCGTCTTGATAGACTTCTAAACTGTTTTACTTTCATTCACAGGTGTAGTATGACAATACAAACTTTATTTTCAACTTTTTTGCTTTGTGTTCTTTTTTGGATGTGAAGCTGTAGTGGTAAATACATATGTTTTTGATTGTGCAAAAAAATCTATCCAAATCTAAATGCCTAAATATTTTTTTATTATCAAAATTAAAACAAAAGAAGCCCAGATTCAAAATCTTCATTCAATTTCTTTCAAAAATCGTATATATTTCGTTGTTATATCTTTTGTAGTTTCTGAGCTCGAATTTTTTGTTAATTATTACCCCCAAATCATTAGATTTCCCTGGCACTGGGAAAGCCTTTGTTTGTAACATTTTCAAGCAGTGAACGGGTTAAGCCAAGGTGGCGTCAGTGTTTGGATTTTTGATCTCTCAGTCTTGGATTTTTTTTTTTCATGTATTAAAGTTTATTAGGAAAAAGAATCATGGATGTGGAAACTTCATATAATTTGTCATTACTTTATGCAATTGATATGCTTTTTTAGTGATTGAATACAGAAAACAAATTTGATTTGTTTGGCTTTGGAAAGACTTTTTTTTTTGGCAAAATGAATTTGGGATATTTATGTCTTCATCCCAAACTGGCTGTTTATGATCGAGAAAGTCAAGATTTGTCAGAAGCCTAATTTTCCTGGACCCAGTATCAGCATTCCTTAAGACCTCCTGCATCTCTGCCATTATTGCAACAGTTTAACCTTAAGAAAATATTTGATTTAACCTTTGGTTACATTGTGCTTGTTATATTTGAATCTTTGCCAAATTTTCCATTGATTTCGTCCATGTGTGCTGTTGTAGAGATGCCAAGGATATTTTAGTATTGATTTAATTTTCTAGGAATTCTCTCTTTCTGTCAGCCTTTTTGACTCTGCCTTTTCAGCTCTGTTAATGACAGCTTTTCTTTTTTTTTTTTTTTTTTGGTCTTTCGCATCTTCAGCACCCCATCAGTGGCATTACTCCCATACCACTTAATCCAGCAATATAAAACACAGCCACACCCAGTTTTGCTCCTTATAACTCCCAACACTCCAGCTATAGAGAATGGTTGGTATCAGATCATCATGAGGTAGGCCACCAGAGAAGACCCTGCATTTCTGCCAAGCATTTCAATGGTGTTTGATGCTGCTGCTACAGTGATTCAACATGCACATGGCACTACCTTCTAAGTCCTCTACTGAAGACAGTAACTGCTTTGTCATAGAGCCAGCGTGAACGTGTGACCCCTCTGAAGGGCCTCACAGTGTCCCTGCAATGAGAGTCTCCGTGAACTTGTCAATCAGTAGCACCTTAAGGACTGACCTTGTGCGTGGATGTGGAGAAGAAATTGGAACTGAGTGTGCTGGGTGTGAAGGGCCGTATCATTTTACATATTTTTGTTTATAATGATAAAAAGAATAATGAGGATGATCATGACGGTACTCTAGAGTTCTACTGTAGTCTAAGACTACATGACAAGGGTGATGCTACACTTCCGTTCACAATATATCTCGGGTTCATTCAGGCTGGAGAGATACAGACACCTGCTATGTTGAAGAGGAAAATTAAGCAAAACTTTCATAGTTGCATCGTTAAGTGGGCGACACTCAACAATGTATTTTCCAGTCTTCCCATTTTGAGCCCACAGCATACTTAACTCTGGGGAGCTCACTGGGGCTGAAAATTCCCACCAAGAAATCTCTCTGTGGGGACTTGAACTTAGTCCCTGTTAGCATGCAAGTCTGTGGCGTTAACCATTGTACCACGGTGGCTGCTTTACTGTCTGCTTCAGGTCTGTTTTATCACCGATGTACCTGACTTGGATCAAGAATGCTTGACCGTTTTCTTCCTTTTCTTACCAAGTACAAAATAACAGTTGTACAGAGCTCTATCATGGCTTTAATCAAGGAAAGAAAGGAAAGTCCAAATCCTCTCATTTAAAAGCATGCATGCACATGCACGCATGCATGCGCGCACGTAGCACGTGCACACACACACCACACACACACACACACACACACACACACACACACACAGACTAGCACACACACACCAAACCACACCAGACCACACACACACACACACACACACACACACACACACACACACACACACATACCACCACCACCACCACCACCACCACCACCACCACCACCCCACACCACCACACCCAACACCACACACACACACACACACACACACACACACACATTCTCTCTCTCTTTCTCTCTGTCTGTCTCTCTCTCTAAATGTTAAAAGGTAACTGTTAGAAGAAGAGATGGAGAGGCAGGGGGGAGACAGCCAGAGAGGAGGTAAAAAGAAGAATTAACAAGGAGTGAGGGGAGGAGGGGTATTGGGTGGAGGAAAAGGGGTTTAGAAGGAGGGAGGGAGGATGAGAGAAAGGTGCAAGTGATATTTGTTTTCATGGAGACTATATATAAAGAATATCAAAATCATATACACTGAAAAACATTCCAGTTTGTTCCTTGATTTTCCACAGGAAATTTTCAATTGAAGGAAAAAGTGCTGTGTGTGTTTTAGATTCTTCTATAGTTATATCATTTTTTTAAAACAATATGTGTATGTGTTTGTGTTGCAGAAAAACGTTAATAAAGAAGGAGGATGAGTGTACAACAGCAATTTTCAAGTCATGAGGTGGAACCAGACAGCAGGCCACTTTCTTTGCACTGCCATGTGGGATCAGCAAGAATGGAAGAGACAACTGGAGAGGAATGTCTGAGTCCATGAGAAAGACAAATGGGTGTGTGTGTGTGTGTGTGTGTGTGTGTGTGTGTGTGAGAGAGAGAGAGAGAGAGATATAGAGATAGTGCCTGTATTCAAGCAAGAAAGATTTGGAAAGAAAGCAGTTAAGTAGTAGTATATTTTCTTTAGATTTAACTAAAAAAAAAAAAGAAGAAAAAAAATCAAGTTGTGCGATGTTTGTGTGAGAGAGAGAGAGAGAGAGAGAGAGAGAGAGCAAGAAAGTGAGATGAATAAGTGCTGAGAGGAAAATGTAAGTTATGAGATTAAATTGTTGTCACTGTGCATAGGCTCTGTGGGAGAGAGAGAGAGAGAGTGTATGTGTGTGTGTGTGTGGGAGAAAGAGAGAGAGCATGAATTTGTATGCACTTGAAAACATTCAATGATAGATTTTTGTATATTTTGTTCTACACAAGCATGTAAATTAGCTGTATGCAAGTGATGGAAATAAAAATAGTATCAGATTTGGCTAGTTTGCATGTGTAAATGGAGTCTTTGTCATCTGTTTAAGCAATTTATGCCTGTATTATCAGTGTATGTACGCGTGTTTAGTGTTTTTCACTTTGTTGGCATTGGCCATTTTAAATTTACTGAAACAGGCAACTGTGTATGTATGTGTGTGCATATGTACATATGTATGCGTGCACATGCACTCGTATGTGTTTTGATATGTACATAATTTTCTGTGAGAGCACACATGAGTGTGTGTGTGTGTGTGCAAGTGTTTAAAAACTTAACAGAAACTTATTTGTTTGTTTAAACTCAGTTATTTGTAATAAATTGTTGCTCACAATAAAAATGTTTATTTTCCCAGATTTTAGCTTCTACGTTTATGGGGTATGTCGGCAGCTTTTTTTAAATAAAATGAAGCCAAGAAAGCAAGGATTTTACTAATCTCATGTGATTCTTCGCCAGCTATGGTATGAATGAAACAAATGTTCTTTTCATTTTGTTGTTGCTTGATCACCATCATTTGACCATTTTTGAATTTATAAGTCACTTTGCTTTGAGCAATGGTGATAACATGCTACCATGGATGCATTTATTATGCGTTAGGAATCATATCTACTTAAGTAAGCTGAATTTTGCTGTGGACAGGCAAAATAAACTAAACGAATTAGAAAAATCGCTGTAGATGAAGCCGAGTTACATCGATCATCTTGATGATGAGAATGTGAAATTTGAGAAACATATCTGAGCACTAGATTTTAGAGTGTTTGTCAAGTGCAACAGTGGAGAAGGTTATAACAATTGATTGTTACCAGTCTGAAATATCAGTCAGAAGATTCTAATAATTATAAATGCTGGAAGCGCACTGGATGTGAAGTGGCTGCCAGGTGTTGAGTGAGAAATTTCCTATGTCAAGATGCAGAATTAGTAGAGGCCCATCCCCCCACCCCCACCCTGTTCCATCTCCGTTCATGTGCATATTGTAAACAGAAGATAAGTACTTTGACACCTTGACTGCTAAACCTTGAAAGCTGCTCATTGTGCTTGGATTTGAAAGATAGTAGGTGTAGTTTGTGTAGTGTTTAGAAATGTCATTGGTACTGACAAAAAACAAACAAACAAACAGAAAACTAAAACAAAGCAAGCAATTTGGTGAGTGAAACCAATGTGTAAGAATTGGGAGTTATCTCCCTTTGTGCAGGCTGGGGGAGATGGCCATCAGAATATTCACCCACTGCACCGTTTCATGCAATAGAATTATGTTGTATTCACACATATGCACACAAGCACATTCACATGTGTGCGCGCGTGCACACACACACACACACACACACACACACACACACACACAATCAAGACAAGTTGATATTTTGAACCCTATAGGGGGCATGACGATAAACAAATAAAGTTTATGTTTCAAAAGCACTATGAAATAGAAACTGTCTTTTGAATATTCTTATCACGGTAGATTACACAAATGACAACATTTGCTTTTTAAACTGGAAGAAGATTCACAGTGTTGGTCAACTCTTGGAGCAATGTTTCTTCCCCCCGTTGAAACAGGTGTGCCTGCCTGTCTGCCCATCCACATGCCTTCCTGTCTGCTTGTTCATCTTGCTGTCTGTTTGCTTGTCTGTCTGTCTGTCCATTTGCCTCCCTACACATGCACCACTCTGCCTGCTGGTCAGTTTGTTCTTTCTTCCACCAGCCTGCATCTCAGACCACTCATCTCTCTGAGTGTTCGACCCTCAGTCTGTCTGGCTGTCTTTGTTCCTTGTCTGAACATGTGAGGTTCACCATTGTTAAAGAGTTTTGTGTGTGCGACCATTTTTAAATCCCACCATACCCAAGGATGAGTCTAAGCGTGACACAAGTGTGCATCCTTTTGTGAAAGGTGGAATGGGGTTCAATATGCGAGCAAATTTTGTATACATGGATTTGCACAAGGATCTTGGGTTTAAAGAATTAAAAAAAAACCCCATAAGGACTAGGATGGGACTGGAAATTGCACAGATGTTGACTGTGAAGAGAAAAATTCTTCCATCGAGGGCTGTCTGGCGTGGGCATCAAATCTCAGAATTAGAGTCTGATACCTTACAAGCCCCTGTCTGTCCATTCCTTTGTCTCTCTGCCTTCCTTTGTGTCTATGTGTTCCACTGTCTATCCGTATGGCTGTCTGCTGGCCAGTCTGAATGGGTTTGCCTTTACCCATCGTCCACTTGTCTGTCTGCTAATGTAATGTCCACTTGGATGTCTGCGTGCCTCCCTGGCTGGCTGCTTATCAGTCTGGGTGCTGCCATCAGTGTGCCATGAAATAAACATCTCGTATATACACTTCTTGATAGGAACCTTGAAAGTATAATCCCAGCTGGCAGATAGGTGTGATCTCTGGTTGTTCATAGCTCGTTTGTGTCATTTCCTTGGAAGCAGAGACCTGAATGGAACATGAAGATGGAGAAATACAGGCCTAGAGAGAACATGCATCTGAAGGGAAGGGAGTGGCCTGAGATGATAGACATCGTAGTCTTGAGTAGATTATAGATTTATTTTTGTGGAGAGGGTGGAAGGAGGCATATACCTGGGGTTCCAGTTCATACCTGATCCATCTGATTGCATTGCTTTTGTGACGAATGGAACACTAAAGTCAGTCTAGGATTAAACTACAATGCAGCGTTTTATGAAGGCAGGAAAGAAAATAATGACAGTAACAATAAAAATCAAAATCTCCCAGATACAAACGATGTAAATGGTACACTACATTCAAATGTAAATTTGTCAAATTTGAAAACTAAAAGTGATGATCGCCTATTTAGATCCAGTCATGACGAAAGCAAGAACAGTGAACGTCTACTATGGCTTGTCAAGTCTTCTGTGTGGTTTTGACGCGCACATGCACCCTCGCTCGCAGGATGTTGTGCACCCACAGTGGTTTAGCCTAACGAACCACAAGTACGTTTGCGACCATGCACGCTCACGCGTGTGCTGAACCTTCTCCTCATACCCCTGCCCCCCCCCCCCCCTCCCCCCAACCCCTCTCACACAAGCACACACATTAATTTATCTGTCGGAGGTTGAGTGAGGTTGGCAGAGCAACATGTGTGATAAGGAGCAGGAAAACGTTCTGGTGAACTACTTCTTGTCCTTCCTCTTTTTTTCTTCCACCCATCTTCCCTTGCTCCAAACACAAACTGTCATCGTAACAAGTGAATGCCAAAGCAGAGGAAAGGGGTGGGGTGGGGGGACAAGAGGGAAGGGCGAAAGAAGATCGTCTCAATTCTTTGCGGCCAACCCGCTACCCCCAAATAACATTTAAAAACGAGAAAAGAAAGGCGGGGGGGGGGAGGGGGGGGAGGATAATAAAGAAACGGGGGGAAAGGGGATGAGAGAAGAAGAAAAGGTAGGGTAAGATGAAAGGGAAAGGTAAGAAATAACACTGAAACAGATACTAGCGTTTTGAGAACAAAGCAAGATAACACCCACAATACACAACTCAAAGCAGGGAGGGGGGGGGGGGGGGGGTAGCAATAGAAGGGCATCTGTGAGTCATTGATGCAGTCCGGCCCAGGAGTTCAGGGCCAAAACACTTGTCTGAAGAGAGGGGGGGGGGGGGGGGGGAGGTTCTTCTGAAGGTTTGCACTCCTTGGAGTTTTTACTTACCGACTACTTGGTGTCGTCAGAAAGAGACCCATTTGGCAACAATTCACTTGTTTGTTTGTATTGTGTAGTAAACAGACGTTACTGTGTCCTCAGTTTGTGTCTTCATTTGTGTTTTCTAAAGGAGACAAGATGTAGATGGATTTGTCCCCTCACCCTCCACCTCTTGTATTCCCTTCCAAATTATTCCACCTTCTTATCTCCACTTATTCCCCCTGGTCCTTTCATGCACTCGCCTGTCTGACGTATGAATTGGAATGAAATTTGAAATGTATTTTAGGTATTATAATCTGAATAGCTTTGATTTTGTGTTGGTACCATTCGTCTGCAGTTCTCCTGCCCCAAAGAATGTTTTTCTACCGAAATATATCCAGAAATAAATGAATCTACCACGCAGTTGTGCTGATTTAGTTCTCTGTGTACCGATCCTCTTTCTGAGCGTCATTCAAAACCATTGACATCAGTTAGTTACGAGAGCGCGGCTTTAAACTGAAGTTTTACACACACACATGCGCACGCGCGTGCACGTTCGATGTTCCACCTGAGTTTCTTAAAGAGATCAACATTTTCATCTAAGATTTTGCGGAGAAAAAAAAAGATTTTAACAACATCCTGGTGTGTTTTTCGAAAATATGTTTCAATGAGTTGTGTGAGTATATTGTGTGATTTTTATTCATTTTTTTATTTTCATTTTTAAAGAGTTGCCATCAACGAGGTAACAGCTTTGCTATGACCCTTTACGGACGACTAAGCTATAAGCAACGTTATCTCTGCCAAGTCATCGTTTTAAAGACGAAGGAGTTGTTGGTCTGCACTTGTTTTCCCCTACTTTATACTTCTTCAGCATATCCAGTTTTGGTTCCTTCTCTTGCTTATCAGCAATAAGGGCATGCACAGCTACTCCAAACCGGGTTAATTAAGGCACTGTTTTGTCGATGAACAGAAACGAGAAGAAAAACTTTTAAAAGATTAGAGGTCAGAAGAGGTCTCCCTCCCTCCACCCCCCTCTCCCCCTCCTCAGTGCATAAAAAAATTATAACGTCCTCACAAAGTGATTCCGCACGGAATTTGCTCTCACATCCAACATTGTAACCATGATTACAACCCCCCACCCCTACCTTTTTTTTTTTTTTTAAATAAAAATGTCACACGTGCCACACGAAAAAAAAAAAAAAAAAAAAAAGGAAACGCGACTAAGGCCTGTACTGAGCTCGACTCACAGTTCCTGGCTTCTAACGTTATTTTAAGCAACGAGACAGTCAGTTCTGCGGGTCAGATTTGAAATAGTTCAAACTTGACGCCGGATTTTTAGCATCTCACTCAGCAGGTCTACGTGTTCACGCCCCGGAGGAGAAAGAAAGCAATTCAAAAAATGGATCGAACTGTGATGAGCGAAAGAGTTCTGAATCGGATGGTGGACAAGAATCTCCGATCAGTTTGTCTAATATATATGTAAGTATATGGGTATTTATTGGAAAAGATTTCCTTTCGTAAACCGAACCTGGTGGTAGAAGAAGGGAGGAGACGGGGTTAGAGGCGAGAGAGAGGAAGGGGCCGTATAGAGAGTTGGTACGAACGGGAAGGGGACGTTTGGAGAGCTGGTATTAAAGTGAAGCCTGGCCTTCTCAATCTCTACTCTTAATGTTTGAGAAATCAAATGAACACATAAATAATGCAGGCCTTTATCACACAAGCAAAGGTGTTCCTTTGACGAACTGAACAAGGATTCACAGGACAAGCTACATTTCCTTTTGACCCTCCCTTTTTACCTCACCACCCCATTGACATTTTCTCCCTGGCTCGCTCTCCACCGATTTTCTAGGATTCAAAGGAAAAGCTAGATTTCCATTGTGACCCTCCCTTTTTGCCTCACCTCCCATTGACATTTTCTCCCCTGGCTCGCTCTCCACCGATTTTCTAGGATTCAAAAGGAAAAGCTAGATTTCCTTTGTGACCCTCCCTTTTTACCTCACCTCCCATTCCCATTGACATTTTCTCCATCGATTTTCTGGTGAAGTAAATCAAACATGGAACCGAAATAGCTTGCTTAGGGATCCAAAACCAAAAAAAAAAATTGAAGTGTTCTTGATTCACAACACGAGCAAGCCGAGTGCATTTTCGACGTCTTCGCCGGACGTCACAAACATTAGGGGAATGACGCATTTCATCAATTATCAAAGTTGAAAAAAAAAAAAAAATGTGTGTGAATTCTTAATTTTGAAGGAGCACATTTTCTGTTCGTGTTACACTTGTAGCACTTGCTTTTTTTTTTTTCTTTTTTCCACCTTGATCGTTTTCGACTTGAAGTGACCAAAATCGATGATTAGGTTTTGGCTTACGATAAGGTTGGGTTACGGTTTTGGTTAGTGACATACAAAATCATTCCAGTCAAATATGTCAGCATAGTTCTGTGCTACTCGTTTTCTTAAGTTTTGATTATCGATTCAGATGCAGATTACTTTGTACCCCCCACGATTGGTCTGTTCTTTTGTTATATCGGTATGTTTTTTTTTTCTTTTTTTTTTTTTTTTTGGATAATCGCTACAGTAAATAATACTTTATACAGTTTGTGGTTTTCAATAAGGATTTTTTTTAACGGTAGGCATCAGATGCACGTTTGATATCAGTGATTTCCATAAAGGTGTTACCGGGGGGAGGGGGGGGGGGGCGGGGAGTAGGCCTATATTTTCTTTTTGTCTTACAGCATTGTATTCTGCCTCCACTGTTAGTAGTAGTTAAAGGAGATTAGAAAAAGCACGTTTTAACGTTTTGTGAATATTGTTTGCATGATCATAAATCTTAGTTTGGGTCAGATCACCCCTGACTCATTGCATCCTTGAAAGAAAAGCCATACCCAGAACGCCTTGCTGCACTGAACCTGCCTAGTCTCGAACATCGCCGTCTCAGGGGGGATATGATCGACATGTACAAGTATACGCACGGCCTGTACCTGACCAACCGCCCCCAGTTCAGCTACTTCCAAGGTAGAGACACGAGAGGACACAGCCTGAAACTGGAAAGATCACACTGCAGGCTCAACATCAGAAGCTGTTTTTTTTTGTACAGCGTGTGACCGCCACCTGGAACAGCCTGCCAGACGGTGTGGTCACAGCCCCGTCAGTCAGTGCTTTCAAGAACAGGCTAGACGCACACTGGAAGGAACTTCCTGCAAAGTTTGACCCTGTCTGCTACCATTAGCTACAACTGTCGGAAGTTTTGTACCACGCATGACAAATCAGTTGTACTAGTGGAAAAGGACCTGTGAACAAGCTCCAAAGGAGCTTCAACACGGAACCATCCAGTATCCAGTATCCAGACACTTTCTGCCTTTACTGACGGTAAATATGACGTATTTCGACCCGTACCTCGTATTCGCAATTATGAATGCCCTGGTGCAGTTTGGTTGCTCTGTCTTGAACATCTTACGATAGTCAGCGTGATGTAATACTAATCATACAAAGATATAAGAATTCTTATCGAGAAAATTTGAGTGCGTTTGACTGAACCAATGATCTGATTAGCTTTGTATACGATATTGTGAATATGTGCATCAATGAGAAAATAGTTGTCAAAAGTAGCACCTAAATTTATCCAAAATTGCTTGGTAACCCCCCCTCCTCTCTCTCTCTCTCTTCTCTCTCTCTCTCTCTCTCTCTCTCTCTCTCTCTCTCTCTCACATATTCTGTCTGTCTCCCTCGCCCCCCCCCTCTCTCTCTCGCTCCGTCCCTCTCTCTCTCTCTCTCTCCCTCTTCCGATAGCTCAACGAAAACCTCAAGATCAGCAGTATTACGGCTCTGCAGTTCCATCAGCTGAGCTATTCTGGCCCCAGAGGCTGTGGTCAGAATGTCCAACAGATGGAAACCACAAAGAAAAGCAAGCTTCATAGACATCAGAGAACTAACGGAGCAAGCGAATCAGTCGTCTTATTACCATGTGTTGGAACAGTGACATGCTGTTCAAAAATTCTAAGTGTCCTTTTTATGAAAGCTGTGATTCAAATCCCCAATTATTGGAAGTTTCAGACAGCCAGATGCCTTCGCTTAAAAGATCGTGTATACATGGTTGCTCTTCTTGCAATGCTTTCAGGATGAACATAAACCAGTAATTTGCACGTACGGAAATTCCAGAGGCAGGCTGAAGCAGCAGGACCGCATTTTCACGAGTCATGAGCAATGTTTGTTCGTGATGGTGGCACACAATATAAACACAACCTATCTCTTCCGATATCTGAACGCGGTGACTGCCCTGATATGACCATTTGCGGTCGGCTGGGCTAAAAGTAGCATCACCTTACCTTACCTTGCCGATATATGATCATCAGAAACAGAGCTGCAGGGTAACTTTCTTTTGTATTTCTGACTGGTTGAACACTCCCCTCGATCACACTTCTGCAGCTGACTTTACTCGGAGACTCTTTTATATCCCACTCTCCATGTCGGGAGAACAGTGTTGACCCTGAGAAGAGCCGCCCTGTCGCTGTGGTGGGGTCACGGGGCACCGCTTCTACCCAGTGTACGATGGTACTCCTAGGGTCCGGTTCCAACAGAATCCACTCTAGCACACAGTGGCACTGTGCCCTAATGGAATCAACGTACCCCCCCCCCCCCCCCGAAAAAAAAAGTGAATCCATTATGTCCCGGTACTACTGTGTCGCTTGACTATATTGATTGGAACTGGGCCAGAACGGAATTGGGACGCAATGGGACAAATCTCACTCGCAGTCATTCCACTAGGCCCCAGTCCCGGTAGGCCTGCCCGGTTCCAGTAAGTTTACATGCCCACTACCAGCTGGGCCCCGGTACCATTACAGCCCAGTACACTCGCATACTGGTGCAGTTTAGTTGTCCAACGAGCGGGACAAGTGTTGAAGAGAAAGAACGTTGGAAGGAGAGGGGTGGGGGTGAGGGGTGTGTGTTGGGAGGCAAAAAGGAAAGAGAATTTGTCACTTGTCTCTTTGTGTTTGTTTCTGTCTCTGGGGTGTGTGTGTGTGTGTGTGTGTGTGTGTGTGTGTGTGTGTGTGTGTGTGTTGTTTCTGTCTCTGGTTGCCAGTCTCTGTGTGTGCGCGCGCGCGCGCGAGTGTGTGTGTGCAGAAAAGGATCAGATGTTATTCACCCGCACAGTACCCTATTAGTGTTAGGCTCTGTTAATGCTGGGCCGCATTGGTAGTGGGCCTCGGTGGAACTTGGCCGTACGAGTACTGGAATTTATTATCTCTGCCGGAACTTGGCCCGAAGATTGTGGACCGTACTTGGAGTAGAGCCATGACTGGTATTGAGCACTAACAAAATTGGGCCCTAATGGTGCTGGGTCCTATTTTAGGGTTCGTGGACCTAGCCTGAAGAACCCCCCACCATACAACTTTCAGCAACGAGCGGAGCAGTCGAGAACTCGAACAGCACCGTCTGACTGTCAACAGGTATCCGTCCTTTCATCGCCGAAGGGCTAGAAGACGAAACCCAGTAGTGAGTGGTGCCTCTGGATTCCAGCTAACGTGTCTGCCTGACTGACCGGCATGGGGGCTTTTGGGAAGAGGGGAGTGTGCAGTCCCTTCTGCATTCCTTCACCTTCCAGCGCTCCCAGTTCCACGGGTGCAGATAACTGCCACATGCTGGACGGTCCTAGCAAGTTGCAGTTTTGTTGCTCGTTGCCTCCGTACTCCGGAAAGGTTCCGGTCGACGATCAGCTCTCCCTGCCCTACCCAGTGGTGGGCAGACACTTCTGCACAAAAAAGGACTCTGGAAGAAAGTTCGTCCCTCGCTTGAACTTCTGAAGTTTTAGATTCACTTTCCCCCTTTTTTAGATAGGCTACTGATCGAGGCCGAGTTACATCCAGGCTACTCTCCTCTACGGGCCTCCATCAATGCTGACAGGCATGCTTGTTTTTGTTGTTGTTGCAGTATGATGATCGTGATGGAGCTCGCCCTCCGGTTTCTCCTTACTCCACGACCACCTTTGAGCAGACCGAGGTTGCGCACTCGCATCATTGTCATACTGCGTGACGACGCCTCCTCGGAATGACGGCTACCGTGCGCTCATTTCGGCTCGTAACCAGGCGACATTCAACACCGTAAAGAACAGGGAACAGAGTTTTCACAGGTAGCTTCGAATTCTTCATCATTGTTATAGTTATTGTTTCATTCTTTCCTTTTATAGATTTTCCCGACAAATTTCGGCGGAAAGATTCTCGCGTGTTGAGTGTGGCTGCACACCAAAAATTAATGCGCCAAGGTTTTGCTTAAGGAATCGAGTATTCATAGACTGGCTCAACGACATTGTTTTGAACTTAAATTTTTTTTAATTTTTTTTTTTTTTTATTGTGTTTCAAGGTAGATTCTCCTCGTTTTCTTTCCTATGGTCATGAAGGTGCAAGCCAAGCCAGGTGGTTCCAAGCAGACAGATTAAAATCAAAGGAATGAGACTATTTGGGGGCTACCACCTGGCGCAAAGATAGGGTCACGGGGAGTGCAAAGGCCTGAAATGTGACGTTTTGCGGCTGACATACAGATCTTACATACGCGGGGAGGAAAATTATAACACGTACTGCAGGTTACGCCGGTTGCGCAAGATACATAATTATATCAATGCAAAAATTTAATCGTAAGAAAAAGCGTGTGTGTGTTGTTATTGTTGTTCTTCTTCAGTTTAACGTCTTCCCACTAAAAGTGATATCAGACGATGTGAGTGTGTGTTAGTGTGCGCGCACGCATGCACGTGTGTGTGCGCGTGTGCGCATGCACGCACGCGTGTGTGTGCGCGTGCGTGTGTATGTGTCTGTGAGTATGTCTGCGTGTGTCTGTGTGAACATGTGCATGCCTGCATGATTCAATTACAATAACAAATAAGCAACCCCCCCCCCCTCCCCCCGGCATCTCGGGAAAATGTTTTAAGCGAAAAAAAAAAGTCCAATTACACAATATGTAAAACTATAAGGAGAGCGTCCAATGGACCACTTTGTCAGTTCTTGAGCACTGTCAATCATATTTGGATAGGTAGTACGATGCAGGTCAATTAATGTGTAGGACGAACGGTTAACCACTCAAATAAAATGTTAAACAAATGTAAAGATAAATACCAACTGAACTATGTGACAAACTTTTGCAAATTGTGTAAAGATAAAACCAGTCATTTAATACTCTAGATAGAGACAGGGAACCGGATCCATCAGATGAAGTATCGTCACCAGTTTTGCTAATAATCTCCTTTGCTCTTGGACAGTAAATTAATAGATGTTCGACTCCAACTCTTTCTCCACACATACATGTAACATTTTTGCTGAATTTTGTTCGAAGTGAATTCAAACGCATTCTGTGCATTAAGCTTTGTATTTCTCTAGGTATGGAGGCAAGGTCGGGTCTTGATAAGGCCAATAGATTTTTTTTCCAGAATTGGGTTTGATACAGTTGTGGTAATAAATTTCTGAGTTCTCTAATACATTTCTGAAATTTTTACTGGACGCTTCGTTTATTAAAGAATAGCATTCACTTAAATCTAAGGGAATGTCAAGTGGTATTGATCCTTCGACATTTCGGGCTGCCTTTCTTGCAGCCTGGTCGACCTTCTCATTTGCTGAAATTCCACAATGAGAAGGTACCCAGCAAAATGTAACTGTAATGCATTTAGCTGAACAAGATGTATGACATGATTAATTTCTGTTATCATCTCAACACGTACTTTTGGATTGGAAGACTGAATAGCGCTGAGGGCCGATTTAGAATCGGTGCATACTAGAATTTGACAAGAGTTAATAGGAAAACTCAAGACGTGGTGTAGAGACATCAAAATGGCAACTAGCTCAGCACTGAATATTGAAAAATGTCTACCAAGATGGTACAACTTTTCCACTTTTAAATCGGGTATTATAAATGCTGCTCCTGTATCTAGATTATCTAGCACTGAACCATCCGTATACATTTTCAAATAGTTTTTGTATGTATTTTCTAAATGAATATCGATGAGTTTTCAATATATAAGGTGGATCCTTTTTGGACACATTTGCATAATTTGTATCAAAGGTAGCAATGGCTTGCTCCCATTTTGGAATGGGTAAAAAGGACAGCTTATTAGCGTGCGCGCGCGCGCGCGCGCGCGCGCGCGCGCGCGCGCGTGCGTGTGTGCGTGGTTAACTTTTCATTTTGTTTATAAAGATATTTCTTTAAATTTGTTCAGTTCCAGTATACATGTTATCACTATATGCTTTTTCCCCCTCTGGTGTGTTGCAGATATGACTGCCGGTCAACACTTATACCTACAGTGCCCATTACTGTGTGGAAAAAAAGTTATAATGTATCACACATTGCCATTTTTAAATGAAGCAACAGTTTAAAAACACTGTTAGATAATCAGATTTTATTGTTGTACACTGTATACCTTCAGGTGGGGCCCATGACCAACACAAACTTTTCAAACAATACACATGAAGTAGATGAAACACACACATAGGTTAATCTGCAACCAGCCTGGTGCGTTTTTCTGTGTTTAAATACAACTGACTTTCAAAGTTTGGCTTTTCGCATCAAAATGTTCACTTTTAACCATTTGATTCGGTAAAATACCTTAGATTTTAGATCCAGTTTTATTTGAAAGTTAAAAATAGTGTTATGCGATTTGTTTTAAATGGAATTTGGTTTCTATAATTATTCTTAGAACGTGAAACAATATACTGTCTTTATAATATCATTTCTGTGATGTGACTGTGACTACCAACTGGCCAGCGTAACGCCCCCAAAGTATATTGTGCATGCATCGGTCCAGATGCCATTTGACATAACGGAAGCATCAAGTACTGAATTTGATCTTTTCTTATGCGCATGATAGCCTAACTTCTAGCAGCTTACTGTGATAACTTTTTTTTACCCGTGTGCAGTGTTGTGTGTCTTTCATTAAACTGAGCCCATGAATTCAGTTATCGACTTTTTTTGCGGTGTGTGGTATGCGCTAGTGTGCTGCCTGTCCTTAAAATGTGTGGAGCATTGCATGACAATTTCATCTCCATTTGTTGAAACTCTTTGCAAAGGCCACTGTTATGGTCGTAATGTAATTCGGATTTATGTTGCATAGACTCAAATGCATCCTTAACAACAACAGCTGCAGTACCCGTCAGTGGATGTTTTCTGTTCTTCATTCATGATTTAAAGTGCTGCCCACTCGTGGTCTGAACCTCGCACATTTAAACACACATATTGTAGCTTCTACGTGAGCATAACTGAACGTAAGCAGAACTTAAGTCATATGATCAGTTCAACTACCAGAGTGAGAATATGATACAGGTTCTCGGATAATAATAAAAAAAAAAATATACCAGAGCACATCCACATCTATGTCGGCTGACAGTAAGTACGGTGTTCTTATCAGCCGTAAGATGTGTTTTGAGAGAAAGAAAAAGAAAAGAATACGAAACGGCGACCTCTCTCTGT
Source organism: Conus canariensis (assembly GCA_033310375.1). NCBI lineage: Eukaryota > Metazoa > Mollusca > Gastropoda > Neogastropoda > Conidae > Conus > Conus canariensis. The sequence goes on along the minus strand of CM065721.1, from coordinate 33,291,132 downwards.
GTCTCTGTCTCTCTTTCCTCTGTCTCTCTCTGTGTATCTCCACCCCCTTTCCCTCTCTTTTTATCTCTCAATTACAGCAAGACAAAAAATAAAACGAAACCCAACCCAACCCAACCCAACCCAACCCAACCCAACCCTCAGTTCCTCAATCCCAACCCCAAATTCAGCCCCACCCCGACCCCAACCAGCCCAAACACATCCCCAACCCAAACCAACCCAACCAACCCCACCCCAACCCACCTCCATCCCCACCCATTAACCTGAACCAAACCCCAACCCGACCGTAACCCCCCAAGTGTGCGTGCGTGCGTGCGTGCGCGCGCGCGTGTGTGTGTTTGTTTGGAATGGCTGTTCAGAAGATGAAATGGTTGTTGATCAATAATTACAGCTACAATAATAATAAGAATGCGATAACGTTGGTTAAAAAAAAAAAAAAAAAGCAATGGAAATAATACTTACAGGATGAAAATGCAAGTCATCACCATCTTCATCAATTTTTACCATAATGGTGATGATGATGATGATAACGAAGATGGTGATGATGATACTAGTAACAGTGGGTAAGAGGTGAGCGAGTTAAGAATTTTAAAAGGCATGCATGAAAATCATTCTGATGTAAAACACACATTAACTTACTCGCAGTCCTGATGCGGTCTCGAAGACCGAAAGTGCTTTTTCTTTTTTTCTTCTTTTTTTTGGGGGGGGGGGGGGGGGGGGGGGGGGGGGGATGGGGAGGGGGCACCTCTGTACCATCCACAAGCAGACCCCCGAAATAGTAGCAGAATCATCAATCAATTGATGGCGGCCACTCAACGGAAGAAGAACAGGTGGACTATGGCCCAAGGACGAATTCATTATGCTTTGCAAATCTGGATCAAAGGGCGCATTCTGGATCCGTTCGGCCTAGACGGGGATCTGTGCTCTCCCGAGTGCCTTCAGTTCCGTTCTATTTTTAGACAGTTTTGTTGTTGTTGCTTGGAACGCACTGTTTTCTCTCTCTCTCTCTCTCTGTGTGACATACATGAATGGAATCGAGTGGTACCTGTTAACAGTTCCGATATTGTCCCCTGTGGTCGGCTAAGCTTGGTCGCTATAAACAACAAAATGACAGAGCGAGATTTGCGTTGTAAGCGGTCTCGTTTTAGGAGATTTCCGGAACTAAAAATAAATTCAGGTCATAACAAAGATGGCGAACATACGAGGCACAGCTAGGCACACGTACAGTGTTGACGACCGTTTGGGGCAAGGAGCGACAGGGAATGTCTTCAAGGACTATCAAAGGTGAGCATTACATGTCTTATTTGACTGGAGTAAATGTTCGATGGTCATTTTGACGTTATAGGAAGACTTATGAGAAAGGTTTTATGTCGACGTGTCTCTGGACTCTATTTCAATTCGGCTCATATGATGTTGAATCATTTCTGAGCTTGTATTACACAATACACAGTTATTGTGATTACAATGTTAAACGCTGTCAACATTACAAGAATGGTAAAGAATTCTGCATGTAGATATCACCTACCTGCTCCTTTCCCCTCCCGTCACGCACACACACACACACACACACACACACACACACACACACACACACACACACACACACACACACACACACACACACACACACACACACACTTTATATACATATAGAATTGATACAGATAGATATTGCTTTGTCAGTGCTGATCAAAAAGAATGAGGAGGTAAAGGTGACGCTATGGAATTACAGTCTGGTCTGAGACTGCATGACAGGACTGCATTCTAAGCAGGCTTTCATAGCATAACCCAACAGCCCCATCCAGGCCCAAGAGACACAGATACCAGCAGAGATGGTCAGAAAATTGAACAACACTCTCGGAAATGCATCCGTTACGTGGGTGAGACTCAGTTGCATGGTTCCAGTCTTCTCAAAAAAGGCTTAGCAACCTCTGTGTAGGAGACATTCTGGGCAGAGGAAACTCACAAAGAAATGACTCTGATGGGAATCAAACCCACTACCGCCCAGCCCAGAATCCACAGCACTCGCAACAGCTAGAGAAGGATGGGGGAAGAAAGAAAGGGAGGGAACGAGGGAGGCAGAGAGAGAGAGAGAGAGAGAGAGAGAGAGAGAGAGAGAGAGAGAGAGAGAGAGAGTTCATGTGTATATAGATGTGTATGTGTGTGGGCAAGTGTTTATAGAAGGGATGGGGCAGCATGGGGCTTGGGGATGAGGAAAGGATAAAGTGGGGGAGGGGAGGGGGGGGAGGGGGAGGGAGGAGGGGAAAGAAGAAGATTTGAATCTGTTAGTCATGAAAAAAAATGTTTATCATGCAAACAGACATTTATTTATTTATTTTTTAGAATGGCTATAGATAAAGCATGCTAAGGTGTAAGAGACGGACATGCAGTCTCTCTCTTGTCTATGGAGGCATGCACTATCAGGTAATAAGCAGTGTGTATGACATGTCAGATACTAGATCTTATATTCTTACAGACACAGTCCCATACATTTGGTCTTACTTATGTTTGTTTCTCTTTTTTTTCCTGTACAGGATGGAGAATTTCATGCACTGAAGGTATTTCAGCCATACATTACTAAAGAGATTGAGAGGGAAGTGGCAGCACTTAAGGAACTTAAGCATGAAAACATCATTCGTTTCATTGGTGTGGAAGATGAGGTGAGTTTGTCCTTGTCTGTCTGTCTGTCTGTCTGTCTATCACTATGTCTGTCTGTCTCTCCCACTGCTTCCCTCCCCCCTCCCTCTATTCTCTTCCTGCTCCCACCTCTCAGTCTGTCTCTCCATCTGTCAATGTGTATATGTGTGATTGATGATTATTCTTATGTTTTTGGTGTTTCACTTTATTTGAATGTAACATGAGAGAATGAGAGAGAAAGAGAAAGAGAGAGAGAGAGAGAGAGAGAAAGAAAGAGGTTCACAAGATCCTCAAGATGGTAGTGTTCCTTATGAGGCACAACTAGGGGTACTTAACACACAGATTTTGCCATTTGATGTACAGATTTTCACACAAAGGGACGCTGGGATGCACTTTTTCTTTTGGTTGTGAATACGCTTATTTTTCTATAGCTCTGATCAAAGTCAAAAGCTGAGAACTCTTCGAGAGATGCAGTGGCTCAGTTTCGTTGACAAAAGCAGTCAGATGCTTCACTTTCAGAGCTGCAGCCTCTGACTAGCGATGTGTTCACACTGGTCGCAGGATTTAATTCAGTAGCTCTTGTCAACAAAAAACATGCTGGAGACATTAGAGCTGGCAACCAATTTCATTGAAGAGACTGACTTTTTCCTCTTCTTCAGCATTCCAGTTTTTTCCCCCCTCTTTACAATTTTTTTTTTTGCTTTTGTTTTTTGCATCTTTTTTCTTCTTTTCTTCTTCGCTCTCTCTTTTTTTGTTGTTGTAAAATGGGTTGTTTTTTTTTTTTAGGTGGGACTTGCATCCTCCCCCCCCCCCCCTTTTTTTTTTTTAACATTTTTTTTCTTCAAAGCCTCACACACCATGCATTGTCTGTGTGTTTCATTAACGATTGACATTTGCTTGCTGTTTTAGTTTTATCGAGTTTGATACAAGCAGCATTCAAGTTTAAAAGATCAAGAAAGGTGGCAGTAGAGGCACTGCCGCTTTTTCATGCCAATCTCATTTTCAGTTTAGTCATTAAAGAGATCATAGCTGAGGCTGTTGATCCAAAGAAATATTGCATGCACAATCTTTCAGAAGAGTAGGCCTTTGTGCACCGTGTAAATGGATGACATAAACATAACACATGCACACTGATGCAGCTGATTCTTTTATTCTTCAAAATTTTGAAGCTATCAGCCTAAACGAAGTTGAAGTAGAATGCCAGTGACAGTGAACCGTTTCAGTTGAAAAATAGTGATTGCAAATGTGATGCAAGGTAATTGTAAAAATGCTGTAAACATCAGAGTGAGGATTTGTTAATGTCCTAGTTAAGATTTAGGGGCAAAGTCCTAGTTCAGATGCTCCTTCCTCCCCTCCCCTCTCCTTCATCCTCCGTCTCTTTTCCTTCTCTTTCGATGTGTCCACGGAGAAGAGTTTCCATCAGAGACGCCACAAAAAGGAGGAAAGGTGGGGGTGAGGGTATGGGGTGATGGTGGTGGTTGAGGCTCTAAGATAGGACAATAAAGATTTTTTTGTGTGTTCCAGATGCTTTAGTTCTGAAAGCAGCTGTGTGAATGTTTATGTTAGTACCCGTTTGTTTGTCATGTGTGGCAGAAGGAATTAATGTGTTAGAATAGCATTAATTATTTTGCAGTTAAAACAGTTTTAGATATTGTTGTAGACATCCTCAGATTTCATGGAAGGACCCTCAGATTTTTCAACAGAGGGTCTCAAGGACTTCTGTTAAAATGTAATAAGGAATACTAGACAGAAACTTATGCAAGCAGTTTGTGTCAGTTTTCTTCTAAAATGGTTGTGGGTTTAATTTGGGTAAAGTTTTCTTCAAAAACTGCAAACCATAAGGCATATAGGATATAATGCGTGATAAAAGTCTACACACTTTTACCCTATTTACACAGCTCAAACCAGATAAGTTGAAAACACCTCACACACGTCATGCGTGATAGACTTCACAGACGAATTGTAATAACCTTGCTGCGATGTTGATACATCATCTTGACACACCTAAGAAACCAGTGACTGGAAACATGTCCATGGCTGAGATGGATGAATCCTTGCACCCAGCTGTTCTCATGAGTCAAAACCAAGGAGTCATCCTGCCTTGGCCAGACACCACCAGTTTCTCTTTACGCATGATTCATGATTCTCTATGTCAGAAGCTGATGGGTGGTAGAGAGTATACTGACCTAGTAGGAAGTGCTGCTCAGTTCAGCATTGTGACCTGATGATGGTGGGTGAATCTTGATTCAGGGAGGTTTCACTGTTTCTCCACTTAACTGATAGTTTTCTTTCATTGTGTCATTTTGAATAGATCCGTCATGCACATGACTTCAGATACCAGATGACATTGCCAGAAACCAGATTTCTCCATTATTTTTATACCAATATCCAGCATGTAGGGATGGTATTCAGGACGAGCAGGAGTTACGAACATCAAGAACCTGGCTTGGTTCTTGATGATTTTTGTAGCATCCCTCTCATCCTGAAATACCAGCCGCTGACAAACCAACTCCCTACACTCATCCCTATGGAAACATATGGGACAAGTTGAAATGTTGCCAACAGCAACATTCTTATCCACTTTAGACTGTGGGAACTTAGTACAGCAGAAAGGCATGGGTGGCAGAACCTTGCTGAGAAGTTCATGACGTGTGTTGCCAAACATCTGAGGCACAACTGTGAAGCAGTGATTGACACTCAGGCTGATCATTTCTACTTTCATGCGCAGTGTGGTTTTGAAACTTAGTGGATGTGGTGTAGCGTATATGAACTAGTCCGCACGCAGTGACACCTTTATGAAACTGAAACTGAAACCATAAAACCTTCACATTTTTCATCATTGTAAAGAAGGTTCTGTCTCTCAGATGAACATGTAGCAGCAGGAAGCAATTTCATAACGGCAAAGTGCACTCATATACGCTAGAAAATATCATAGACAAAAGAAGTGTTTTCAGTGTTTTCATACTGCAAAACCCAATGTAAATGACTTTTTTTTTTTTCATTGTTTCTTTGTACAGAAAGATAAGAGAGAGGAACTAACTTTCACCTTTTCTTTTAATTCTGTGGCAGATGAAAGGAAAAGGACAGCTTCCTGTTTGATCACATTGTATGGGAATTGTTGATAGTTGTTTATTTACAGTTGTTTTGGTGGTTGTTGCCCTGATTGTGAAGAGAGGGCGCTGCGAGATAACTGAATGTGGCATGAGATACAGGCTTCTGGAATAAATAGTATCCTTTTTACGCTTGGCCAGCGTGTGGTCTATGCTCCGAGTGAGGGTTACTAACATGGTGGCAGCGCAATAGTGAACCGTCTGAAATCATTAAGTTGTTTAACTCCTTGGAAGCATCATGGCTGACATATCAGGTCAGTCTCGTTTGCCCCGGTTTTAGATCTGACTGACGATAATCTGGGAGAGACCTTTCGTACATGATGAAAATTTGTGAGTTGATTTTAACGTGGTGACAGCCCTGATATGGCCCCTTGCGGTCGGCTGGGCTATAAGCAACATTACCTTACCTTACCAGGAAGAAGTTGGTTGAGTCATTGCGAATCAGCAGAAACCCCAGCCACTGAATGAGGCACTGATGTGTGAACACTTCAGAATGCCAACTGTGGATGATGTTGTTGCTGTATTCCACAATGCCAAGGTGTTTACAAAGCTCATCGTCAAGGAAGCTTTCTCGCATGTTCGCCTGGATAACTATAAGTAATTAAGTATGCTAACAACATTGTTTGCTTGCTTCAGAAGAAAAAGTTTTGATTTGATTTCTTTGGATTTAATTTCTAACTTGTTTATTCCTTTTTTAAAAAATTTTCCTGAAGAAAGGGAGATGTTGACAGTTGTTTAGAGTTACAGTTGTTTTGGTGGTTGTTACCCATGATTGTGAAGAGAGGGCGCTGTGAGATAACTGAACATGGCATGAGACTCAGGCTCCTGGAATAAATTGTATCCTCTTTAAGCTTAGCCTGCATGTGGTCTATGTTGCGAGTGAACTATCAACAGGAATAAAGTAAATTACTTTGATTTAAAGTTCAAGACCAAAGAATTCCTGGTCACTCACTTTGTGTTGGTTCTATCAGTTTTGCTATTAGTACTAACTTTAGCGCATATATGTATTTTGCAACAGATGCTGAGTCGACAGTTGGTGGTGGTGATGGAATACTGTGAGGGCGGCAGTCTGTCTGCTTACCTGCAAGAACCCGAAAACAGATTTGGTCTGCCTGAAACAGAATTCCTGCTGCTGCTAAAGCATCTAGGTTAGATATATATGCTTGAGATCTTTTTTGTTCTGTTTTGCTGTAGTTTTCTTGAGGGAGTGTTTATGGTAATGATGGTGAGTGCGTTCATGTGAGTGTGTGTGTGTGTGTGTGTGTGTGTTGTGTGTGTGTGTGTGTGTGTGTGTGGTGTGTGTTTTGCATATTGATTGTAGTTGAATTTCCCCTTCTTTATTCATTCAAAACATTTTTGTTTTCTCTTTGTCTTTGTTTTTTTAGTTGCAAAGTGAGAGGACTGCAGGCGGAAATCTAAACAAATCTTAAATAAATGTTAGCGAACCGCCCAGAGAACGTGGACAAACGAGTCACAAGACGAAACACAACGCGTTTCGACCTCTTAGGTCTTCATCAGGTGGGACATTAACAAATAAAACATCTTCATCAGGTGGGACATTAACGAATAAAACATTGTTTTATTTGTTAATGTCCCACCTGATGAAGACCTAAGAGGTCGAAACGCGTTGTGTTTCGTCTTGTGACTCGTTTGTCCACGTTCTCTGGGCGGTTCGCTAACATTTATATAAGATTTGTTTTTTTGTCATTGTCTTTTTCTTCTACTTTCTTTATCTGCTGATCCAGCCATCAGGGTATTGTAGTTAAGCGTCATAATGAAGTTGTGGATTTGAACCCTGCCTGTAGACGTACAATCAATGTTAGATATTATGATAATTTCATAGCAAAGTGCGCCAAATGAAGAGTCTTTCTGTATGGTTAAGTGTAGTTATCATGCCAGATTTTTATTATAGCTTGGCAGGGTACCAGTGGAAAAACTGGAACCACGCTGCCAGTAGCAGTGGACTTAATGGATCTACGTTTGAGACTGTTGGTTACATTTCCTGATCACTGATGTAGACGTCACACTCCCATTTTTAGTTAGCATGGGGGAGGTGATATGATAGAACATTGTGGAATATAGCCTAGTTTTCTGGCCACAGACCACAAATGGTTCTTCAGAGCACCATTGTTGTTCCCTCCATACTGGTTTTCTTTGATTTATGAAACTCTGCTGCTGCTGATGTGATGACTTCCATTTTGATTTCCTGGAACGCTTGGCTAGACTGGATCAAGGTGTGTAGTATCTTGGAGGAATGTTGAATGTGTCACGATTTCCTGGAACGTTATGCATGGGGCAGGACTGGATCAAGGTTTGTAGTATCTTGGAGGAATGTTGAATGTGTCACGATTTCCTGGAATGTTATGCATGGGGCAGGACTGGATCAAGGTTTGTAGTATCTTGGAGGAATGTTGAATGTGTCACGATTTCCTGGAACGTTATGCATGGGGCAGGACTGGATCAAGGTTTGTAGTATCTTGGAGGAATGTTGAATGTGTCACGATTTCCTGGAACGTTATGCATGGGGCAGGACTGGATCAAGGTTTGTAGTATCTTGGAGGAATGTTGAATGTGTCATGATTTCCAGGAACGTTATGCATGGGGCAGGACTGGATCAAGGTTTGTAGTATCTTGGAGGAATGTTGAATGTGTCACGATTTCCTGGAATGTTATGCATGGGGCAGGACTGGATCAAGGTTTGTAGTATCTTGGAGGAATGTTGAATGTGTCACGATTTCCTGGAACGTTATGCATGGGGCAGGACTGGATCAAGGTTTGTAGTATCTTGGAGGAATGTTGAATGTGTCACGATTTCCTGGAACGTTATGCATGGGGCAGGACTGGATCAAGGTTTGTAGTATCTTGGAGGAATGTTGAATGTGTCATGATTTCCTGGAACGTTATGCATGGGGCAGGACTGGATCAAGGTTTGTAGTATCTTGGAGGAATGTTGAATGTGTCATGATTTTAGATGTCTGCACTTCATGGAGAGTTTTGAAAGTGCAGTTATGTGGTATCACAGGCTTCCTTTTACTTGTGAATTTATTTGTCTATCATTCATTTAAAATTAGACTTGGTGGGGTGGTGGAATATGTGAACTTGAAATGATAACGAACTCATCAGCATGGTATGTCGTTCTTCCAGTGTCAGGCATGGAACATCTTCGAAGTCATGGTTTTGTACATCGAGACATCAAACCTGGTAACATTCTTCGCTCTATCACCAAAGAGGGCATGTGAGTTCTTTTGTTTTGGTTTTACTAATAGCCACATGTCTGCGTGTATGTGTTGGCATCAGCTGAAATCTTTTGAAAAATGTCTGCAAATGAATTTTTGGACATAGAAACATTTAATGTCTTTATGCTTATATTTGAATCTTCACATACATGCTCACACAGACTATATATTCATGTGTGTATATACATTCCTGCATGCATGTACACCCCACCCCCTGCTCCCTCCTTTCCCCTCTCACACACACACATACATGCACACATCTCTTTCACCTCGATTACTTTCACATTGTGAAATTCATTTGAATGAAATAATGTATAGTCTAGCAGTATATGTGCAGTTTAGATATTCCACTATGTTTCAGAAGGGATGCTGCTTTATGTGAAATTCTTGCTGTAAACATTTCAAGATCTCATTACTTTCATGATTTATCAAACATCAGACCTGTAACATCTTTGATTTATAAATTCAAACTTGATGCTTTTAAAACAAAGATTACTATAAAAAATGTAAACAGCATTTGTTTAGAGAAAATCTCAAACTCTTGTATGCTTGTCCATTCCATGTACATAGAAGCAGTTTCTGCCTGCTTTCTCTGAGTCTTTTTGAGGTGATGTTTTAAATAACCTCTTTTTCATTTGTAATGTCTTTTTAGCGATACCTTGAAGTTCATCATTTGTAATATTTAGTGAGGAGTTATATATATGGTTTCACTGTGGTTATGATTTGATATTTTCACATTTGTGTTCTTTGCTGTTGTGAGTATCATGTTGAAATTGATAATCTAACTGATTAAAAAAAAATGCTGAACAATTAATGCTGAACAATTCTGAAATTGTAAAGTGGATAAAGATGAAATATAAGGAGGCACACACACACACACACACACACACACACACACACACACACACACACACACACACACACAAACACACACACACACACACACACACACACACACACACACACACACACACACACACACAAACCAACATGATAATCTACATTTGAATGTTTGTCTCACAGCACCTTTTGTGAAAAAGCATAAAGTGAACACTTTGCAGCAACTATTGTTGTTTCTTTATACACGTAGTTGGTCTTTAGACATTCATGTGTTATGGCCAGTAACACCGAACTATATGTTATATACAATTTTCAGGTTGAAAGATGGACTGGAAATAGCATCTCGTCCCTGTTGCATTTGATTTAGGACAAAGAGCAAAAGGGGATCTCTGACTTTCATCATAGAATTCCTGTGACCTTCAGTCAAGTGAAAATGATAATAACAATATTCATATTGATGATGCTGATGACTGCCTTGCTTTTTCTTCTCCCCCCCCCCCCCCTTTTTTTTTTCCAGTCCATCTTCAGTGTATTGCCATGTAGACTCCTATGCAACTGCATTGAAACTTTTAACTCAGAAATAAATGTAGATGTGTTCAGAAAATCAAGTTGAAGTGGACATGTTATGTATTCTTTTCCAGGTCCGTGTTCAAACTATCTGATTTTGGGACAGCACGTCCTTTGGAAGATGATGAATATTTCCATTCTCTTGTGGGAACTGAGGAATACCTAGTAAGTCACTTTCCACATTGTATTTGGTGGTATACCCTCAAACAACCAATTTTTGTGTGGAGAACATTTCTGCAGCTACCTGGTTTATGTGTGAAAGCGTCAAGCAAAATTTTGAAACTTGGCTACTAACTCCCTCCTACCCAACTGCTCAAGTTTTATGTTTAAACCATACCAGATTTATATAAAAATCCAGCAGTGGTTACACTTTGCTGCGAATGTGCCTGTTTTTGTCTTGGTCTTATTCATAACCTACCATTCCAGTTATCTTCATCTTACCAGTAAATATGGAATTCCTCTGTAGTTGTGAAATGTACTGGTCCTTTCACATACTCCCAGTGGAAGTTTCAATTAGTAAAAGTGCACTTGTATAGCCTACACAATTTTCTGAGCTGTCATGATTAATTCAAAGGCTCTCCGGCAATTAAATTGTCAAAAATCGTCTTGAACGGGCTGTTACCTATAACTGTCACTCACGGGCGCACTCGACATGAGTGGAAATGTATTGTTTTCTAATGAGCATGTTCTTATACAAAAGCAGCTTCTAAAAAAGTAAAGAGAAAGGCTTCATCTTCATTTTTAAGGTTTGGAAACATGATGGTGATATCCTGGATAGGGAGAACAGCTCCATTTCCAAGCAGAGGAATCAGTTTTGATAAGATCGCATTGTACAGTATACTATAGGATAAAAGTTACCTCCCTCCAAGTATTGATGTTTTAACTACCCTCTTTTTTTTCTCTATCATTTACTCCTTCATGGTAATAGATGATAATAATTGTGTTGCTGTAAAAGACATTTTTGATGGAGGTTGAACGTGTGACTGTCCTCCATGCAGCATCCAGACCTGTTCAAGGTGGCCATCATGAATGAAGGGAAGAGTCTGCGCTTTCCGCACAGCGTGGACCTGTGGAGTGTGGGCGCCACCATCTACAATGCTGCCACTGGCTCTGTCCCTTTCCATCCCTACAGTGGCCGCAAAGACCCTGCCACAATGTAGGTCCTTTCTGCATGTCTGTGGCAGTCCGTGTGTGTATTGTTCTATCGTGCCTGTTTTTTTTGTTTGTTTGTCGAGAGATGCCTTTGTGATTGTTGCACCATTAATTTGTCGACCGGGCACTGTGTGTGTGTGTGTGTGTGTGTGTGTGTGTGTGTGTGTGTGTGTGTGTGTGTGTTAAATTTTGGAGCATAGTTCATTCTTGCTTGAGAGCATACTCTTTCTGGTGTACAAGAAGTCTGGATAAAGAACACCAGAAATCCTAAAAAGTCAGTCTTTTAAAGAAGGAAGCTGTGTTTGGGGCCCATTCTGGTACAGATGATGATAACAACGGTCCAGAAAAAAAAAGCTTTTAAAGGATAAGAGTCTTTAGTTTGAGGTCTGTCTTGTCTTGGGAAATTAGTATGATATCGACAAAAACAAAAAAGAAACATGCCACCTGAAAGGAAGGGAGTCTTTTGTGGGAGGGTGGCCTAGTCTAATAACAATTGTCTCAGGGACAACAGTAACAACAACAGCAAAACAAAAAACAAAAAGAAAAAAAGAAAAATCACCCAAGCATTTAAAGAAAGGAAGAATTCATTGGTGGAGGGGTTGGGGGTCAGTTTAGTGTAGGCAGAGGCAGAAGTGTTAAACAGAAGTTAAGTCTTTAAAGACAAGGGGTTGGGGGTCAGTTTAGTGTAGACAGAGGCAGAAGTGTTAAAAAGAAGTTAAGTCTTTAAAGGCAGGGAATCTTTAGAGGAAGGTCAATCTAATATTGACACAGACTGAAATGTTTATGAACAGGGAGCAAAGAGTACACACACTGTCACAGTCCTACCAACCTATACATTTGTTTTGTTTATTCATTTGTTCTTTTTTTCTTTTTTTTTGTGGTTTGGGCACTGTAATTGTCAAGGGCGCTTGTTCACGCCATATTGGAGTAAGCCATATGTTCGGATAATTAAAGATGAGATAAAAAGCCTTTAGCTACTCTCTAAGAAACTTCCAAGAGCAAAGCCAAAAAGATGTTTTTGTTGTTTGTTTGTTGAAAATGCACCTGTTTCTTGGAAAGTACTGTATTCTTTGAAACTCTTGACAGCAAAGTTCAGGTGCACAGAGCATTTTACTTGTTTCTGATTGATTTTATTATAAAAGACTTACAGGATGGCAGATCAGATATCAGCATCCTGTTACATTTTTTTCCCAAGTTTGTGTGATTTCCTGCTTTTTTTTTTGCTGTTGTTTTCTTTTTCTTAGTTTGTCTGGATTTGTTGTGATAAGCTGACAGTGAATTAAATATTGTCAAAGCAACTGAGATAATCAGGACATGCAAAGATGTATTGAATCTTGAAATCTCAAAATGCTTCTCCTCTGTGTCTTCCTGTCTGTCTGTCTCTGTCTCTCTGTCTGTCTGTCAGTTTGTCTGTCTGTCGTTTGTCTCTTTCTCTCACACACTCACACACACACATACACACACTCTGTCTCTGTATCTCTCTTTCTCTCTCTGTCTCTCCCACATGCTGTGCTCCTTGCGATTTTTTTTTTTTTTCTCCTTTTTTTTTCAAAACTTTCTTTTTTTTTAAAGAAAGGAATGCTTTAGTTGTAGTTGATTCAGATAGCAAATTCTTATGTTCACAAAACATTGAAAACTTCAGCTTTGAAATATTTTCCCTGTGTCAGTGGGAACCTTCCTTCAGAATTCGTTGAGCTGAAGTAGTGAAAAAAATTGCAATGTCATGTTTTTTTGTTTTTTTTTTAGCTTAAAATGAAGACCAATTTCCACCGAGTCATTATTCTGTGGGCAGGTACGCAATGATTACAAAGAAACCAGCAGGTGTTATCGGCGCTCGGCAAGAAAGCCGCAGTGGTGCCATTCAGTGGCTGTATGAGCTTCCTGACACCAGTCAATTATCAGGGTAGGTTTTGTTGGGAATCAGAAAAAATGAAACAGCACAAAAACATCTACACATACTTGTTCACTCTCTCTCACATAGACTCGTGTACTTTCATGAGCACACACATTCACACTCTACAAGCCATCCTTTACATTCGCTCATGCTTGCTTGTGCTTGCATTCATATTCACACTTAAGAGCTTGTGTGTTGGATATGTGTGTGTGTGTGTGTGCACACAAATATAGATGTGTTCATAAAGACTCGCAACAAAAATATTCACTGTCATGTTCACACACACTCTAGCATACACACATATAGAACACACACATACAATTCACATACACTTGTAATACAAACATACAAACACACACATATTCTTGCACACATTTACATAGAGTCGTGCAAAATGCCTGGCCACTCTGACACACATTCCATACCCTCCTCCTCTACATCCTACACACACACACACACACACACACACACACACACACACACAACCTGTGTTTTCCTATGCATGTACATCAACACAAGCAAGTAAGTATAAAACAAAACATTTTCAAGTCTCTTTCACTTGGATGAGAGGGTGGGAGGGTGGGGGGGGGGGGGGGGGGCAAGCAGGTTTGGAGTTGGAGTAATGGGCATTGGGCAATGAATGGGACAGCTCACTGCTGCTTTCTTATTCTCAGCCATTGCTAAGCTTGATCTTCAATATAATGGAAGAGCAACTTGTCTACAGAGAGGTGTAAATGTGAGGCTGCCACAAGACTACCCTATTGAGGTGATCCTGCACTGCTATTGAATCACTATTGTGGCACTCATTTTAAACCTTCTGTCATCCATAGTACATAGGACAACGTGGGTAATTTGCAATAATCATGTTACCACAGAGCCATACGATATGGTAGAATCACCATCAAGGAGATCATTGTCTTATGTAAAATGTAACTTTCTCATCACGGCAATAATTTCTATGAAATTCAGGCTGTTGTGCCTAGGACAGAATATGCGGCGTTGATATGGAGCCATCTCATCCCACCTCCTCTTCCATGCCCATCCCATCTCCCTTTGTTTCCCTTAGTGATTTTCCAGCTTGAGTTTTGAGAAGTTTCTGATCAGCTTCAGCAGAAAAGTTGTTGATCAGTGATCATGATCAGTCATTATGATGTGTGTGTTAGTGTACAGAAGGTTGTTACTGCATCTTCTACCAAAAAAAAAAAAAAAATCATAGTTGTTGTTATTACTTTTGTTTTAAATTTGTAAAGCAACGTTTTATTTATCCACTATTGTTTTTGTTCAGCATTAAGTTTGTTATATTGATATGTGATGTACCTGTTGAGATATAACTCCAGCAAATTAATATCATCATGATGATTATTGTTATTG
>CM065721.1:33241328-33271328 GCA_033310375.1 Conus canariensis | reverse complement strand
TGTATGTGGATGCAAGTGCACACATGCATGTGTACATGTGTGTGTGTGTATGTGTGTGTGTGCATGTTTTATGATGAGAGATGATTTTTCCCTGACGTGTTGCGCTAGGAACAGCGTTATGAATTCTATCCAGTACTTGATTTTTGAAGTTGTTTTTATTGATGTCTTGTTCTTTGCTCATTTCAGGACAGAATCATTTAGCCTTTTATCTCATCAGCCAATCCACACACCATTACATCATCAGGTTTACTGTCTTTTGACATTATCACTCTACCGTCTGACTTATCAGCCAATCCACACACCATTCCATCGACAGATTTACTGGTTTTTGACACAATCACTCGACATCTGACTTTTTAGCAATCCACACACCATTCCATCATCAGGTTTTTTGTCTTTTGACACAATCGTCTCATCAGCCAATCCACACACCATTCCATCAACAGGTTTACTGTCTTTTGACATAATCGCTCAACCATATGACGTATCAACCAATCCACACACCATTCCATCATCAGGTTTACTGTCTTTTGACATAATCACTCAACCATATGACTTATCAACCAACCCACACACCATTACATTATCAGGTTTACTGTCACTTGATACAATCACTCAACCATCTGACTCAGCAGCCAACCTGCCCACCCTTCCACTAACAGGTTTGCTGTCTTTTTCAATCAGTTTTTTGCCAATTTTCTTTGCAGGTGAAGCAGAGGATGTCAGCAGTAGATGAACGCCTTCAGGCTGCCTCAACTACAGTCAAGGTTCCCTTCGAAGACAACCAGTGGAACTTTGATGGCAAGAAATGGTAAGGAGTCAGATCTTGAAGCTTTGTAAACTCCGGACTTTGTCACTAGAATTTGTTTCGGTGAAATGATTGGAGTTCTTACCTTTATTTCCTTGTGCAGTAAGGATAGTCTGTACAGCAGGTTATGGTATGAGCTTGTGTGTGTGTGTGTGTGTGTGTGTGTGTGTGTGTGTGTGTGTGTGTGTGTGTGTGAAATAGCTTTCATTTGTTAGAGTGGGTTTACATGTTGTCAAACCCCCAGAAATTGGGACCTTTTTTTCTTTCTCTTTTCTTTTCTTTTCTGTTTTGGTGTGCTAAACTGTTTTTTTTTCATAAATCAGTTTTGATTTTGCATAGGTCTAAGTATGTTTTTGGAAATATTTGGAAAATAATGGACACCTTCTAGTTGATTTATAAAATAGAAATTTTTTTTGGGACTGATTTGGGAAAACAGGCTTTTAGAAACCATTTAACACATCATCAATGATTGGAGGTAACCTCTAAATGTTCCTTCATCATGCATGCAAGCATGATGGGTGTGGTGGTGAGAATTTGGGGGGGAAGGAGGCAGAGGTGGAGAGAGAAAGAGAGAGACTGAAGTTAAGTTTTTTCATTGACAGCATGCTGCAGACCAAAAGAGCCAAAGAAGAGGTGTTGAAATGCCTTGAAGACGTCAGAGATCTGAAAAAGTCCACAGACAAATCCAGGTTTATGTCCCAGTATGCACAGCGATGTCTGCTGGCCCACAGGTGAGTGAAAGTATTACAATGATTTTCTGTGAGTTAATGTTTTTGCGTTAAGTAAGCATGTTTTCCGACTTATAAGTTAAAAGTTTTATGGTGTGATTTTCGGTTATTTTTGTTGTTGTTGAGCATAGGTGTCAAATGAATAATTTTCTTTTTATGTGGATAAAGCGTCATTGGTGTAATTTTCCTTCTTTTTTTGTTTGTTTGTTGTCAGTGTCAATTTTCTCTTTATGGTTGGATATGTGTTATTTTCTTATATGGAATCTTTTAGAGTATATGAACAATTTTTTCTTTTATATTGTTTTTCTGTAAAGTGCTAATGTTCCAAGAGGAGAGAGGATATTTTGCTGAAGGAGAAATTTACAATAAACATTTCAGTTAATTTCATTTATTTCTGGTTCTGTATTTCTTACTTTTACTTGAGTATTGCTTATTGATTCAAACCAGTTTATAGCATAGCCATGAACATGAAAAAAGTTGAGAGAGAAAGAGCATATTAGCTACAATCAGTTGAACAGTGAACAAGAAACTGATGTATTTCACACATCATCTGCCATGTTGAAAACAAAACTATGAACATTTGTTGATTTTTCAACATGGAAAAATAGACGATTTTTAAAAAGTGATTCTTTTGAAAGAAATACTGATTTAGGTCTTCTGATCTGCTTGTTGGTGACAAATGAAAACATGTAATTGTTGTTATCTGCTTGCTGTTGGTGACAAATGAAAACATGTAATTGTTGTTATCTGCTTGTTGTTGGTGACAAATGAAAACATGTAATTGTTGTTATCTGCTTGTTGTTGGTGACAAATGAAAACATGTAATTGTTGTTATCTGCTTGTTGTTGGTGACAAATGAAAACATGTTATTTTTTATTTTTGCCATCTACCTTCATTCTTTTTTTGGGTTGTGTCGTATAAAGATGTTGAAAATGTGTTTCCATATTGTCAGTTTAATCAGAAAGGATGCTTGCTGGTGTTTGCAGGAATCAAATGGACTCAGCATACAAGCGTGCTGTAGCTCTGTGGTCTGACCAGTGTTTCCAGAAAGTGTCTTTGCTGCGTGGGAGTTTCTTGGACTGGTACAGGTAAGTCTTGATATGTGTGTGTGTGTGTGTGTGTGTGTGTGTGTGTGTGTGTGTGTGTGTGTGCATATGTGTGTGTGTGTGTGCATATGTGTGTGTGTGCATACGTGTGTCTGTCTGCATTTTCTTCTTTTTTTATGTAAGATATGAGGGTACAGGTGGAATGTAGTACAACAAAGTTGTTGTACTGCTGTTTTTGATGTGAGCCATTTCATGCATTATACGTACAGAGAACTTTGGCCGGACTATTGCAGATAGTAGATTCAATAAGAGCTAGATACAGTTCATACATACAGAGAGACATCTGTTAGATCTACACATGCAGATCAGGAAGTGGAGAAGTTAGGGTTGAGCAAATAGAAACAGTGAGAGGCAGAGCCAGGAAGGCAGGGAATGGAGATTTGTTGATGTTAACTATTATGGACAACCATCTTGACACGATTTATGAAATAGCCAAAACCAAGCACCTTATTCACATTGGGTAGACGGAACATTACACCCAGCATCCAGTGCCCCCCCCCAAAAAAAAAATGGAAAGGCTTTTAAATAGTACAAGAGATTGATAGTTGTAATGACCAGATCTGCAGAGTGCAAACTTCCATCAGTTGTGCTGTGGACGCCTGCAAGCTGACACCTATGTGAGTGAAGATCTTGATCCAGGGTTGACCATGGTGCTGTCCAGTGCCAAAGCTATATTTGGAAGTGGTA
This sequence comes from Conus canariensis, assembly GCA_033310375.1. Taxonomy (NCBI): domain Eukaryota; kingdom Metazoa; phylum Mollusca; class Gastropoda; order Neogastropoda; family Conidae; genus Conus; species Conus canariensis. Next base: position 33,267,999 of record CM065721.1, on the reverse strand, counting down.
TTTTTTGGCTTTTTTTAGGCTGAAACGGTATACCCACTCTGCTTCTTGTAGTATAAGTATATTAAAATGACTTCTTATCACTTCAGGTGGAGGGGTATAAATACAATATTGTGTGTAATGATCATGAGGGATATCACCTGTGAAAGACGGAAACTGAATTCTTATGATGGTCTCCAAGGAGATCAAACTTACAAAAACTCCGTTGAACGGAATTTCATCTAAGAAAGCTGATTTTCTCAAGTAATGCAGCAAAACAAATGTAGTTTGCAATAAAGAAAAGAAAAAAAATCAACATGAAATGCATGACGATAAAAGATGTTTTGTCAAGGAGAAAATATGTTTTGTTGTGCTCATTAATGGGAATGAAAATCTTAGATGAATATATTTTTCGTGCAGATGACCATTTATAATTCTTTTTTTTTTTTTTTTCTATGGTGATTATTGTGAGGGTAATTCTAGGCATAAAAGTGTTTTCTTGAGAAAGTTCCATGTTTTGAAAACTTAGTATTGTTAGCGGAGGAGGTGGTGGGAGGAAGTGGGGTTGGGTTGTGGATGAATTTCCTTTTCAGTTCTTTTTTCAACTTTTATACATTTTTTTTCCTTTGGATTTTGCAAATAAATAAACTTGTTAATCACTAGGTCAAGTCAGATCAAGCTTGAAAATAGTAGACGGCAGAAGTGTCCTACTGTTCTTGTGAATGTCCTGATTATCAGCAAGGCCTTATTCAAACTTTTGTTTGAAAAATTATTCAGGACTTCTGTTACCATGTGCATTTTGTTCAAGACCTCAGCTATTTAAAGGTTTGGGAGAGCAATGCGCACTTGGTCAGACAAGGGAGAGAAAAATGCATAGCTGCCAACCCTCCCAAATTTATCCGGAATTTCACTATGTTAGAAATAATTCTTGAAATCCCATATTTAGTGGGGGGGGGGGGGGGGGGGGGAGGGGGGGGGACAAACAAAAACAAACGAAAAACCCCAGAATGTCTCAATTTTGTTTACACATGTGGAGTTTGGTGGGTGGGGGGTGGCAGGGTGAGGTAATTTTGGAAAAGGCTAATAAATCATTGTAGAGTAATGCTCAAATGACATATGAATGTTGGCAAATATACGCCATAGAAAATGCATTTTCTTTTCTAAACTCTGCATTCATCAGTAAAAACATGGGGGGTCAAAAATGCTTCCAGACGGAAGCTGAAGTGCCAGTTCTTCAGTCAACAGTATCCCCTCCTTCCCCAGATTCCCAAATTTTTAATCCAGAAAGTCCTTAGCTGTAACACTGTCATTTCATACATTTTCAGACGAAGAAGAGAAGAAATGTCATTTGAGCCATTTTCAAACAGGGGAAGAAGGGCATTTTCAAACAAAAAACACAAGAAGTTTCCATTTTCATACAAGCTGAAGAGTACTAGGACATTAACCCTTTCACCGCCAGACATTCTATTTTGCATAAATCTCCATCGCCAGCCATTAAAAAAAAAACCTCTTATTTTATACCAGCATATGTGAAACACAGATATCTCTGGAACTAAACAACCAATTCTCTTGCTATTTTTTGTAAAATGGAGGAGATACACTATACTTTTCATATAACATGTTAGTAATGGTTAGTCAACAACAATTCAAATTTTTAGTGATTTCAAGTGCAAAAAAAAAATAAAAAAAATAAAAAAAATGAATGTTATGTTTCTTCTCAACGTAAAAAATGAAGAAATCATGCAAAAAAAACTCACAACAAGGGAGGAAAAATACTCCACTCACAATTGAAGACCAGAAAGTATGGTATATCCAACAGAAAAATGGAAGAAACAGCCATAAATCCAACTACTCCAATAGCAGGGAACACACACACACACACACACACACACACACACACACACACACACACACATTCTTATGCCTAACTGGTACACATGTAAGAAAGAAAAAGGGAACACACACACACACACAAAACACACACACACACACACACACACACACACACACACACACACACACACTCACATCCCTTTCACTCTCACTGTTGAAAGCAATATTTTTTATGAAAACAAAGTCATTCATGTGCCTGTTTGTCTCTGAACCCTTGAGAGCCATTCCAGCTGATCATAAATCCCACTCAAACATGTCACTGCTGCTCACCTCTGACACATGTCAGCCGGCCACGCCCCCTTCAACCTCAACCAGCAAGTGTCGGCTCACAGCATGTGTGTGAAGTTCGTTGCCTAAAGTCTTAGTTCGCTCCCTCACATAGTCAGTCAACAGTCAGTCACTACTGGCTGGCTCAATGCCAAAACACTGGGCACACACGGTAAGCTGGCATCTAGTCTGATATCTTGTCAGCTCATCTCTCCCAACCACTTGGTCATGGTCCAATGCCTCACATTGCAATAATTTGGTCAAGCCCTCACTGTCGCATGTTTTCTTGTGACTATCTGGGTCTTCTTCATCTGAATTAGGAACAACTGACCATATGTTCAATATTTCCAGCACTTGATCTGTGGTAAATGTACGTCAGGGTCGAGTACGTAAAGTGCTTGGTTGTGACGTCATTGTGAATGGAAAAACAGTTGGAATAAAGTTGATAAAAACACTTAACTGAACAGTGTTCTGACAAAGCAAATGGCTGAGAGCACGCGCCAGACCATCCCCCAACTATGACATTTATTGCTGGCTTTCTATCTCATGAACTTGGATCGTGAGAGTATTGGGAGTTAGGTAACCCTAGTTGGTTGCCTTTTGGTGGCGTCGGCGGTGAGCCATGTTGTCGCCGAACGGCGACATCGGCGGCGTAAGGGTTAAAGATATTTTCAGGCAAATGTAGAGTTCAAGGACAGAGACAGGCTTTTGCAATCCCTGCTGAGGTGAATTGTGCGTGTTAATGTGCACTCTCTGCTGAGGTGAGTTGTGCATAGAGTGGACTTTTCATCCTTTCTCTCCATCAGGTTCATTTTGAAAGGGTACCAAAAGTGTGATCCAAGATGGGTGCTCACTAGCTGTCAGAATCTGGACAGCGACCATGTTTAACTCCCCACTTTAGTTCTTCAAAGCTTGATCACCAGTCTCAGGAAGTTGCGTACACCTGTCTGGCAGGAGAGATGTGGCATGTCTCAAAGAAACGGCGAGAATCCTTGGATCTAGTGTGAAAGACCATTAGGTTGGTTTTAGGGAATTCTGTCTGAGTGTGACTGACAATAGTGGGGGTGGGGGTGGGGGGTGGGGGTGCGAAGCAGCATACTCATCTCTGGAAAAGAGTTCTCATTTCAGGGTTAAGTGACCGTTTTCTGGATGTGGGCTTTATTTTGTAGCCTGTGTAAGACAGTCATTTGAATATAAAAAAAAGTTGCTTTATATCATGTATTGTTATGGTAGTAGGCTTCTATATAAATTTACTTTCATTTTTTTTTCTCTTTTCAGATTTTTTAATTGTTCAGCATTATTTTGTCAATTTTCATTAGTTTTCATTTCTTTTCCAATCAAGTGGTCCCCCCCCCCCCACTCAACAGCAGTTTATTGATCATGATTATGTGCCTCAGCCCTGATCTGGCCTGTGCAGTTGTGTGGGTTTTAAACAATATAAACTTGAACAGTGATCTGTACCTCAGGTTGTATTTGGAGGCCAATGAAGGTCTACAGGCCTGCGAAGAAGATCTGTCCATTGTCGTCTCTCTCACCACGCAGCTTTTCAAGGTAAGAACCGGTGCCTTTGTGTAGACTTTTTGTGGATGTTGACGTTGGGGAAATGAAGTTACGCTTTAGTGTGACTGGTATAACTAAATGTGCTTTATATGTGGTTTATATAAGAATAAAGACAAAGCGCATGTTATGATAGTTGTAAAAGTAGCCAAGTGAAGATTTGTATTTTGTACTGCAAATTGATTTCGTGCTCAAATGGAGAGACAAGACAAGACAAGACAAAATTCTTTATTAACGAGGATAATAGATAAGCACTGATGTGCTTTTTTACATCCAGTCCTCGCCCTGAGTAGGGTCAACAATGCAAAATGATTACATCCAGTCCTCGCCCTGAGTAGGGTCAACAATGCAAAATAATTACATCCAGTCCTCGCCCTGAGTAGGGTCAACAATGCAAAATAATTACATCCAGTCCTCGCCCTGAGTAGGGTCAACAATGCAAAATAATTACATCCAGTCCTGGCCCTGAGTAGGGTCAACAATGCAAAATAATTACATCCAGTCCTGGCCCTGAGTAGGGTCAACAATGCAAAATAATTACATCCAGTCCTGGCCCTGAGTAGGGTCAACAATGCAAAATAATTACATCCAGTCCTCGCCCTGAGTAGGGTCAACAATGTCAAATGAGGCAATAGAAGAAGCATGTAAAAGTGGCTAGAACAAAAATTAGACATGGAATTATTAAAAAAAAAAAAAAAAAAAAAAAAGTAATTGAGAGAGAGAAAACCGGGGGGGGGGGGGGGGGGGGGGGGGGACAAGAGAGACGCAGGAGCGAAAGGTGTGCAGGGAAGGGTGAGAGAGAGAGAGAGAGAGAGGGGGGGGGGAGGGAGAGACGGAGAGGGAGAAAGAGGCGAGATTGGGGTGTGGGAAAGAGCATGTTTAGAATAGTCTGACAATCAAAAGATACCAAGGAGTTGCAAGACAATCGATTTTGAAGCACCAGGAAGGAAAACACACACACACACACACACACACAAACACACACACACACACACACACACACACAAATGGAGAAAAAAAATGCATAATGATAGCCCAGTCACCACGGGTACAAGGGGGAGGGGGGTGTCATATAGATAATAAATCAAGTCATTCCAGCAGAACCGTGAGAGACAGAGACAGAGAGAAAGAGAGAGAGACAGACAGACAGAGAGACAGAGACAGAGAGTCACATAAGAATACAAGCATTACAACATAGTGACGAGAGGGCAAGAGGTAGTAGGAAAACACACACACACACACACACACACACACACACACACACACACACATGCGCACATACTTACATAAGACATACTTATTGAACAGAGTAGCATGTGCATTTCCAGTACAAATCACTTCCATAATAATCAGGTTCATACATAAGGTAAAGAGGATGGTAGTGGTTGGTGGTGGATTTATGGCGGAGTATGTGAGTATTTGCGCATAAGATGGATGAAATAATGGTGTTTGAAGGTTGATGTGCATTGGTGTTGCTTGGCTGACTCAGAGAGAGAGAGAGAGAAAGAGAGAGAGAGAATCGTTTATTGACAAGGATCCTAGATAAGCACTAATGTGCTTTTTTACCTACAGCCCCTGCCCTGATTTGAGGCTAACAACTAAAACATAAAGTTTGTGAAGCATGCACAGAAAAGTTAAGCTGAAGATGAAAAGAACAGAAAGATTGATAGGCAGAGAGAGACTGAGTGTGTGTGTGTGTGTGTGCGTGTGTGTGTGTGTGTGTGTGTGTGTGTGTGTGTGTGTGTGTGTGTGTGTGTGTGTGTGTGCGTGCGTGGTGCAAGTGTGTGTGTGTGTGCATGCGTGCGTGCGTGTGTGCGTGCGTGTGTGTGTGCGTGCGTGCGAAAGGATACAAAGCAAATTTGGATAACATGAGAGAGAGAGACAGGGGGGTGGATGGGAGGGAAAGTGAGTAAGTGTGAGAGAGAGAGAATGTGTGTGTGTGTTTCAGTCACTTGAATGTGAGTAAGTGTGGGAGAGAGAGAATGTGTGTGTGTGTGTTTCAGTCACTTGAATGAAATAAGCTGCATTCTTATTAGCATGTTTAAGTATACCGTCTTATAATGTTTTAAATGTAGGAATGTTTATGATTTTATTAGGTTCTGTAATCTTTCAAGGAAACCTTCTACAATTAATGTTTATTCTGAAAAAAAAAAAAGAAGAAAATATCACCCTGACATCAGAACTGGATGATCATGTTTTGAATTTTCAGAGCTGCGTCAACCGATCTCAGTATCATGTCAAGACTCAAAAGGTTCACAAGAGGTAAGTGAACACAGTTTGGTGATAAGCAGGTGTAATCTGTTTCCAAATAAAGTTAAGTTGAGGACAGTTTATCTGGAAATAGGTAGGCAGAATATTCGTCTGGTGCAAGCAGATTTTCAGTTCAATCAGCTATCTTCTTGGTGCTTACTTAACCCGAAGAGTGCCTTTAAGCCGTCAGCTGACGCCGCATTAAAAATGCTTTCCCAGTGCCTATGGGCCGTCCACTGACGTCATGCATTTTTCTTGAATTTTCATTCGTTACTATTTCTATTAACGGACTTAATTTGAGTGTGCGTAGTAAGCCTTATATGTCTGTAGTATTAAAATGATATGCAAATGACCACACGTGATGGGAAAGACCATTTATTCTCATCACTGACTGGATGACCAGCCAGCACTTCGTCTCACTTGCAAAGATGGCGGCGCAACCTTTGACAAGCGTAGCGACCAAATCAACGTATTTACACAGCTGAGCAGGCTCTGCTAATCATTTTTGACAAAGACAATAATCTTTTATTCAACGACTTACTCGAGCATGAAGGTGAGATGATGATAGTGATGGAATTGCCGACCATATTCGTCAGTTATTGAGTCGGGCTGTGTGACCTCAGTGTGTGTTCAGCTGACTGGTTTGCCAGCGTCGAATGAGCTGGCCTAGTGTGTACTCTGCACTGTGTGCCAGTGGCCAGTGATGTGATAGTCAGCGCGAGAGGGGAGTGCGGCCTGCGGCCTGCACGCGGCGTGACACGGGGCAGAGGGAAAGGTAGGGGAAGAGGAGGAGTGAAAGAGAGGGTTGAAGTCCAGCAAGGGGGCGTGGTGGGGGGAGGGGGGCATGGTCGTGGACTGACCTGTCTGCATAGAGTGTGAGCGTCTTGATAGACTTCTAAACTGTTTTACTTTCATTTACAGGTGTAGTGTGACAATACAAACTTTATTTTCAACTTTTTTGCTTTGTGTTCTTTTTGGATGTGAAGCTGTAGTGGTAAATACATATGTTTTTGATCGTGCAAAAAAAATCTATCCAAATCTAAATGCCTAAATATTTTTTTATTATCAAAATTAAAACAAAAGAAGCCCAGATTCAAAATCTTCATTCAATTTCCTTCAAAAATCATATTTCATTTTTATATCTTTTGTAGTTTCTGAGCTCGAATTTTTTGTTAATTATTACCCCCAAATCATTAGATTTCCCTGGCACTGGGAAAGCCTTTGTTTGTAACATTTTCAAGCAGTGAACGGGTTAAAAGAGAATTTCAAAGTTATTAATTAAAAAGAACATGTGAATAACTACAAAAGAATCCCCGAAGTTGGAGTATGGCTGCCTTAATGGTGGGATAAAAAACACTCATACACACAAAACTCCACTTCCTTTGTTGGGTAGATGGGATTAATCCTTGCCTGTCTATACAGGGAGGTCTGCAGGAGTATCAGCCTGCGTGTGCAGGAAAAAAAAAAAAAAAAAAATGACTGGGTTAAATTTTCACGCTGGTTGATGCTGTATGTTTTCAGTACACAGGTTGATGCTGTATGTTTTCAGCACACTGGTTGATGCTGTATGTTTTCAGCACACTGGTTGATGCTGTATGTTTTCAGCACACTGGTTGATGCTGTATGTTTTCAGCTTACTGGTTGATGCTGTATGTTTTCAGCACACTGGTTGATGCTGTATGTTTTCAGCTCACTGGTTGATGCTGTATGTTTTCAGCACACTGGTTGGTGCTGTATGTTTTCAGCACACAAGTTGGTGCTGTATGTTTTCAGCACACAAGTTGATGCTGTATGTTTTCAGCACACTGTTTGATGCTGTATGTTTTCAGCTCACTGGTTGATGCTGTATGTTTTCAGCACACTGGTTGATGCTGTATGTTTTCAGCACATTGGTTGATGCTGTATGTTTTCAGCACGCTGGTTGATGCTGTATGTTTCCAGAACCAAGCATGTGCCTTTGACATGACTTGTTGTCCATAGCAGAACTCTGGTAGCTTGCTGTGCTTAGTTTACTGTTTTATGATTACTACAGTTAAACTCATCTATACTGGAGAAAAAAGTAGTACCAGATCATGTGGTGAACAAGAAATGTAATTGATGGATCCTTGATGGTCACTGCTAAAAAGCAGTTGAGTTTCTCAGCCGAGTTCAAATGAACGAGTGTTGGAAGCTGTTCTTACGGTGAACATAACAACAACAACAAAAATTGCAAGGATTGTACATCCCAAATTCCACAGTAGCACATCTTGGGAATATTGCCAGCAGAAGCGTCATGATTATTTCACTGAAATGAAAGATTCTTATCAAAAATAATGACTGTGACGAAGTAGTTGACAGTCTCTTGACCAAATTCAAATTTGGAACCAGTCTACCAGTTTTGAGGATGTAAGTTGTCTTGATGTTGAACAAAAACAGTGCTTGAAGTGAAGAAAAGATTTGTCTATCCTAGGCATTTAGCAAGTTAAATAAGAAATGACTGTTAATGATTTTTGTTGTTGTTCATTCAACAATTTGAAAAGTTTGGGGTTATTTTGGGATAAAAAGGAATGGCACAGTGCATGGCAATCTTCATTGAACTCCTTTGTTTTCTATCTGCTATAATATTTCATTGAAGTAAGGCCGAAGATGGGTATGAATTAGAGTTTAGATAATTTGATACAGCTTTTCATACACTTTGGTGTTACAGGAACTATTTATTTGTGTTTGTTTTGCTCATTGCATTGTACTCTGCATTGTTCTTTGTTATCCTGAGTGTTACTACCCAAAAATATTTGCTCTATTTTTTTTTTTTTTTTTACAACAAGAGATGTGTGTTAAGCTTTGACAAGATTTTGTGAAACAAGCTTTAACTAATTTTGAAAAGTTTTGAGAGTTTTGTAAATTAAGCTTCATGAATATATTTGTACAATGAGTTTTGACAAGATTTTAATGGAGTAACTTTGACAACATTTTTGCAATGACTTTTGGTAAGATTTCTTTTTTTTCCATAAATGGAATTTCAACAAGACTTTAAGTGAACTGAGTTTGACCATTTTTGGCAAATCAAATTTTAATAAGATTTTTTCAGTAAATTGAATTTTTGCAAGACTTAGACAATTTTTTTTTCCAATAAATTGAGTTTTAACAAAACATAAGAGAAATAAGTTTAGACTAAATATTTGAGAACAGAATGTTCTCAGTACTTTAAAGTGGCATGGTCATGTTCAATGGTGGCATAGAGAATTTGTAGAAATGTTCAGTGAATTATCAAAATGGAAATTTGTGCCAAGAATGGAACTCTGTTGTGTCTTATGACAGTTTGAAGAAGATTATCATAAACACATGAACATTTCATAGTGTGTACAGAGTTGTTTTCTTTTAGAACTGTTGCAATGTCATATTTTTTTCTTTCTATTTCTCTGTGTTCAGTGTGCTCATCAGCAAACCTCAAGGGGATACAACCCAGCTCACCAAGCTCAAAGAGCAGTGAGTGTATAAGACACTTTCACTCCAGCTGTTTCAGCCATGTAGTTGGGAAGGTCCATTTGAGCCTCATGTGTTCTGGCAAAGAATAGGGCTTCCAAAAACATTGCAAATGCCAGAATGATTAATCATTCCCCATACATAAATGATATGCATGATATTTAAAATGTGTTTTCAGTTTTGACTTTGGAAAACAGTAGTTGAGCATAATAATTATTTCACAGATGCTGTGTATTTCTGAGGTCAACATTTACTACAGTTTTAAACACTGAATTAATTTCAGATTCATGTATGAGAAATGTAAGCTATTTAAAGACATTTGGTCTGTTTTGTTAACAAAAAATAATCCATTTAAAACGGGGTGGGACTTCTGTCTGCAACCATGCACATGGCTGAAATAGTTCTTGCATCTGTCTCGAATTTTTCTAGAACCTTTTTTTGCGTTTTAATTGAATTAAACTTGATAGCCTTCAGTACATGTATGTGTTTATGTGCATTTCTAAGGCAGAGAAAATGTGTGTGTGTGTGTGTGTGTGTGCGCACTTGGATGAAAGGTTTCAGCCTTGGTGCAAAAATCAGCCGTTTGGAAAATGTGAAATAAGGAATTTCTTATTTTAGAGAGAAAAAAGATTCATATCTTTCAGAAATGCCCCAAAATGTTGAATACTTGGCTGTGTGTTTTCTGTAGTTGTTTTTATTGTTGTTATTGTATGTTTTAGTTGTTTTTCTTTATTCTTCTGCTCTTGTTACTTGAGGGTGTGTATGTCATGAATCTTGGAGGTGGAGACTGAGAAATTAAGAAAAGAAATATGTATGTAAATGTTCATTGCTTTGTTGTTGTCCATTTCATTTATATACTGCGAAAGAAAATAACTTTCAATGCTAGGTCCATGCACTTTACAGGAGAACCAGTTTGAATCACTTTCTCTGATAGGCGAGCAGACGTCAGGCACATGTGAATGCATATAGCTGCCGCTGCCTGACCAGAGTTTGGACGTCAGAATCGGTTCAAATCTAGCACATTTAATTCTTATTCCATGCATAAATAGTAAGGACAGGAAGAGCATTTTGAAGCTGTTTCCTTCTTTTATTGTGTGCTGCTTTGAGCGAGCAAGTTTTGAATGATTTTGGTGACTTTTTTTTTTTTGGTCCTTTTTGTTCTGGCACCTTGAGCCAATGAAGTAACTTACAGTGAGGCAAGTGCTAGGTGAACCCCGTAATGATTTGCATAGCAAAAAACTCTAAAAGTATAAATACAAAAGCCATATTAATTTACCTAGTTGCTGAAAATATACACAACTGTGGTCCATTTATTTTGTTTGTATTTTATCACTAATCGAATAAGGCAAGCTGTAGGAATATGGAGTACTAAAGAAGTGATGAAGGATCTGTTTGGCACACATTTTATTTGGGAACTGTGCATCATCGGATAACTCAAACCACAATGAAAATTTAATACATTAAAGGAAAGAACAATAGTTATGTGGCTGTGTACCCTTTTTCTGTTCCAGTTTAGAGTTATCAGTTGGAATAGATCAGTCCAACGTCCCACTGAACAGTGTCAGGTTGGGAAAGTTATGCATACAGTGCTAGTTTAAAAATGTTAGTATTCTTTTATTCTCCATTTCGTGAGAAGCTCATGATACGAATTTGTATTTTTACATGCAGAAATGTGCATGCGCATGGGTGTGCCTCTGGTGTGTGTGTGTGTGTGTGTGTGTGTGTGTGTGTGTGTGTGTGTGTGTGTGTAAGCATTTTCCACATGATGGCCAGTTTCAGTCTTTTTCTTCTTCTTTTTCCTGCTGACTGTCATGTCATTGAGGTGTCTTTGATGATTGCAGACTGCAAGACCTCACCAGCAGTTTAGAGGAACCTGAGGTCTTCAGTGTACCACCTACATAGGCCAGGGAACTATGTCCTCAGACAACTGGGAAATTGTGATGTGTAATAGACTCAGTAAATATGTAAATAGAGGCATGAGATTGAGATCATGAATCAGGAAGATTCAAATCAGAGCTGCATTGGAGACAAAAATGAAATCTTTATGCAGCAGGGAATTGAAAGCTTCTTTGTGTGGTTTTTCAGAAGTGTAAATGGAAGGCTCGCATGATGGAAGTGATTAAATTTAGGATTAAAAGAAACTGTGATGTTTGGTCCTAAAGTGGTGATAGTGTTGTTGACATAGAAATTACAGAGCTGCAGGTCTCATCGCTAAAATGCTTTTACGGGTGCAACTCTGAAAACGACCACAGTTAAGACCAGTTCCTTGGTAAAAATGTTAATGACTGAAGAGATCAGTTTTAATGCTGAAAATCATACATAAATTTCCTTCCCCCCTTTTTTTTGGTGGCATAAGTTTTATGCAGTTTTATATCTATCATGAATATTACTGTCCTTTGTCTGTAGGTCATAGGGGCATCATGGTGGACGCTTGGAATCTCCACAGTCCTGTGTTCAGTCATGTGCGACAGGCTAGAGGAATTGTAATCAGTCCAGTCCTCTGTGTTGTGCATTCTGGACCTTAGGGTGTTGGCACTGTGTATCAGTAAAGTAATGTTTCCTTTGTTACATGAAAAATGTTCTGTGTTGGATGCTACACCCATCACAAGTTGAATAGCCTCTCACTATGCCTTTAACTGCAGTGTTGTTAGTCTACAAGAAAGAACTGTGTATAACCACAATGTTGTTAGTCTACAAGAAAGAACTGTGTATAACCACAGTGTTGTTAGTCTACAAGAAAGAACTGTGTATAACCACAGTGTTGTTAGTCTGCAAGAAAGAACTGTGTGTAACCACAGTGTTGTTAGTCTGCAAGAAAGAACTGTGTATAACTACAGTGTTGTTAGTCTACAAGAAAGAACTGTGTATAACCACAGTGTTGTTAGTCTACAAGAAAGAACTGTGTATAACCACAGTGTTGTTAGTCTGCGAGAAAGAACTGTGTGTTGGTAGCTGGTCAAGTAAATGTTATGTATAGATTTCCCCCGATTGTCGCTCACATGTGCACCACCCCCTTACCCCCCCCCCACCCCCCCCCCCCCCAAAAAAAAAAAGGTTAGTGTTCCACCAAATCTTTAAGCTCCTTTATGACTCAGTTTGTAGGGGAAGAACCAGTGATTAAGCTTCAGCACAATGCCATTGAGTGGCATCTACAAAATGTGCAATAACTTTCTTTATTGTTTGTCAGTAAGGATGATCATCATGGTGCTAAGAAAATCCAGCCGGCTCAAGACTGCACGACCATGTCATCAGATGGATGGAAAAGCAATAGTAGTAATAATTATGTACATATGAACAAGAAATAAGTATTTTCTTAAGGCTCTGCGTTTGATTCAATCTTTATGTTTTTACTGTTTGCCTTTCATAAGGAGCAAACGTTTGAGATCAAATTGTGTGTATAAGTTCAGTTCTTGTACATATGTGTCCTTTTCCGCACCTTTGCCAGTGTTATTAACAGACTTTGAAAAAAAAACCCACTGTTCTGGGGGGAAAAATCACTGTTCTTGGGGGGATTAGCAATATATTGTTAACATGGCAATATTAATAGAAGCTGTTTAGAAATTTTTTTTTAACAGATTTATGTTTTTGTTGTCAGCCTCAGAGATTATGGTCATGCTTGCTCCTGTGTCTGTTGGTTTTGTCTAACTCTCAACAAGATTGTGCAAAAACAAAATGATGTTGACGAAACGTAGTGGAAAGATGAACTGTGGCTAAAGGGCCGACCCATTACAGTTTGGTGCAGAGCTGTGGCGCAGGTCTGAATGGAAAGGTGGATCTATTCAACCTTTGTGGAGGTCTGCACTCTCCCATATGCCTTTCTAGTTGGTTTATGTGTTGAAATATTATCATTCAACTCTTTTTTTACTAAAAGGTTTGTATTCAAAAACATAGTCCGGGGGGGGGGGGGGGGGCCGGAATAGCTCAGTTGGTAGAGCGCCAGACTTGTGATCCTGGGGTTGCGGGTTCAAATTTCGGTACAGGGGGATTTTTCCCTTGGAGTTGACATTGGTTCTGACTCCATTCCCATAAAGTCCTTTGACTGAGACTATAAACCGAGGTTCCGTGTGTGAATGCACGCACAACATCTTGCACACATGTAAAATCCCATAACCATCTTTCGGAAGAGAAGGCCAGTTTGGCCATTGGTATGGATGACACATTACACATAGCATGCACCTTCCCCGAAGATGGAGTATGGCTGCCTTAATGGCGGGATAAAAAAAACGGTCATACACACAAAACTCCACTGCCTGTCTATACAGGCAGTGTCCGCAGGAGTATCAGCCTGCGTACGCAGAAAGAAAGAAAAGAAAGAAAAACATAGTCATGCACAAATGAGTAGAAAGCTGTTGCAACTGTCTTTTTTGTTAACTGCAAATGTGTTTTCAATGGAAGCACTTGGATTTCACAAAAACAAAAAACAACAACAAAAAACTATATGAGAGTCCATGTTTATAGATATAAAATAGATTTCAAACTTTTTGATGATTTATGCATGCACAGAATTTATTCTGGAGCATTTAGGTGACCTACCATGTAAATATGTATATATTACGCAGCAGGAAAGATGTTCCTCTGGCTGACATTGTGATAATAATTTTGATCTGTATTTCAGAGCGTAGTTGATAGCAAAGGTCTTTATTATTCCTTTGGTGTTGTTATCATTTTGATATCCTCACCGCAGCAGATGTGTTTTAAAGAACCAGATGGGGGTATTCTGTGCATCTTTTCCTGGTATGAGCTGAGACTTTGCTTTCATGTGTGTCCATCACACAGATTAAATTCAAAATGTACTGAATATTTGCATTAGTGATTCCCCACACATGTTTGAGTGTCGACATTCAAATGTCTCTCACATCATGTGTACCATTTGTGATAGTTGTAATCACTGTTGCTGTGTACTATCTGCAACATGTATATATGGACGGTTTTGATGCATCTCTTAAATGTAACTATGGATATCTGTGGTATTTAATCTGTAAATAGCCCTGAGCACCTACAAAGTTCTTGGCACTCGCACGCGTGCACAAACGCACACACACACACACACACACACACACACACACACACACACACACACACACACACACACACCACACTTTCTCTCTCTCTCTCTCTATCTCTCTCTCACTCACACACATGAGCATGCGCACACTAGCACAAGCACGTATGCGCACGCACGCACACACACACACACACACGCACGCGCGCGCACACACACACACACACACACACACACACACACACACACACAACACTGACACAAATATAAGGCAAAAAGAAGCGAGGATACAAGTCAACAAAAAGAGTGGTCTTGAGACATGACTTCATGGAAGAGAGAAAATCAGAAGTGGGAAGAGAGAGAGAAAGAAAGTTTGTCCTATGCAGAAGGCACTTGAAAAAGGGAGAGAACTCTCTCTGAAGGTCTTGATATGGAAGTAGAGGAGCTGAAGGAGATGTTTATTAACAAAGGAATGCAAGGGCAGGATAGGAGCTTATAAGTGGAGAAGATCAGAAAGTATGATGGAGCTTGCTTATGTATGATGGAGCTTGCTTATTCAGAGACTTGAAACTGTGCAAAGCCAGTGTGAACAATTCGTTTTTAAAACAGGAAGCCAGTGGAGGGAATGAAGGAGAGGAGCAACATGAGTGGATTTAGAACATCTGAAAATTAGTCTGGCTGCATTATTTTGTACTTTCAGTAAATGATGTATAAGATGTTTCAGACAGTTAGCATGAAGAGAATGACGGTAGCCTAGCCGTGAAAGAATGAAAGTACAGATTAGGGTTTTGGCCGCATCCTCTGAAAGAAGATGCCTCACAAAACTAATATGGCGGAGATCTGGATACACTGAAATCAGCTTAGACTTTGCATGCATGCGAGTCCATTGCACTGACTTATATTTTATATGCACAAAATGCTTGCTTTGGTAATTCCACAGCCAAGTTTCTAGACTGATACATCTTACTGAAAGAATAAACGTCTTTTTTTCCGAAGAATTTTTGAGCAATGTTACTTCAAGCTACTCAGAAGACATTTTGTTACTGGGACCAAGTCTTGTCAGTGTAGCATGCCAGATGAGGTGAAAGGAAGGAAAATCTACAGTTCATGTAACTGATCTAGCAGTATTCATTCTTTTTTTGTCCCTTCATATCCTTTGTTCCTGCAGTATAGCAGGAACCAAAGAAAAGATTTTTGGGCCAGGAAGATGAGTCTGGCCAGTGTTAGTGTCTTTTTTGTTTTGTTATAATATCCTTTTGCATTTTCAGTTTGATGGTTAAGTTGTAGCAGAATGTGTGTGTGTGTGTGTGTGTGTGTGTGTGTGTGTGTGTGTGTGTGGTGTGCATGTATGTGTATGAAAATTTTTGTACAATTGTTTGAGTCAACAAATGTTGAAAACTTTCGTACAATTGTTTGAGTCAGCAAATGTCAGTTCTTTTTTCCTTCAGTAAATTCACTGCACTTAGTGTATGAATTACAGTCTGGGCTTGTGAGAGAGAGGATGCAGAAAGTGTATTCATTGATAGGCCATTGAACCTTATGAAGCGGATTAAGTTATTAGATCTGGCAATTATATGCCAGTATATATCATCAATAAACCATTTAAGGAACATTTATGACATAATGATAGAATGCAACTTAAATTCATTGCAGAGAGAAATTGAGAAATGTTTAAAAGTGCATTAACAATCTTTGTCAGAGTTGTGGATGGAGAGAGACAGACAAACGCAGAAGTGAGGAGAGGATGCAATATTGGAAGTTATGGACAGGGCAAAGGCTGCTTAAATTGCTAGAATTTTATACACTTGATCAAATAGATGCCAGGCATTTGTAAAACAAAAATACACAATCAAGAGTACTCTACAAATAAACAAAAGCAAACAGCAATGCACTGAATGCATTTCACCAGAGACATGGAGGAAAAAAAATTTCACGTCTCTGATGTCACAACAAAATGTTCACACAATATCCAACAGTACCACTACTCAGTCTGACGTTCTTATTTCTTTCTTTGCCTATCACCTGCAAAAACAATCATAATAAGAATAAAGCAACACATAACAGGCACACAACAATTTCCCAGTCAACACTGACATATATTTCATATATCTCTGGAAAAAGAAGTTTCCAGGTTTGATTTCATGGAGGGCAAAAAGGCATAACTGCTATAAGCAATGACAGTCTGAATTGCCTTTGGTCCTTCTGAAACTGTAATGTGTACTGTTCTCAAAAAAAGATGGTAGGTAGGCACTCGAGGTCTGACCAGCGCATTGGGCTAATGCGTAGGTCAGACATCCGCTGAGTCATAGCCATGAGACCCTCTTCTTCAATAATTGTCTCATCTTTGCTGTTAATTCATTTATCCATCAGCTTCAAATCATTGCGTAGTGTGGTCTCAGAACTTAGCAGATGTGGTGTAGTGTATATGGACTAGTCCGCATGCAGTGATGTCTCCTTGATGAAACTGAAACTGAAACTCTTTTCTCCAGCTGGTTCCAAGTCATCCCCATGTTCCTGATGTCTGCTTCCAGGTCCCTATGCCAGGTGTTCCTTGGCCGACCTCTTTTTCGTTTTCCTTGGGGGTTCCATGTTAGGGCTTGACTGGTGATGTTGCTTGCAGGCTTCCACAGCATATGTCCAATCCAGCCCCAACGTTGTTTCTTGATTTCCTGTTCTGCGGGCAGCTTTTTTGTTCTCTCCCAGAGCTCGTTGTTGTTGATGGTGTCTGGCCATCGGATGCGGAGAATCTTGCGCAGGCAGTTGTTGATGAACACCTGCACTTTCTTGGTGGTGGTAACTAGTTCTCCAGGTTTCCGCTCCATACAATAGAACTGCTTTGATACTGGTGTTGAAGAGCCTGACTTTGGTGTTGACTGGCAGTTCCTTGGAGCTCCAGATGTTCCGTAGCTGTACGAACGCTGCCTTGGCCTTTCCGATCCTTGCACTGACGTCGGCGTCTGTTCCCCCTGCTTGTCGATGACACTGCCCAGATAGGTAAAGGCTTCTACTTCCTGTAGCGTCTCTTGTCCAGCATGATCAAGTTGGTGCTGACAGTGTTGGCCTTGAGAATCTTGCTCTTGCCTTTATGGATGTTAAGCCCTACTTGTGCTGATGTGGCTGCTACGTTGCTTGTCTTTTGATTCTGATGTTGAGTGTGCAAAAGTAGTACCAGGTCGTCAGCGAAGTCCAAATCGTCAAGCTGTGTCCAGGGTGTCCACTGGATCCCATTTCTTCTCTGATCTGTTGAGGTCTTCATGATCCAGTCGATTGCCAGTAGAAATAGAAATGGTGAAAGCAGGCAACCTTGTCTGACACCAGTCCTCACTTCGAATGCCTTCGTGAGCTGCCCTCCGTGGATGACTCTACAGGTCAGAGCCTCGTATGAGTTTCTGATGATGGTGGTGATCTTGGCCGGCACACCGTAATGTCGGATAAGCTTCCACAGGGTGTCTCGGTCTACGCTGTCGAAAGCTTTCTCGTAGTAGATAAAATTGACATACAGGGAAGAGTTCAACTCGTTCGATTGCTCAACAATGATGCGAAGCATTGCGATCTGGTCTGTGCAGGATCGATCCTTGCGAAAGCCAGCCTGCTGGTCGCGGAATTGAGCATCAACGGGATCCTTTAACCTGTTCAAAATGACTCTGTTGAAAACCTTTCCTGGCACTGACAGCAGTGTGATGCCTCTGTAGTTCGCGCAGTTGCTAAGGTCACCTTTCTTGGGAATCTTGATAAAGTATCCCTCCTTCCAGTCTGCTGGCTCTTGCTCCTCTTCCCAGATCTTCTTGAAGAGAGGCCAAAGCATCTCTACTGTGGTCTCTATGTCTGTCTTCAGCGCCTCTGCGGAGATGTTGTCAGGTCCTGCCGCCTTTCCGTTCTTCAACTGTTTGATGGCCCTCCCGATTTCTTCTTTGGTTGGTGCTCCGCAGTCTATGGGCAGGTCTGAGTCAGCCTCTTCGATGTCTGGAGGGTTCTCTGGCGATGGTCTGTTCAAGAGCTCCTCGAAGTGCTCAACCCATTTGTTCAATTGCTGCTCTTCTCCTGTGAGTTGCCTTCCCTCGCTGTCTTTTATTGGTCGTTCTGGCCTCCTGTACTTTCCTGCCAGCTTCTTGGTGGTGTCGTACAGTCCTTTCATGTTTCCCTGTTTTGCTGCTTGTTCGGCTTCTGTTGCTAGGTCATCTACATATTTCCTCTTGTCTGTTCTGACGCTCTTCTTTGCTTGTTTGTTTGCTTCAGTGTGTTCTGCTTGTGCTTTGGCCTTCTCTGCTCTTGTTCGGCTGATGTTGATTGCCGCTTTCTTCTCTTTCCTCTGTTGGACCTTGCATAGGCTGTCTGCCGAGATCCATTCTTTGTGTTGGTGCTTATTGTGGCCAAGCACTTCCTGGCAAGTTGATGTTACTGCCTCCTTGATCTCCTTCCACTTGTCCTCTAGTGTACCGTCTTCCTCTTCCAGTAGTTCTTGCAGTACTTGAAACTTGTTGCCTAGAGTTGTTCTATATTCTTGGATCTTGTTAGTATCTCTCAGGAGAGCTGTGTTGTACTTGTGTCGTACTGCATGTGCCGTCATCCAGTTCTTCTTTAACTTCAATTTAAGCCTGGTCACAACGAGGTGGTGGTCTGAAGCCACGTCTGCTGCTCTCTTTGCCCTCACATCCTGCATGGATCTGAAGAATTTCTTATTGATGCAGATGTGGTCAATCTAGTTTTCTGTTGTGTGGTCTGGTGAAACCCAGGTGGCCTTGTGGATGTTCTTGTGGGGGAAAACGCTGCCACCGATGACAAAGTTGTTGAGTGCACATAGGTCTGCCAGTCGTTCACCTTTCTCGTTCATGTCCCCCAGTCCATGGCTTCCCATGGTGTCTCGTACCCAGTGTTGTCCTTTCCAATCTTTGCGTTATTAAAGTCCCCAATCAGGATGGTGGTATCTCTCTCTGGGTACTTTTCTATGATGGACTGCAGTCTATTGTAGAACTGGTCCTTGTCAGTTTCTTCACTGTCATTTGTAGGAGCATAGCACTGTATCACGTTCATGTTGATCTTCTTCTTGGTTCTGAAGGATGCAGTGATGAATCTTGGGCCATGAGCTTCCCACCCAATAAGCGCTCTCTGAGCTGTTTTAGACAACATCCATGCGACTCCTTGAGTATGGGGGGCATTGTCCTCTTCATGTCCTGAGTACAGCAGCATCTCTCCCGAGGTCAATCGTTTCTGTCCGGACTGTGTCCAGCGGGTTTTACCGACTCCAAGCAGGGTTAGGTTGTAGTTCTTCATCTCTGACGCTGCTTGGAATGTCTTTCCTGTCTCATACATGGTCCTGACATTCCATGTTCCGATGTTGGCTGCCCTGGTTGAAAGAAAGGCGGTCGGCCTTGTTGCTTCCCGAGATTTCGGGCTTTCACCACATGGCGTCATACATCTTCTTGTGGAAGACCATCCCTTCCCAGGGCTGAGGTGTCGATTTGATCTTTGGTTGGCGTTTTTGTAGCTGTGGTTTGTTTTACGGGGTGGGGTAGCTGGCTCCACGCCCAACCCTCCTCCTTTGTCCGGGCTTGGGACCGGCATGATTCCCGAAAAGGGTCTCCTGGCGGAGTTATGAAAAGAGTGAATATTGAAAATAAATCATCCCGACTTCATATCATTTTTCACTCAGCTCTGGTCCTTGACAACAACTCGAGGGGGGAAGAAAAAAATTGCTGCTCTTTTGCTTGTACATTGTAGGATAATTTCTGGTTTGTCATTTAAAATTCTGGGAATTATATTTAAATTGTACTTTTATGACATTTCGTATTTATCTGGGAATTAGTGGATTTGGGACATCGCTTCAAAGATGATTTATGATGCTTTTTTTTGTATTGCAGATGTTGTGTAAATGGGAGGAATAATATTTGTTGGTCGGTTATCAATTGCACTTTCTAAAGTTTCTTAACATGTAAGAAATAAGCCATCTCAGGACTTTGAGAATAAAGGAACAGCTGCAGGCAGAAGAGAGATCATGCTGAACATTCTTTAGACATTACACAATGTAATCGGGGAATTCCATACCTCCTTAGCCACAGTGGCTCTGCTACAAGATCATATGGCTAACCAGACTGCCAAACACATAGAACAAAGAAAGAAAGAAAAGGGAAAAAGCACACGAAGAATAACTCCTATCCGTACTAACAATTGCTTCCCCAGAACAATTCTTTCCCTATGAACTGACCCAAAAGGGTGAATGAGTCCCCTGTTCGTTTTTTAATGTGTTTGTATATGATTGCCATCTGTAAACAACATCAGCTCCATTACTGACTTCAAATTGACTTCAATTATAAGCCATTTCCAGTGTATGCCGTTTCCCTGGAAACCGGTATCAAAAACACGGTCAACAAAGAACACGAACATAGCTTATTTTTCATGTACGGTAACGGTCCTTGTAACCTCCGCGCCTGTTGGTTCGTTTCTCAGTCTTTTGTTAAGAAGACAAAAATAAGTTAATGAATGAATGAATAATTAAATGAATAAACCAAAACGATTTTAACGAAACTTTGCAAAAACGGATAAAGTACGTTAAAGACGAATCCATTAAATCTTCCGGATCTGAGGGGAAATCCAGGATCCACTTAGCAAGGTGACACGAACAAAACTCCAGAACTGATTTTAACGAACCTTGGTGGAAAAACAGAATGTCGCCCAAGAATGACGAATTGAAGCTTTGATGATGTGGATGGGCCGTGCTGATACGGATCGAAAGGTGGCACCACTATCCATTCGACCTCGGCGGGCGTCTGCCTTCTCCAAAGTGGTCTTCCTGTTCACCAGCAAGGTGACTTGCGCCTGCAGCAATCCGACTTTTCAGTTAAAACCTGGTGATGCTTTTTGTCTCCATGTACATGTCAAAGTTATAGGACATGTGCAGTTTGCTGGGCCGCGAACATGACATTTAATGTACGTATTGTCATCATGGAGTTAATGGAGAGTGGAGATTACACACACACACACACACACACACACACACTCTCTCTCTCTGTCTCTCTCTTTCTCTCTCACTCTCTCTCTCAAGCACACACACACACACACACACACACACACACACACACACACACACACACACATATGCATATATATATATACTGAAGAAGCTTTTAAGCCAAAATTTTATTGGAGTTTATACATTTTAAAATGAAACTGTTTACTTCTGTGTTTTTTATTTTACTCCAAGTTTTTACCCCAGAAGTATATTTGGGACGAGTGGTGACCAGCAAATCATTTGGACTGATCATTGAAGACTATACACACACACACACACACACACACACACACACACACACACACACACACACATACGCACACATACAAACCGGCACGCATGCATGCACGCACGCATTCACAAACACACACACACACACACAGATACACACACACACACACACTCTCTCTCTATCACACACACACACACACACACAAACACATGTATATATATATATATATATATATATATATATATATATATACGCACACACATACAAACCGGCACGCATATACGCACGCACGCATTCACAAACTCTCTCTCTCTCTCTCTCTCTCTCTCTCTCTCTCTCTCACACACACACACACACACACACACACACACACACACACACACACATACACACACTAACACACGAAGAGAGACTCGCGCGCGCGCACACACACACACACACACACACACACACACACACACACACACACACACACAAGTACACGCATACACGTGCGCGTGCGAACACACGCACACACACACACACACATACACACACACCACCACACAGACACACACACACACAAGTACACGCATACACGTGCGCGTGCGAACACACGCATACACACACATACACCTTGTGGATGAAGGTACATCCAGTTCGTTAGTGCAGCTCCCCAATGATTCTCCATGGAGTAAAAGGAGAGAGAACCAAAAAGAGTATATTTGCGCACGCGCGCGCGCGCGCGCCACACACACACACACACACCACACACACACACACATTCATGCGCGCGCGCGCGCGCGTGTGTATGATAATCAAATCCTGAATCGTTGATACCATAAACGATGTCAAACGTTCCGCCATCGCTGTTCCTATCACTATGGCAACACGGTAAACTTATCATCATTGACGTCATCACGCTTTCTGCGCCAAGTTGAAAAAAAAAGGTTTGTCTGGTCAAGCAGCGGGTTCCAGCGGATTACATGTCTTGGTCCATGAAGACCAAAACGGGGCATGTAATGTCTGTGGTGAAGTCTAGACGGAGTTTTTTTCCATGACGAGTGGCGTCTTGTCAGAAGCCCTAATTAACCGCACATCATGGCATCTCTTTAATTATGAGCGAGCTAGTTAATCAGAGTGTGCGTGCGAACGGGTGTGTCTTTGTGAGAAAATGATAATGATAAGAAGGTTAAACCACAAGGTTTCGATTTTTGTTATTAATCTCTCTCTCTCTCTCTCTCTCTCTCTCTCTCTCTCTCTCTCTCTCTCTCGCTTTAATTGGCATAGTGATGCCTGCTGAACACTGTGATCGCACCTTGTTCATATGGACCCTGGGCCCAGAATAAATCTGAATCAGAATCTCTCTCTCTCTCTCTCTCTCTCTGTGCGTGCGCGGCGTGCCGATATGTATGTGTGTGTGTGTGTGTGTGTGTGTGTGTGTGTGTGTGTGTGTGTGTGTGTGTTGCGTGCGTGCGTGCGTGCGCGCGCGCGCGCGCGCGCGCGCGTGTGTGTGTGTGTGTGTGTGTGTGTGTACATAACTTCGTTTCCTTTCTTAATACAACGCCTCAAGGCAGTTATCTCCAGGAGAATCTTCAGGTGGTTAGTCGAGCTGCGTTAACCTCCCCCTCTCCCTCCCCATTTTCCTCTCCTCATTCTTCCATTACAACTGAACAAAATGTAAGCTTACAAAAACAAAGTAGTCCCAGCAAGAATAGAAAGGGAACCACCGGTCGTTCACACTGCCTAATATTAGGCTACCCGTACGCTCGTGACTTGGACTCCCACCCCGCTCTCCCTCCCTCCCCGCTTCTCTCCCCCTTACACTCTGTGTGTGTGTGTGTGTGTGTGTGTGTGTGTGTGTGTGTGTGTGTGCGCGCGCGCGCGTGTGTGTGTGTGAATTCTATGATATCAGTCTTTCAAAGGCGATTATTGTGGGCCTATGGAAAGTCTCAATTCCGACCACTTCGTGTTCGGAGATCGGGGGGGGGGGGGGGGGGGGGGGGGGGGGGGGGGGGGGGGGAGGGGGGCTGGACAGAGAGAAGATACCCATTGTCACCTCTTTCAAGGCAACACATGTTTTGTTTCTATAACAGATGAAGTGGATTTTAAGCGGAAAGAAGCTGAATCAACGCTGTCTAAGTTGCTTAAGCATCTTCCCCCCCCCCCCCCCCCCCCCTCCCCCCCCCCCCCCCCCCCCCCCCCTGTATCTTTCTGATTTACCGAATTCTGTAAAATTCTTTGTCTCTGGTACCTAAAAGGCCCATGATTGGCCAACAGGTGGATATCGGGTTGTTGTTTTGTTTTTTTTAAATCCATGACAGGTTATTTATTGTACGCACCTCCTTCCATAGTCGTTGCATCTATCGTCTATTAATTACTAAAGAAATAAATGATGCGCCTCCCTCTCTCCTGCCCCTTCAACATTGCTCGGAAACTGTGTGCGTAAAATTCTCACAGATGCATCCAAAAATAGAACATACTGTAGAGTGTGGTCCCAGACTTGGCAACACTCCCTCTCCCTGTCCCCTTCTCTATTCAAAAACCCTCGCGATAACTTCCCTTTGAAAGGGGGGTTACTCACATCAAATAATAATACGGAATTAGTTTATTCGTGCCAATTATGATTTGGTATTTGTTTAACTTTCAGGGAGTCTTTTGAAAGTACACTGACTATAATCTTTGACGGAAAGAACAAACACTGGAGAAAGATCGTGTTTTATGATGAATGAGTTTTCAAAGCAGGAAGCCCTTAATCTCAAGTTGTGCTCAAGTGTTACAAATTGACCGTGAACAGCTCAATATTCAGGTCCAGTTTTACACACGTATGCAGCGAAGTGTCACGCACACGTTAAAACCCCCACAACATGTTCCAGGCTAAATTCTGCATTTTCTCCACAAGGGTGAAAAACCAGGCTAAGCGTTTGAATGTCACACTTAGAATTCCAACCGTTGCGATGAGAAAATTATATAACATTTGACGTGACCTTAGTGACTCGAGCATGCATTCATTGTGATGGAGAACACTGAACAGCTACATGGAGCACGAACCCAAGGAATCAAACAAGTATAAACTGAGCATTACTATATTTATCATCTTCAAACTGTGTGGGGTGTGTCAAGTCCGCATTGCCCCGCTGTTGGAGTTCACCGGAGACTAACAATACTGATAAATCCAGCTAACAGTTGTGCCGAGTCTTTCCTTTCTTGTTGGTTGAATCTACCCCAGTTTGAAACATTCAGCCAATCCAGTACGACTGCATATCTGAACAGTTATTTGCTGCTTGTCAGAGGTGCCCATTTCGGTGCTGAAGTTTCCCAGAAGTACCTATGTGTGAGGTTTTCGATGACTGACGTTATCAGTGTTTGTCTGTGGTGAAAGGCTGGTGATGAACAAATCAAGGCAAGGGGACGGTGTGGTGAAGATAGCAGGGCCCACGGACAGACAACTCTCCGCTTAGTGAGTGTCCAAACAGATTTAGAGATGGTCCTTAAGTGACACATCTGTCATAATTTCAACAGTTTGTGCGTGCATGTGTGTGCTTGCGTGAGAGAGAGAGAGAGAGAGAGAGAGAGAGAGAGAGAGAGAGAGAGAGAGAGAGAGAGAGAAGTCTGATCCGTTTGGAGAATTCGTCTGTCTGCTTTCATTGAGAACATGCTGTTTCTGGTTTAACGGTATATGTTTGGCTTCAGGGTATATTGTCTTTAAACATGTACCCTTGTCGCCATGTTTTTCAAGTCAGAGATTAATATCATTTTTTTTTCTTTTTCTTTTTTTTTTTTTTTTTTTTTGGGGGGGGGGGGGGGGGGGAAGGGGGGGATCCAAACTGCTATAGAAATGTTAAATAGACACACTTGTTGGCTTGTTTCAGCTCACTCGACCTTAATAATTGCTGGAAAGAAATAAAGGGAAAGTATCCCGTGGGCTTTGATTAGGGGTGGAAGAGGGTTGTCTAAACTCCAGGATTGCTTATTTCTCTGAGGCAAAACAGAAACAACACATATATTTATTTTGTGCTGTTAATTCTCTCTCTCTCTCTCTCTCTCTCTCCTCTCTCTTCTCTCTCTCTCTCTCTCTCTCTCTCTCTCTCTCTCTCTCTCCACACTGTCAACACAAGCACGTACACAGGATTGCACACATACACGCTCACTCATTTGCATAGGTGGCATGCATACGAGATTATTGTTGTCGTCGTCGTCGTCGTCATCATCATTATCATCACAGTCTCATATTGAGGTGTCGTAGCCCTCTATCACAAAAAAAGAAGAAGAAAAAAAAAAGAAAAAAAAAGCATCAACATACTGTTTTGCTCACATCTATCTTTTCCTACAATAAAATCAACAGCCTCACGAATCAATTACCGATAATATTTGTGAAAACTTTGTCTCAGTATGATGTGTAACAACCATGACTATGACAGCTCTTTCAGATTTGTTGGGCGCAAGCGTGTGATTCCATCGCAGGAGGAAATTGGAGTTGTGAATGCTATATATAAAACTAGAAATGTTTCTGTTCATTGAGTGACGCCGCAATCTTGAGAGCAAAGATATCAGCGGCCACTCGCGCGCAGTAAGAGAGATGTTATGGAATGAAATGGACATAGAGGTATACAGTGGCTCACATCAGGTGAAAAATTCTATTGGTTCTTACCGATTGGGACGAAGTTTACAAAATTCGGCGAATCGCCTAGCCCAACACATATATTTAAGTGTAGAAGTAAAGGAAACAAATAAAGGGGAGAAAAAAAAAAAAAAAAAAAAAACGAAACAAAGAAAGCGAAGAAGAAAGCTTGAACATTTTAGCCTGCCTGATTTACCATCTCTCCATTTCAAATCCACGTCATCTCTTCAATACAAGCGAGGAAAATCATACAAAAATCGTCACGAAATCTGGGTATTAAAACTTGTCAATTTAAACCACATTTTTTTTTTTACATCTTTTCCCAGTCACTGAGGCGCTACGCTTAAAGGCCAGTTCCGAGTTTCCTCTTGTGCTGTCGGTTTTTGTACGCCGGGGCTTGTGTTTCCGCAACTGTTTTCCCTGTCC
>CM065721.1:33218828-33231328 GCA_033310375.1 Conus canariensis | reverse complement strand
TGTGTGTGTTGTGTGTGGTGTGTGTGTGTGTGTGTGTGTGTGTGTGTGTGTGTGTCCGGGCGTGCACGCATACATGGGTGTGTGCAGGCATGCATGTGTAAGCTTGCCCGGCCCATACGCAGGTACCCACAAAGTTCCAGTGTCTTCTGCTTCACAAATGTGTCAGTGAGAAGATTTGGCCTACTCGACAAACCCAAGTCATGATCTGTTGATCCGTTATGAATGCAAACATAGAATAAAGCCTAGTGTGGAGAAGACTAATAGTGAAATGGACGTAGACAATAATATGAAAATCATCCTCGTCTGCGCTGACAGTAAAACAAAAATCGAAAAAGAACCAGCGGCCATGGATATTCTGCTGTGACCCTATGTTTTATTTCCCCTCTAGTTTTTCATATCCATATTAAACTCTAGGTCACATGTGTTTGTTGGTGTTGGAGAATGGAATGAAGGTGTACATTTCAGACACATACCCCCCTCAAACACACACACACACACACACACACACACACACACACACACACACACACACACACACACACACACACACACACTTTTCCAGCAGACAAAATGGTAAACAATGCGACAGGATTCGAAAATGGCATTTAGCCCCAACATGATATATTTTGAAGGCTATTCGGGAGAGTGCTGACCTCTGTACAGATCGAACGGATCCTAGATCTGTCATTTGATGCAGATCCGCACCACGTGCCTGCACCAAAGCTCCAAGCTCCATCTATTCACCAAATTCCGTTAATACCTGCTCAGTAGTGTTTTTTTCTGTAATCTTGCTGAACGGATCCAGATCCGTTTTACAGAGCCATGCCAAAATATCATGACTTTGTCCTCAGACCGCTTTTTATCTTGCCATTAAGTTTCGTGAAAATCAGTCCGGCAGTTATTGTATAATCCTGCTTAAAGACGGACATATCAACACACTGAGATGAAAAACAGAACTAACTTGGAGAAGACAGTAATGCTAACATCGAACAAGTATGAAGTTTCACATCATCGAATCATCTCACTGCGTCGTCTTAAATAAAGCGTACGCGCGTGATCTAGGCATACAGCGTTTAATGATTACATGAAACGTTGGTACAAAGTTCCTTTGGGAACGCCACAATACAGCCTCTAGCCAGGTACATTCGGAACTGCCACAAGATACTTGTGTTCCAGGATAAAATTAATGTCCCAGGTCAATAGTGTCACATTAAGACTGCTTTTGCGGAGGAAGAAAGGCGCGTTGAAACAAAAAGTTACTGTATCCCAGGAACAAGGCATCACAAGAGGGAAATTTTTCCCGAAATCAAAGTCTCCCGAGGAGAAATACTCCACATTCAAACTGTATCCGAACTAAAATATCCTAAACAGAAAACTATTCCAGGGTCTGAAAGTCCCAGGGACCAAAATATCCCATGACGAAAATGCTCCAGGATCAAAGTTTTCCAAGTCAAAATGTCCCAGCATATTTGCGACTTGGACTACATCCAAATTTACTCCAGCATAAAGTTGCTCAGGATCAAACTGTTCCATTTCAAAACCTTTCCAGGATCAGAATGCCTCGGACCAATCGCATGCGGAGTAATAATTTGATGCATTTCAAGATCATGTCTGGATAGTCCGTCGAGTCCAACAATGACATCCAGCGTGTGCTCTCAGGTGGCTGTTCAGCCCAACCTTGGCAACAAACAGATGGAACACAGGAAGTATACTGATGGTAAAGGCATCCTGGGACTTCAGTTTCCTGCTTCCTGGAATCTCTCGCACTGACCGTCCTAGATGGTCTGACAGGTTGGATCCGCCATTTCATCCTCTTTCCTCCCGTCCTTTCCAGCTATACAGGGTAGATGCCACCGAACTTAAGGTATCCTTGACGCAGTCGATGTAAACCACACAAGCTCGATTCTGCCGTCTTTGGTTCTGAGAAAATTCGACGTAGAGGAGATGTCGGGGCAGTCTGCACCTGTCCGTATAAACAACATGCCCTGCACAATGTAGCCGTAGCTTCACAATCATCGCCTCAACGGCAGTAACCTGTGGCCTAAAGACTGATGTTGGTCACCCTGTTTTTTCCAGCACAGATACTGAAGAGCGAGCGAAGACTGCGCATGTGGAACACCTGCAACTTCTACACGTGGCGTCGGTATTGTGTGCAGGTCTGGCATTCAGAGAAGAGAGATGAGAGGACAATGGCTTTCTACATCAATGGGTTCGGACGACGGTCAGAGGCAATGCTGGATAACAACTTTATTCGCAGGCGACAAAAAGCATCCTGCCAATTCATGTACTAATCTCTCTGTCCAGAAATCACTAAGTGAAAATGGTGCCGTCCAGATGCTATACACTGTCTTCTGTTTTCAGCAGGGTTCCCTCCATGAAGAGGGTGGGAGGCAGGAGCAGCAGTACCGAGTTACGGCTTGTTTAGAACTTCAATCTTGCGTGGGCTGATCGTAAAGCTATACACTTGTGAAGCTTCAGCAAACTTCTTGATAATAATTATCAACCGCCGTGCGTGCAGTGGTTAGCATCGTAGGCTGCTGGGCGGCACATTGTGGGTTCCAGTCCCATCAGAGGCTTTTATCTGTGAGATTTTTCGACCCCGAACAGCTTCTATCCAGAGCTAAGAGTGCAATGGGGTCAAAAGGAAAGTCTGGAACGTCACAGTCGAGTTCCGTCACTTCATGGATGCACCTCTGAGAATGTTACTCGAATTTCCCGACCAAAAACTGCACACTGCACGTGTCTGTATTTCTCGGGCCTGGGTGACGCCGGGATATTATTATGAAAGGAAACGTAAAGCACAGTCCTTTTATGTTGTCTCAGACTAGAATGAAACTCCACAGCGTCATCTTCATCACGGTCACTGATCATCATAAAAGAACGTCAAAGAATATGTGGCTCTGCAGGCCGTGTCCTTCTCTGTAGCGGCCTCAGATTCATCTCCCTTGTACGCCATGAAGGCGTGGTCATCACTAAAATGTTTCAGCATCTCCCGTGTCTCTTTGCGCGGAGATGGCGCAGATCAAAGAGGGACCCATTCAGCCTGCGCTTCAGTTAGACTTCACAGTTCAGATCGTCTATAGCATGGCTCAAGAACAGGCTGATTTCAAGAGAACTGGAGCAAGCACACAACCTTGTGCCAACCTCTTTGAGAAGTCGAGTGGATCTAAAGTAGTCCAATCTGACGTTACTTCCCCTGCCATGTTGTTGTGCCACAGATCTAAAGTGTCCCAAGACTTGTGTCCTAGGATGAAACTGTTCCAGGACCAAAGTGTCCATGGCCCAGATTAAGGTGTCTCAGGGCCGATGCGTCAAATATTAAAGTATCGTTGGATAAAAGCGTCCCAAGATTCAAGTGTCCCTGGACCAAAGTTCTGCGAGATCAAAGTATCTCTAAGTGTCCCGGGATCCCACCCCTATCCCGTTCTGAAGAACAATGTACAACCGAAACTATCTTCCCTTTGCCCTCCTTCCATATGAAGCGGTGTCAGCCCTTGTTTTGTCGACAGTGCACGAAACTGTACACCTTACATGCTCCAGTAGTCTTTGAATTCGTCCCTGTGTTGCAGTGCTTGACCTTCTTGTGAGGGCTGTACATAGGCGGATTGCAGGGTGGTGATGAAGGAGGGAGGTGAGGGGGGTGTGAAGTTACAGCGACCTCATGACCATTCCCTGACTGTGCTCGAAAAAAAAAAGTAACCCCCAAACCCCACCATCAGCAAAAAAAAAAAAAAAAAAAAAAAAGAAGAAAAAAAGAAAAACAGTAAACAAACAAAGAGTGTCACAGAGTGGCCCGTTTGTTGTGGGAGGCTGGAAGTGAGATCCCCTTTCCCTCTTCCCTTTACCTGACACCTCCCTCCCCCTCCTTTTTCATCATTTTGTGTGTGTGTGTGTGTGTGTGTGTGTGTGTGTGTGTGTGTGTGTGTGTGTGTGTGTGTGTGTGTGTGATTTTGTACTGCGGCTACCCTCCCCTCCCTACCCCCACACCCTTCCCCCTTCCATTTGCTTAACATCTTTCTATCCTGACGTGACACAATAATAAAAAAAAAAAAAATAAAGAAAAGACAAAATGAGCCACTTTTTTACAGCCTTAAAGCGTTTGTCAAAAGACCACGTCGTGTCGATTGGAAAAAAACAACAACTGTTTTTCACCCTTTTGTCACCCTCCCTTTTCCTTAGTTCTGCCTACAGGAGAACATGTGGGTCATGGCGTGACGCAGGTGGCGGTTGGTCAAGCCAATCAGAAAGGGGTTCAGGGAAGGGATGACCACATACATCACGTGGCATACCCAGGCCGCCACTCCGTCGCTGACGGGCACTCCCGCCGTCCACAGGGTTTGAACTCCAACCAGCGGCAGCATGGTCAAGAAGAGGCTGACCACGGGCAGGGCCACCAGCACGGCCGTTTTGGCCCGCCGACGCAACGGCGCTCGTCGCTCGGCGATGACGTCACATTCGTTCTCTGCCCCCTCCTCCCCGTCCTCTCTCTTCCTCTCGCTTTCCGTAACGGACCTCTGCAAGCCCAGGCGGAGGTTGGGGAGCATCCAGTGGATGATGGGATTGTCGATGGCGCTCAGGATGTGAGCCTTGTCGGTGGTTCTGCTGCTGCCGGAGTCGGCGTTGGCGGAGACGGCGGAAGCGCAGCGGAAGAAGCCCGGGCTGTCTGAGATGACGGAGCGGAGAGACGTGGTGCTCGGGTAACTGCTGGTGGACAGATCGGTCACCTGAAAGCAGACATCACGGCCTGACTAGCCCGCATCCACAAGACTGAAAACTGCACCAGTCTAGTAGGCCTAAGAGGTTTGTGGGAACCTGGCTCCCAAACGAAAGTCCTCGCCTTCGTAGTTGGAGCAAAGGGGTTTGTAGGCTCATTAGCCTAAGATCTCATGAAACAGTTCGGGACTTCCAAAAAGAATAGGATCAGAACCCTAAAAGCAATTGGAGAGGCAACTGAAAAGAGTTCCAGATGAATTGTCGAAGAGGAACTACAATAAACTTTATAAGCCTTACATTTTCCAATTTGGAACAGGCGCACGATAGCAATGTGGGTAAGACATCCACCTAAAAAGGCAATGCCAAAAGACTAGCACCCTTCAAAAGTAGCTGGCTCAAATCCCGACAGCACCAGGGAAAAAAATCTGGCAGCAAAAGGGCATCTAGAAGACATGACCATGATGAGGATGCGGTCCGGTCCTTTTAGAGTGTAAGGAGTTTAGGTCCAAAACACTTGTCTGATCTTAAGACTTGCTGTCGAACTCTCCGTTGAGTTACGTCCTAATTGCTAGAGGTGGAATCTCAGCATGAGTTACCTGTACTTCTTATCTGACCGTCAAGCAAGCTGACTAGAGCCCAGAACTTAAAACACTAACCGGCAAACGAACAGAAAAAAGTGACTGCAGAAATAATGCATTTTAGCTCTGAAGATTGTTTACAGGCGGAACAAACTATTGAACAAAAACAAATAAGGAAGATACCAGACGGTAGTGACTCCGAGTTAAAGTTCAGAGATGACATCAATGCCTATAGGGTTTATTCTGAACAAGTTTCATTTTGTTAATCATTTTCTTGAATTAATTATACTTAACTTCGTCATACAGGAAAAAGCGAAGAAAACTGAAAGATCTGGACTAGCTGACTTCGTGGGTTCAAAATCCACAGAAATAAATCCGCTCATGATTGTTAGTACTCCTACAAGCACGTCTAGGGTCTTTGGTTTGTGCGCATGTGTCCACGTTTACAGTAGGAAGGAAACCACCGCACTCACATTTCTATTGAGTCATTAACTCTCCTTAGCCTCGTTAGGTTCTGGTCTCAGAATACTGATGACTGGACTGTGTCAGCGTTGATCATTTATATGAGAGAGGAGTGGGAAGTGTTTCAAAATAGGAATCTGAAGGGTTCATTCCTGGTGAAAAAAAAAAAAAAAAAAAAAAAAAAAAAGCCATATTTTGCCAGTCAGCGGATGGAAGTGAGGGGTGCAGATGGAACATGGGGAGGGAGTGGGGGGTGGGGCAGAGAGAGGCGGTCAGGAACCCCAGACAACCCCGTTCTGTCCCCCCCCCCCCCCCACCTCCCCACTAGCACTGTATATCATTTGATATTTTCAACTGTTACTCACACATTTCCTGTTACTATATACCCGTGGAAGTTTACTTCCCTTATCTTGTTTTGTTACATGCAGAGAGAGAGAGAGAGAGAGAGAGAGAGAGAGAGAGAGAGAGAGAGAGAGAGAGAGAGAGAGAGAGAGAGAGAGAAGGGGGGGGGGGAGAGCGAATATCTCAGAATAAACACAGATGCTTCCCAAGCTCCTTAATATTCTCCACTCCCACCACCACACTTCCCATCCTCTCCGACTTCTCTATCTCTCTTTCTCCAGACTCCTCCTCCTTATACCTTCCCTCTCCGTCTGCCAACGCTCTCATTCTTTCCAGCCCTTTCTCCGTCTGGTCTTGTCTCGTCCCGCCCCTTGTGTGTGCGTGTGTGTGTGTGTGTGTGTGTGTGTGTGTGTGTGTGTGTGTGTGTGTGCGCGCGCGCGCGCGCGCGTGCGTGCGTGCGTGCATGTGTGTTCGTTCGTTCGTTCGTTCGTTCTTTGTTTTTACGTCTTTTCACCATAAGTGATATTAGACCAAAGTGTGCGTGAGTGAGTGCATTCTGTCTGTGAGTGTGTGTGAGTGTGTGAGAGTGTAAATGTGTGAGGTAATGTAAAACTGTGAACACTGCATTAACAGCAAAGAGGTAATGTTAAAGATACATATAACAAACAAAATGCAAAATACAGAAACGTGGGTGGGTGGATGTGTCCCTCACCACTAATCTACATTGGAAGAAAAAAAATCTACAGGAATGACCAGATGGGTGTGTGAATTAGGGATTCAGCAATTTGTAGTAAAACCTTTGTATCATATAATAAATCTTCTATGTTTTCTTCCGAAGCATTCTTTGCTGTGACTGAATCAGGTAGAAAACCTCGGAGACTTTTAAAGTGGAATAAAATGTGATTAAGTGTGATTTGTGCACCACACAGGCAATATACATTTTTGGAGAATTTTGTTTTTAAAGCGTTAATTTTTAGGCGGAAAAAAGGGAAGTTACAAGTCTAGAATAATATAACGGTGCATTTGACAACTTTCTCGATACAATTTCCAACGGAACTGCAGCTGTATTTTGTGTTAGAGTCTTTTCATCAGAACGTCTGCTAAATTTTTTCCATGCTGTTGTTTCTAGCAGCCTGTAATTTTCATGAGTGACAAAGGAAGTGTCATGTCTACAGTCTTCTCTAAACCTTTTGCGCCTCTTTTAGCAGCTCTGTCGGCCATTTCGTTTCCATTTATGTTACAGTGCGAAGGCACCCAACAAAACTCAATGACTGTGCCTTTAGCCGACAAGCAATGTGATAAATAATGAATTTCGTACATAAGGTCAGGCCGTGTATCGGTACTGAAGGAGTTCAGTGAACATAAAACCGATTTAGAATCCACCAATATCACAGTTCTAAATACTGTCATTGGAAGGTTCACCAAGAATTCTAAAGCAAGCATGATGGCTGTCAATTCGGCTGTAAAAATTGACAGTTTTTTGCCGAGGTAAAAATATTTTTCAATTTTCAGTGCCGGTATGACAAAGGCCGCACCAACCTTATCATTGTCAAGTACGGAGCCGTCTGTAAAAACCTGAACATGATTTTGATATTTTTCTTAGATACGTGTTTTTGCAATTGAATTCATAACATTTATATTTTCTTCTTTTCTCAATTTAGAATAGCTGATATCATATGACGGTTTTAATGTTTCCCATGGTAGTATAGGCGCGAATGATGGTCTTATTGACATGTCTTTGATGCGTATTCCTGAACTTTCAATTAAATTAGAAGCATATGTTGCTATTGACATTAGCGATGATATATTGTTTGCCCTTTTAGGAAAATCATACTCAGTTCTTAGTTTCAATTCTTCCCCAATGAAATTGTCACTTGTACTTGCTCTCAACACAAAATTTGACTTGAGTAGCAAGTTCACGATAATCATCAAACGGTAAGATTCCAGCTGCTCTGTATGTTTCTGTTTGACGCATGACTCGGAAGGCCAAGAGCTAGTTTATAGGCTTTACAGTCAATACTTTGTAATTTTTGTAATAGGTATTTTGGAGCACTAAAATAAATTTCTTGTCCATAAGAAAGTTTGGACCTAACAAGTGCTGTAGAAAGATGAACTAAGGTTTCAGGGTCCATTCCCCAAGGTAATCTACTAATGGTCTTTAAAAGATTTAAGCTATGTCTTGCCTTTGTTAGAATATACTCAAAATACATATTCCATGTCAGCTTTGATGTAAGAATTAATCCCAAGAACTTGACGTTTTGTTTATACTCTAAAGGTTCACCAAGCAGTTTTAAGATCGGTAATTTTGCTGGATTACTACCAGAGTTAAATAGTATCATATTAGTTTTTTCAGGGGATAAAGATAGTCCATTTTGAAACATGTATTTTTCAATGTTATCAAGGTCAAACTGGTACAATCTTCTTATGTAATTTTGGGCTCTTTGTGGTGTCGACTTTTTTAAGGTTACGTCCATCCACATACATATATCATCTGCATATTGGACGAGAGTTACTTTGCTTGATACCGCCTTTGGCAGGTCATGTATCATGATGTGCGTGTGTGTGTGTGTGTGTGTGTGTGTGTGTGTGTGTGTGTGTGTGTGTGTGTGTGTGTGTGTGTGTGTCTGTGTCTGTGTGTTCGACATTCTTTACTTGCACTGTTAGAAGCAATCCGCAGTTTTGTTTAAGTGTATACATAAACAACATTTCAGGTCTAAGTTACTGTTTTTCATCCTTTATATTTGCACTAAAGATATTTCTTATACATAACTGACACCTTGGTGCTGACGATACTGTGAAATTTGGAATGTACCACTTGCACTAGTCATTGCCACAACTGCATTTCAGGGTCAAGACTAACCAACACTGAAGGTGCCTGTGTTTCTCGGGCCTGGTTGACGCCAGGATGTACATTAAGTGTAGAGTACAGCGCTGCCGTGTAGTGTCTGACCAGAATGGATCGTCATAGCATCAGCTTTATCCTCATTGATTAACATAAAAAGGTATCAAATTCTGTAGTTCTTCGTGCCCTGCTCTAGCGGTGATCTCAGTTTCAATCTCCTCTCCTCGTCTTCGCTCTTGGTGAGTTTATATGGACGTTGTCGGTATGGACAAATTCATGGGGACAGTCACTGGATAGTTTGGGGGCGCCCTCAATAGGGGGTTACTCACTCGTGTTGGATCCACGACTACGCTATGACTGTCATCAGCAGGTTAGTTTGCTGGTGGTATCCTGCGTATGCTGGATCAGAACGGTACCACTGTATACACTGATGTGATTCAGCAACAGTGCAGCGTCTCCTCTGGTGGGTTGCCTCTTGGTGACTTGATGATATATGCTCCGTTGTGCACTGCAGATACCGGAGCTGCGGCGGCACGACCAAGGGTGTGGCTGTGAACGGGGGACTAGAACGAGCAGCGTGGGAGCCAAGGGAGTAATGCTACTTAAATTGCACGGAAGATGAGAGCCCAAACAACCATAACAAACAAACAACACCGGAGAGGAAAGAAAGACAGAAAGAAGAAATTACTCTCAGATTGCGAGTCCCGAAACGCTGCATGGACAACTCTAGCTTCTCCAGCGCTTCCAAGGACAGGGCCGGCGAGGTCTTGAGGATGGAGCACACCCCGTGAGACATCAACCGGCTGCCGTCCTCCTGTTGACTCTCTCCCCCGCCGTCGGACTTGGCCAGGCTGTCCGTCAGGTCGTGGCTCAGCAGGAAGCTGCTGGGCATTTTGCGAAAGCGGTGTCCATGTCCACTCCGGGACGACAGCGCGGAAGGAGAAGGAGAGGACATCGGTTTGTGGGCCAGCCTGGGCGTCAGAGGTTTCTTCTCTGACTGCAGGTCTGAGGAGCTTCTCGAGCCACATCTATTTGGAGTCACCTTCAGGTTGTTGTCCGAGGACTGCTCGTTTTCGGTCTGAGGCTCGTCGCCATGTTCTGGTTTGCTGCTGGCATTTTCTGCCGAATCTCCGGCGTACTTCGGGAGGTCGTCACCGGACTGTTTTGCTGGCCCGGTACCATGTTTGATCTGACTTTCACCCGCCTTGGCAGCTTCCCCTGGTGGCCCACCACTGGTCTTTCTTTGGTTTCTCTCGGTCTTCTCAAGCCTCTCGGCGTTATTTCTTCCCTGCTTCTCACTGGCCAGTTCAGAGGAAGAAGGGGATGGAGGGCACACCGTGGGAGGTGCGAGGCGGACCAGATTCGGACCGGCAGCATTCTGGCAGCATCCTGGCGAAGACGGGTCGTTGGAAGCGGCGTTGACTGGCACGGCCGCTATGAACCCCTCTACGAACATGAGGCTGGAGTTTTGGACCAGGTGGCCCAGACAGGTGGTGCTGTCGCGTTCTCCGGCGGGCGTGTTCCGACACACGACTGGGATGCAGCAGTTGAAGTCGTCCACGATGTCTCGGCGGACCGCCAACCGACCGTTCTCCTCCAGAAGGTTGAAGGCGTCGGTGTGTGGGGCCACTTCGCGCACCAGCCTGGCTCTACCCGGGGTGTTCAGCTGACGTACACACAGTGACCAGATACCCAGGTTGGAGGCTAGGGTCATGGCCAGAGATGGAAGGTAGACCAGAAGAATGAACAGAACATACCTGTAAGGAAAAACGTCGAAAGAAAAATGTGGACGCTTGTTTTGAACAGCAAAACACACACACACACACACACACACACACACACACACACACACACACACACACACACACACACACACACACACAAACGGTCAACCATAATGAGCATCGGGCTTTCCCTAAACCAGTCATTGTATTTTCATTGAGTCAAGCTTTATCTAACATGCCTTCTGGTTCTTGTAGATATCTCCGACTCGTTGACTGGCAGTCATGTCCCGAGATGACTTGGGTCTTAGTTGAGAAAGAAGTGAGGCAGGGAACAGTAAACAAGAAACAGTAAACAAGTAGGTAACTTTTGCTCCCATAAGAAAACCTAACACAGAGTAACTTTTATTCAAGACTGGCACAGCCTTTTAAACTTGAATAAAGTCAGACAAATACAAAGACGAACAATCTAATAGTGGGGGAAAAACAAGCGCAGGCCAACAACTCAACTGTCTTCATTTTCGCATCTGTAATATATTTTCTTAATTTCATGTTCCCAGTTTCTCCATTGTCAACGTCCCCCCCCCCCCCCCCCCACTTAAGTTCAAATCTTTGCCAAGTCATTACTATGAAGACAGTTGAATTGTTGGCCTGCGCTTGTTTTCCTCCCACTATTAGATTGTTCGTCTTTGTATTTGTCTGACTTTATTCAAGTTTATAAGGCTGTGCCAGTCTTGAATAAAAGTTACACTGTGTTAGGTTTTCTTATGGGAGCAAAAGTTATCCTACTTGTTTACTGTTTATTGTTTACTGTTCCCTGCCTCACTTCTTTCTCAGTTTCGTTTCGATTAAATCGAGGTTATTTGTATTTGTTTCTGTCCGTCTTTGTGTTTTTCTTTTGATCTCCCTTGCATCCTTGGGTGGATCCTCAAGCGTAGGCTTATAGATTGTCCCCTACATTTTATACTGTTTGCATAATTCTTTAGTTTTTCAGCAGTTTTTTTTCCTCCTCACACTTTTGTTTGGTTTCATTTACTACCCTTCACTGGCTGCTTTGGGGGTGCTGTTGGATTCTTTTTTGAACCCTTGGTGGTGAGAACACCACGGTATCATGGACTGTGGTGTGTCTCTATTTGACGCCAGGAGCACAGACACAACCAGCCGTGTCCCCCTGATGAGTTCCGATCCAGCGGACGAAAGGCCTCGGAGCAGGCAATACGAATAGATCTGCCTTCGAAAGGGATTACGATGGTTCCTTCATGCAGCTAGTGAAGAGTTTTCATATCTGTAATATATTTTCTTAATTTCATGTTCCCAGTTTCTCCATTTTCAACGACACCCCCCCCCCCCCTCCCCCCACCCCTTAAGTTCAAATCTTTGCCAAGTCATTACTATGAAGACAGTTGAGTTGGCCTGCGCTTGTTTTTCCCCCACTATTAGATTGTTCGTCTTTGTATTTGTCTGACTTTATTCAAGTTTAAAAGGCTGTGCCAGTCTTGAATAAAAGTTACTCTGTGTTAGGTTTTCTATGGGAGCAAAAGTTACCCTACTTGTTTACTGTTTGGGTTTTAGTGTTGGAATACCAGTGGCATATTTCTAATGTGTTAAACAATATTTATGTCTGCTGGAAACAGATCTACAAGTGCCGTTTGTTTGTTGCGCATGTCATCATGACTGCCTGTCCAAAATATATATAAATAAGTAAGAAAGTAAGTGAATAAATAGATAAATAAACAAACAAAGGAACAAATGAATAGATGAAATACAATCTTTGAGGATACAGAGGAGGATGAAGGTCCAAGAGGGGGCGGGACTGATCAAAACACCTCTGCCCTGTTGGGC
>CM065721.1:33178828-33213828 GCA_033310375.1 Conus canariensis | reverse complement strand
GCATTGGTATAATTCGGTTATTTACTGTCACTGACAATGCGCTGGCAATGCGGGATGACTCTTGCTTTCCTGCCTTCGATAAACACTGCTCTTACAGGGTTGAAACGTATTGAGCGTAGTTCTGTAGTTTTAGTTTTCCACCCACATCCCATTTTCACTCAGATCGAAGATATAAGTGACTGTTTGTTCGTCCTTTTTTGTCCTGCCTGAAGACCCAACAGGTCGAAACATGTGTTTATTTTGTGATCTGTTTGTTCCTTTGTTTGGCGGCTCAGTAATTCCATTTTGTTTGTGTTGAGCATAGCTAGAAACCACCTAATGTATCCAGCTGAACTTGTGTGACTCATTTGAATCAACATGGAGTTCAAGAAACAAGAAAAATATAAAGTGACACATGAAAAAGGATGCTGGTAACAAAAAAAAAAAATTAAACTTCTGTGACGTTAAAAAAAAATTGATGATATTAAAAGTTTAACAAAGTTTTGCTGTTTTTGATGCTAGAGTCTAAAATCATTGACACGATGAAGAGACTTTTAATAACATAACTATGATAGTTGTAGGGAGGGCAAGGGAGGGGGAGGGGGGTGGTCACGCAGGTTCCACTGCACATTTAACATGCTCAGGACAGCCACACTGCTTGATGCTGTCAACGAGATCAGGTTGAACCCTGTGGCAGACCGCATACGGGCCATGCTGTCTGCCTCAAAGCTTCCACCTTCTTGACATGTCGCTGTGTTGACCAGCAGACTCGTTGGCAATGGAATCCTGCGTGGCGTGTAGAGCAGTAGTTCCTTAGTCATCTGCGTCCATTGGGCATTGCTACAGTAAGAGGCAACCAGTAGCATCCTGGAGTCCGTTTCCCTCAGCTTGTTCACCACCATTGGGACCAGTGTCGATTGTGTGAGAGCGTAGGGTAGAGGAAGATGCCATGGCTGGCTAAGGTCGTCCACAACGTGTGCCTGACTGCTCCCCACCGTAGGGACATGAAGCTGGGAAGCAAACGCAAAGTGGTCGATCTGGGATTTCCCTAATCGCTGAAAGATGGTCTGAGCCACATGAGGAGACGGGTGTCGCTCGGTCTGTTTGTTCTGATGCAGGGAATCGGCGATCTTATAACCCATCCCTCTCACATGCGCAGGAAGTATTGTGATCTCGTTGCGTTGACTCCGCAGTAGGCCAAGCAGGTGGGACAGACTGAAAGATCCTGTCCCCCCCCCCCCCCCCCCCACTCCTCCCGCTCCTTTTCTAGATAGGCTACAGCTGTTCTGTAGTCCATCGCGGTACACACACAATTCCCTTCCGTCTAGGCTTGAAATGAGTTGAGAGCATCCCATACTGCCAGCAGTTCCAAGTAATCCATATGTTGCTTTCCCTCCTCTCTCGACCACCAACCACTGTCTGACAACAAGGGAAGGCTCCCTTCCCTTCACTCCCCCTCTCCCTCTGTAACGGAAGCATCCGTTGCCATGGTAAGCTCTGGACGAGGGCAGCGCAATGACCAGGAGCCCGGTTAGAATGTACTCCATCACTTAGGCTTTCTCTCGCTTCTTGGTGCATTTGTACTCGCTTGCCCTTGTCCGTCGGTCGCTGGTACACTGAGAGCAGGGCGGACTGCAGCTCCTATGAGTGCCGTCTGGCAAGATGTAACCCGTGTAAAGCGAAAGCAATCTTGCCTGGGCAGGACAGCAACAGTCGCACTGACATTTTGACAATTGAGTATTGCATCTGTCGTTGAGTGAATTATACTGATGCTGTCTGCTAGCAAGTTCACTGTTAAATGAGTGTGTGTCCCGCTGCAGGCCTAGAAAAGTTCTGACAAGGAATGAAGGTTGCCATCCCCGAATTGAGGGGAAACCCAAGATGAGTCAGGAGGGTCTGGTGCAGGAGCGCGGAAAATGCGACCTGGTGTTCGCCAGTATCAGTAAATCGTCCAGGTAAATCACAGTCCTGATGCCCCTTGCCTGAAGGTAGTGGACCACTAGTTTTGTCACCCAGGTGAAGCCGAGTATGGGATGGTACCTGTGGGTTTTCCCTCTCCATATGAACTATAGGGATCGCCATTGCCTAATATGGATTTGTACATGCAAGTAAGTCTTTCATGCCTACAGAAGCCAGTTGCATTGCTGTATTAACTGGCCTACGTCCTTCAATGTAGTAATGGAAGTGCTGCGAGGTCTTGCAAACTTATTCAGGCATTTCAGGTTTGTAATTGGATATACGTTTCCTACGTTTTTGGTAACAAGAAAAACCCACTGTAAAATCCTGTATTCCGTTCTACTCTTTCTGTTGCATTTTTTTGTGTGTGCGTGTGTAGAAAATATCTCACCTCTGTTTCCATCAGTCTCAAGTGGGCATGAGACAGTTAGGTCATCAGATGCCAGGCCTCCTGTGGTGATACCAGGGGGTGGTTTGGTGTGGAACTGCAGCTGACAGCCGTTGGCTGCCTGAAGGACACGTGTAGGGATTGTCGGTAATTTCGGCTCATGCCGCTACGTGTGAGGACAAACGTCTTGCCACCTTCTCTGATGGTCAGGCCGACTTGAAGGGCGTTATTTTTGGAGGGGAGAAGAGGGAGGGGGCCTCTTAGTACTTCGTCTGCTTCAGCCATTGTGGGTTGGCCTTTAAAGAATTGTCCATCAGCCTGTCGATCTGGGATTTTGTCGTCTTGTGGGAAGCCCCTTTTGCGATTTTGCCCGTCACGTCGGAAGAGAGGTCTAAGTCAGGCTCCTTTGGGTAGTGATGTGTCGGTATAGGCTTGAAGGCACTTCCCACCTCCCAACAGTGTTTGATGGTCTGGATTACCGCACTGATGGCACCATCAAACAGTGGGATGAGAGAAGTCTGGATCCGATCGATGACAGCTCTTCCTAGCTGGTCAGCAGTGGTGTCCAGACACAGCCGACAGCCACACCTGCAGATGATTGAGCTCCCTCCAGTAAGTACTCTGAGGACGTGGACAAGCGGTGTTGTTACATCTTACACAAGCGCTGCTTCAGGACCTGGGCAGCACGTGAGTTAGAATGAAGAATCTCACGGGTGAGGGCTATTGTTACTTCACATAGTTTGGTCAGGGTCACATGAAGGGCATGTGCAGCCCCAACAGTCCATTTCTGATGAGCCGCAATGCAGTCATATTGTCTAGCTGCCGTGTCATGTAGGGAAAGCGCAGCATCACAGGTCTGAAGACCGAAGATAGTGGCTTTCTTCATGGGAGGTGCAGGATGACATTATCTTATTTGCATGCCCTCCTCTCCAGTTACCAGAAGAGACTAGGCCCCTGGCATGTCGCCAAAGCTGGTGATCTTGCCCTACTGAGAGCTATGCATGCACCACTCATCTGTGAGCCACGAAACTCTGGCATGTTCTCAAATGGGGTCATTGCTGTCACCTACATTTTCATCACCAGTGATGTTCTCAAGCACTGAGGAGATATGAGATGCCCTCCACTGCGTCCCTGCATTCCATGGAGCAGTGTAGGAATTTTGAGGGAAGAGAAAGAGGTCAGTTCCTAGTGACTTATAGTAGCTGTCGAGGGGCCGGAATAGCTCAGTGGTAGAGTGCCAGACTCGTAATCTTGGTGATCCTGGGGTTACGGGTTTGAATCTCTGCTGGGCCGTTTCGGTACAGGGGGATTTTTCCCTTGGAGTTAACATTGGTTCTGACTCCATTTCCTATACAGTCCTTCAAATGAGACTATAAACTGAGGTTCTGTGTGTGAATGCACGCATACATCTTGCACACACATAAAATCTCATCACCAACTTTCGGAAGAGAAGGCCAGTTTGGCCGTTGGTATGGATAACACGTTACACATAACATGCACCTTCCCCAAAGTTAGGGTATGGCTGCTTTAATGGCGGGATAAAAAATGGTCATACACACAGAACTCCTATCCCTTTGTTGGGGAGATGGGATTAATCCTTGCCTGTCTATACAGGGAGTGTCCGCAGGAGTATCAGCCTGTGTACGCAGAAAAAAAATAGTGGCAGTCAGTGAGGGTAGGTTGGCTGGGAGTGCCGGAAGGGTTATTTGCAACATAATAACCAAACATAGTGGAAGGAATGGGCTGGGTGTGTAATGGGGTAGGGGGTAGTGTGTTTTCCATGGCCAGCATATACGTGGTGGTTGCAGTACCAAAGGAACTGTGGCACTGTAGGAAACTGAAATGATACGGTTAAAGGGCAGTAGGGGTAATGATGACTGATCTGATGGAAACCGGGAAGTCGTGGCTGTCTCACGATTGCCGAGGATGAGTGTGACTGATGCTATGCCCAACAAGTAGCAGAACCATGAGCATGAAAGCAGATGGTGCTGTGGTGCAGGCAGTCAAACTCACTCCCACAGTCTGAGCCTGAACAGCTGAAGCTGTGGATATGGAAATAGCTGCAGCCCCTGGTTGGGGGAGGGGGAGGGTGGGAAAGGTGGGGGGGGGGGGGATAAAAAATAGTCCCGGGGGCTGTGTTATTGGCTGATGAGATAAAAATTAAGATATCTGTCCCGACAAAACATCGGAGACTGTTTGGAGCTGCCTCTGATTCAACCCAGTCTCATCAGATATGTTGTCCACAGGTGCATTTCCAGCAGGGGATGAATTAAGTTTAGCAGGGTTTAGAGCGTTTGGTATCTCAGTTTCTGATCGGTCAAGTCGATCACTGAATTCTCCATGGTAGCTGTACGAGCAGTACAAAAACTGGTCAAACTCAGCAGGAAAACAGTATATACACAGGGGCATGAAGGATGCTGGGAGCGAGGACAGCCACTTACAGGGGCCAGACCTGACCGAAAACTCTCCCACGCATCTATTGCATGGGCCCCTCTTTGGAGAGTTTTTTTCTCCTGAAGGTCATACTGGGCTCGGTAAAAGAGAGAGTATAATAAATACCCATCAGTGTAAGCC
This sequence comes from Conus canariensis, assembly GCA_033310375.1. Lineage (NCBI taxonomy): Eukaryota > Metazoa > Mollusca > Gastropoda > Neogastropoda > Conidae > Conus > Conus canariensis. The sequence goes on along the minus strand of CM065721.1, from coordinate 33,208,931 downwards.
ATTGCATTGCATGGTGCAGAAACTATTTTCAGACTTTCCATCATTTAGCTGTCAGTTATCAATGACTTCTGCCTGTTGTGTTTTGTAATGTTCTGCTCCATCTTTTTTGGGGAAAAAAAATTCGGGTTTACTGACCATCGGAGCTGATTAGAAGCAGTTTATCAGAATTTGTTTTTCAGCTGGTAGTCATAAGAAGAGGACATAGTTTCAGTTTGTTACTTGAAAAGAAGAGGACGATGGTTGGACTGGAGCAAGGAAGAGGTTGGGTGTGATATAATTGGTGGGCGGTGGATGGGTAGATTCAGATGTGTTTTGCCTTACAATTCATAGGCTCACTGTATCATTCATGTTTCTACTCGCACCAAGTCATCTCAGTCTCCTGCCTCTTTATTTTATTGTTCTTGACAAGAACAAACCCAGAGAGTAAAGATCATGTGAATGGGAGGGAGAATTGATAATGTCAGTGTGTGTGTGTGTGTGTGTGTGTGTGTGTGTGTGTATGTGCGTGTATGTGTGTGTATGTATGTGTGTGTGCGTGTGTGTGTGTGTGTGTGTGTGTGGTGAAAAATGGAAAAGAATGCAAGAAAAAAACTGAATGACTGATACTTGGCTGAATGACATGGGAAACAATTGAATGTAGTTTCAGCAGGCAGCTCTTGAGCTGGCTCTGCCCAGGTGTGGACAGTAAAGCTCACAGAGCTTGGTCTCTAGCTAATGATAGGCATTAAACAAAAAGTGTCAATGGTAACAAGCACACACACACACACACACACACACACACACACACACACACACACACACACACACTTAGCCAACCAGGCAAAGAGGCAATGAGAAAGCATAAACCAGAACTAGACATAATTATATTGCAGACAAATGCACATGCAAAAATCTACCAAAAATACAGCGACGATCCAAAATGTTTTAAAACACACGCATACACTTTCTTTTTTCTTACTCATTTCAAATCAGGTTACCACGTCCCTCCCAGTCACAATACACATAAACTCACCAATATTGACAACTTTGATACAAAATCAAAACTTAACACAGACATGGACACACATAATGTAATCTGAAACCAATCACCATCACAGCAGGACCATAGAATTCCATTTAGAAAAAGGGAGATATAATGTGGATGATGCTTTCGAGTCCATTATGGTCTGAGACAACATGATAGTGTTGAACTCCAAAGCTTCCTTTCCTAATACAACCTGCCGTCAAACAGGCCTGAAAGGTACACCTGCAGTGAAGGGCAGGAAATCGGAGCAACTCACTCAAGATACCTTCATTTAGCAGTTGAAACATGACTGTGCAGTTCTGCTCTTCCCCGTTTGAGTCAATTGAACACTCAATATCAATGCCAGAGGCTGGTTGGGGCTGAAGAAACATGTGTTGGACATGATGAGTTTTAAAAAAGTTCTTTTACTGACACAGATTTTCTAAACAATTGCACACACACACACACAGAAACACAATACAAGTAGGTCAGTCATTCTTTCCTCACTGCTTTCCTCTGTAGAGTGAACTAACTGTCACCATTAACAACTATTTCAGCTTGATTCATCAAACTAAACAAAGCAGCATAAGCAAAAAGTCAAGCATTAAAATGTTAACTTATGCAATGCAGGCTTTGGAGGAGGGGGCTTGAGGTAAGTCTTTGTGGGTTTGATGGGTCGAATCTTCCTTCCGTGATAACCCGTCTTCCTGTGCCACCACCCACTCTGCGGCCGGACACCTAACCAGCGGTTGCGTCCCGCCTTACCGATGATTCTTTTGTTGTGATCGACATTGGACACTCGCCCAAGAGTGACCATGCACTCCTGAGACACGTCAATCTCTCGTTTGGAAGGCATGCGGATGATGCAGCGGTCTCCCACTTTGCGGACAAGCTGGGCTGAGGTGCCGGCGGCGCGGGCAATCACCCCTCCCTGTCTGGCATACAGCTCCACGTTATGGATGACTGATCCCACAGGCAGCGACCCCACAGGGTGGGCGTCCCCTTCAGCTGCCCGAACTGTGAACAATGTCGTAAACACTACATGAAAACACAACCCATCTTCACAAATCATTCTCATGTTTTCAAGTTTCACATGTACTAGAAATTCAGCTTCTGAGGTCTATAAACTTGAGCATTTTATGCGCTGAAGTGCTTGCTACTGCGTAAATGAACATGTCTAATAATCATTCATTTTGAAATATACGTTCAATTCTATGTGGGCGAATTAATATTTCTTGGAGACTGGCTCTTTTCATTCATAAAAATATATGTGCTGGCATGTCTTATGAAAGTTTCTAGACACAGAAAAGAAAGGAATTATATGCAAAGCACATTTTCCCCAACCATTTCTCAGCAAAATAGAGCTAATTTTCTTCCACTCATAGCATCAGTTTACTCACCATTAACTGACTGACTTTGCTGCGAATTCAAAGAACACTGCCTTCGATTACTTTGCTGGACACGTTTTCACCTTTACTTGTGTGTGGTACATTAAGTTCTGATTAAAATTTATAAGGTATTCTTTTTTATGTTCTATTTGAAATTTTGGAGCATGATTACATTTAATGAAAGCAGAACGAACACATCCAAAAGCAAACTGAACATGTGTGAGTAACACTTTACTTGACACACAAGTGTGGGAACCAAAGCTTACCAGCCATGCGTGTCAGCTTGCCAGATGTTTTGATCAGGTCGCCAGGCTTCATGTTCTGGGAGGCCAGAATGTAACGCTTGCTGTTACCGCCAGCTACGATGGCAATGTCTGCGGAGCGACAGGGGTCATACCTCACCCTCAGCACCTGTTCGACACAAGGCTCCCCCTCTACAGGCCCTATTCGTTTGAAGTCCACCATGCGGTACTTCTTTTTGTGACCACCGCCGACTCCATGGGTCTGGATCGTCCCTGTTGACAATGTGCAACAATTCAAGTATGTTAAATGTTAATGACAGAAAGTCTCATATTCTGTACAAAGTTTGTATATATTTTCATTATTATCCCTGGTACAGCCTGTAAACATTAACTTGGAAAATTTACTTACTTATACTTCTTTCACCAGTTCAGTGAAAGAAAAAAAATATTTACATCCTCTTTTAAACGTATCTAAATCTGGGTCATTTTCAACGGAAAGCAAAATTTCATTGTTTTTGAGTAATTTTAGATAAAGTTAGGGCAAACAAAAACAATTACTCTCTCATACATGACTAACTCTGCGATAATATATATATATATATAATTACAAGTGATATACAAAAACTAAATGGTTACATTATCCTGTACTAACAATATAAAAAGCTGCAATAAGTTGAAAAGTCAAAATAACTAGCACCAACAACAGTGACGCTGAGGATAATTATATTAACTCTTTTTTTTTCTTATAAACAGGTTATTGTATTTAACTCAACAATGTGAACTCTAATCAATAAAACAAATCACTCCTTCACAACCTCCTTTCTTTCCCTCCCTGTGCCATCTACTCCCCACCCCCCCATCCCCACCTTTCCCTCCCTTTGCTGTCTACTCCTCCTCTTCAACAAACACACACTAGGTAAAAACAAAACACATCACACATCCTTCACACGTTGTTCTCATGGTGACCTCAGTTTTGATTTCTCTTCCACACCTACGTCATTTGGTGAGTTTGTGTCAAAGTCGCTGGTACTGGCAAGTTCAGGGGACTGTTGCTGGACAACGTGGTAGTTCCCTCCAGAGGAAGATGCTCACACCTGCTGGCTCCATGACTAAGCAATTGCTGTTGTCAGTAGGTGGTTTAGTACGCCATGTCCTGCATAGGCTGGATCTGAACAGGCACCATTGAACACCACCAAGCTGACCCAGCAGCAGTGGAGTATCTCCTCTGGAGGGCTGCCTCATGACTTGAGGTCAACTACTCCCTGTGGATCAACAGTGCCAGGGCTGAGGTGGGACAAACCTAGATGTGGCTGTGGAGGGGGTGCTGGAACGAGCGGTATGGGGGTAATGGCACTTGAGTGGCACAGAAGATAAGACAGTAAAACAGACAGACAGACTCACACACACACACACAAACACACACACAAACACACACATCACACAGATATTGCTGACTGTCATACCATCATGTCCCCGGCCTCCTGATCTGGGCAGAGGCTTTGGGTGCATGGTGTACTTTGAGGTATCAATGCCTTGCTTGATGAACTTCAACTTTCCAGTCAGACCCCCACTGGTATGGATGCACCTACAGCAAAAGTCAAGCTCATTATTTAGTCACCCTCCTACTGACAACAGTCAAGATCAATTCTGAAATTGTATGGTACACAGAAATAAACAAGCACGAAGTACCAGCTCGGCAGTATCTGGTGAACCTAAACACTCATCTAACTCTGTAATCTGGCTAATTAGATAAAAATTTGGATCTTCTGCAGTTCAAGTATGAGTATTCTTAACTGCAACGCTTAAGGAAAGATATTGTTTGTTAGTATAAACATACATATAATAAAGCACAATAACCACCCATAGCTGGTAAAATAAAGTGTAAATACAGAAACAAATCAATCTACCCATACCAGTTACTGTCTTTCTTTCTTTTTGTGTATGTATGACTGTATGTGTGGTGACATCTAGAAAATGGGTGCGACACGGCATTCATATGCTGATGAGGACAATTACCCTAAGTTTTCTTTCTTCATAATCCAGTTTCATGATTTTCATTCTTGGGGTTAGCCCAAGTAATGCTGTTCAAACTGCATGCGTGGATGATGAGAGGGGACAGGACAGAAGGGGGAAAGGGATGGGATGGGGGTTCACAGGGATGAGGAGGTAAAGTCATGGAAGTGTTATGGTGATGGGCTGCAGGAGGCAGGCAGGGGGGAAAGGGTATGTGTGTGTCAACCTGAAAATATTTTTGATGGCACCAGGTGCCTTCTCAATATTCAGAGACATTTGTGGGCAGGAGCGGCTGGCAAAATCTATAGTGCAACCACAGCTGAAATACATGGCAGCTGTATTCTTTAAATGATAGAACACAAAAAAATCAACAGGATTATAAAATAACTGAGTCTTTTAAAAGTTTAATTGTCCTTCAGAGTATCCTTGACATGAAAGAATCATAGCAGTCCTACTTTAATGTGTTCTCCAAACTCTGTTAAGAGATGGGAATGGCAATTTGAGAAAAAAGTCTGAACATTAGGCAGGAGTCTAGGGCCGCCTATTTATATGCTTCATGAAAATTACCCCAAGGCAGAGTGTGGTCACATTTCTGAGTTTAGTTGGAAAATCCTCAAGTATGGAACACACTATTAGCAATTCCAGACAATCCAAGGGCAGTGCTGGTTTGCTGTAAGCCTCATTCATGTTTATCCACACTTAAATTCAATGTGCTTTTATAGTTGTGTGAATTCATAACCTAAATTGATTATAAACAAATTCCACATCCAGTACAGCACTCCTACTTAACAGTTTAAAACAAGAACTGTTCTTACCTTGATATACATTGTGTGGTAGACAACTGGGGCTTCAAAGAAGGTGGAACCATCAGCCTTCCCGAGGAATGAAGCACCAAAGAAGCAAACTTTCGACACACATCATTAACAGCCATCCTGTCACCTGGGATGCCTGTCAAAAAAGTGTCCATCAACGTAAATTTACAATGAACGTTGAATATGCTCAAAGAATCAATCTCAAATGTCTTATTGTGTTCAAATTCAGTAAAGGACCTAATCCTCACTGCAAAACCAAGTATTAAAGTCAGTATCTTATTGTATTCAAATGAAGCGAAAGAGGCAATACTCAATGTTGCAAAAACAAGTATCAAAATCGGTATTCTAATGTAATCAAATTAAGTAAAGTGGCCATACTCACTGCAAAAACAAAACACATGCCCATGACACGGACATGCACTTTAAAAAATTACTCAAGTAAAGATGCAATCCTCACTGCAAAAACAATATATGTGAACATGCAATTTAACAAATATTTGTTGACAGAATCTTTTCAAAAAGTGAATTACTACAAATGCTTGAGTCAGGGGCTGGTTCCTTTTTCCCTCCAAATTCTTGTTGTTTTCTTACCAACAGAGCTTGATCCTAAAGCCAGACAATGCAAGTTCGAATCCCACTGTCACTTACCTTAAAAGGGACATTTCCACTGCCCATCTTTCATGACAAGAGTAACAACTGAGGTGAGAATTCTAATGCCAACTGCTCACACAGTCCACTGATCAAACCTGGACAACACCTTCAGCAAAGACAATTCTAAACAGGCAACAAAGAAAGAGCCCTTTTAGATATAAAGCACCACAGTAATCAAACAATAGAATAGCTATGCTGACAAATGGACAAGGAGTGGGGGGATGGGGGCCCGATATTTGTCACACCCAAATGACATGCAGACATCTTGAACAACCATAAATGTCCACTTAGCATTCAGCATAGGATGATGTAACTCTCCCAAGGAATCAAGGTGAGCTTTGACATGTTACCCAATGTCTACCCATCCTGAATGGAACAAATGAGCACACAGGGAGTGTGGAAACTGCTCAACAGTATGAACCCTAGAAAAGTACCTGGACCAGATTATCAGTCCGTAGGTCTTGAAGAAACTGGCAAGCCTAACTGCACCACGATTCATAATCATGTTATATAGTCCTTTCTAACTATGTAAGCAATAGAATTCAACCACTTGACTGGAAAGTCACCCATTGTTCACTCCTGCATAAAAAACAAACATTAATAGCATAATCTGCCTATCATAGACCAATATGACCTACAAGTGTTTGCAATCAAGTATCAGTTAATTTTTTTTTTTTTTCCAGAGCAGTTGGCAGTGATTAAGTCAGCGATATGCCGGGCCACTGAACTGTTCCTGTCTAGAAAAATATGTCCATCAACAAGTTTGAGTTTCGTTGTTTTACACACAATGACAAATGAATAGTGTGTGTGTGTGTGTGTGTGTGTGTGGTGTGTGTGTGTGTGTGTTTGGGGGCGGAGGGAAGGGCTGGATGTGTGTTATGGGGAAGATACAAGACAGCAGGCTGGTAGGGGTGTGTGTGATAAGCTAGTAGCGTTAGTGTTTCTGTGCTTACTGTTTCAACAATACAAGTGTTAGGTTAAAGATTGGTGGACACAAACAGCTCTCCTCTGTCTCCAGGGATGGCAACAGTATCCCCGTCTCCGACATCCTGAGGTGGATCGGATGTTACAACTCAGTGTCAATGTAAACAGATGCGCGTGAACCTGCACCAACAAATAAACGAATGTTTGAACAAGACACTTACTCAGATTATGAAAACATTGAAAATAGCTGTTAGCAGAAACCAAGCACAGAAAAAGCAATGTGGAGGTCACCGGAAGCGGCGTACAAGTTATCTTTCTTTAGGAGAGTGACTTCCGACGAACGTGAAGAGTGTGCGAATCTTGAACGTCGCAATGGCTTCTGCATTGGAAAGTTACGTGAACAGTATCCTTATGCCACTCTTTGAAATGTAAAATTAAATCTAATATGCTGTTACCGTTATTACTACTGTTACTGCCAATGGTGTACTTTGCTCTCAGACTTTAGTAGGGTGGATGTCAACTGATCAAAGCTTCGTTTGGGCCTGTGCTGTGGGCTAATTTGGTCCAGCCGCTGCATTTTGAATCTTCTTCTTCTTCCTTTGAGTGTCCACAATCAACAGTTTGAATTTTTTGACTCCTTTCGGGTTGGGGCTCGCCCGGCGAAGAAGGGAAAACAAAAACAAAACAAAACAAAACAAAAAAGAATCGGAGCAGCAGTTGCACCCTTGACTGGAAGGTGTCAAGACTGGGGGCGGTCACAGACTCTGCTGACAACTCATTCCAGTCTCTAATTGTTCTGGCGAAGAATGAGTTCTGCCGATACTGTGTGCGGCACTGGATGGCAGAGTACTGTTTGTCATGCCCTCTTCTTTGGCGGACCGGAGCTGGATGAAGTTTGCTGTGGCAAATCACACACATACACACACACACACGCACGCACACACACACACACACACACACACACACACACACACACACACACACGAAGGAAAAAGAAACACCACCACCGGGGTGGTCATGATCATCATCATCATATCACACACACACACACACACACACACACACACACACACACACACACGTTTACCCAAACTTGGCCTCGTCATATTCAGTATTCAAATTTATAAATAGATAAAGTATTAGATTAGTGTCCTTACTCGTTCAAATGGGTGGACAGAATATCATAAATCCATTATTTTTTTATGTGAAACAAAGAAGTTCTTTTTTTGATGTTTTGTTTTTGTTTTTCAAACTTTTAATGAGAAAATGTTTTAAGCAAAGGCATGTGCAAGCCCATCTATAAGAAGAAATGAATCTTGAGCAAAGGCATGACTAAGCCAATTTAACAACACATGCAAATTCAGTCATTCAGCCTCCGGGGATTATTGTCAAGATCACTGAGATTAGTTCTTGTATAAATACATGATTATTCATTTTTAGCGTTAGTGTCATGCAGCACATTATGAATAAACACATGAAATGACTTTTATGAATGTTCTCACTCACACTGCCTCCCTTGCATGAAATGGTCATTCCATGTCTTTCATCTATATCGGTTAATGATGTATGTTTGTACTATATAAACACACTTCCTCAGTTAGGTTATGACAGAATAACATTAGAACTTTATACTTTTTTGTTTTGTTTTGTTTTGTTTTATTTACGGTAATTTTTTTCTTCATGGTTGTACTTTACACCTAATGAATATAGACTCTGCTCCATAAAGCTCATTGTGTATTTAATTGAAAAGGAGCTATTTTCACTGACTTTCTGATATGATATTTTGAGATCAAGATGAAATCAAATTCAGTCAGAATCTGGTTTGATTTAATGTTCTTCCAAATGCTTACTTCGTTAGCATCAAATCGGTGCTTACTGTCTTCTCAACAGTTTTGCTGTTGTTGTTTTGTTCTGGATTGGTTTTGGTATAGTTTTATTCTTGTGCTTATGCTTTTATTCGTGTGTTTTTTCCTTGACTTTTTCCTCAGAAACAGTCTCCATCGTTACAGCTGATGGGCGAATTATTGTGGTAAGATTGAAATGTTTTAGATTTTCTGCTTTTAGTTTTAGACCATATTGTTACTGTTAGTATGAATAAGGTTAGCATTTCCAAAGTTAAAAAAAAATGGAGAAAAAAAGGTATGTTGAGCCATCTGACTTACTACTTGCTTGCCATGAATCAGGTATGGAGTGAATATTGAATATTTTTATCAAATGTTTTGAAACAAAATGGATATAAGGAGCATGTGTTTTAATTCTGCTTCGAAGACTTACCTTCCAAAAGGATGTTGGATACAATCACATTCACATTTTCACACAATCTTAGAAATTACTTGTATATGACTCTGAAGCTTTAAATATATATATCAACAATTGATGCCTTCAGATACAGCATGAGTATTATTATCGTATATTGTTAGAGTATGAGTATAATTATTGTATATTTTCATTTCAAAAGAAAATTTGTCTATCAGCATGCAATACTAATAGTAATAACATACCCCTCTCATTTTTGTGTTTACCTGTGCATTGTGCAGACACATCTTTTACATTTACAATGTACAAAAATTAGACACATCAGTTTTTGTTTTGACATTTTATTGTTTGGCAAAAATTAAGAAAGAGAGGGGGTTATTTACCGTCAAGGACATCTAGACAAAGTACAGGACAAAACACAATGCATTTCGACCTCTTGGGTCTTCTTCAGGCAAAAACAAATGATGTTTAGGACAGTGAAAATGAAGAACGAGAAACCACTTATCTTCTCATGTTCGCCGCACGACCAAAACGGCCGCCGGACGGAAAAATGAGAATGAGAAGTGGCTTACAGCATTCACAAGTACACATATAGAGTCAAAGACGTGACGTGAAATACAACATGACAAAGGGTATCAGTCAGTATCAGTAGAAGTTAGTTTCAAAACGTAGTGACTGAGAGCGGAAAATGAAGCATAAGTTAGAAAGAGAGGGGGTTATTTACTGCCAAGAACATAGACAAACAAAGTACAGGACGAGACACAATGTATTTCGACCTCTTGGGTCTTCTTCAGGCAAAAATAAATTATGTTTAGGACAGTGAAAACGAAGAATGAGAAACCACTTATCTTCTCATGTTTGCTGCACAACCAAAATGGCCGCCGGACGGAAAAATGAGAATGAAAAGTGGCTTACACAGATCTTTCTCATTCTTCGTTTTCACTATCCTAAACGTCATTTGTTTTTGCCTGAAGAAGACCCAAGAGGTCGAAATGCATTGTGTCTTGTCCTGTACTTTGTTTGTCTATGTCCTTGGCAGTAAATAACCCCCTCTCTTTCTAAATTTTGATTCATTTTCCACTCTCAGTCACTCCGTTTTGAAAAGTTCAGCAGTTGGAGCAACAGACATGTACATTGTGAATCTCCGAGGATCCATGCTTTTTGCGTAGGGATAAAGCCATGTCATATGCCGTGGGCCTCCAGGGATCTATGCTTTTTGCATAGGGATAAAGCCTTGTTGTATGCTATAGGTCTCCAGGGATCCATGCTTTTGGTATAGGAATAAAGCCTTGTCATATATCTTTTGGGTCTCCAAGGATCCATGCTTTTTGCATAGGAATAAAGGCTTGTCATATACCAAGGGTCTCTAGGGATCCATGCTGTTTGTATAGGAATAAAGCCATGTTGTGTGCCTTGGGTCTGCAGGGATCCATGCTTTTTGTATAGGAATAAAGCCTTGTCATATGTTTTGGGTCTCAGGGATTCATGCTAGTTGTATAGAAATAAAGCCTTGCTCTATATCTTGGTCTTGAGGGACCCATGCTTTTGTGTAGGAATAGAGCCTTGCAGTAGGTAGTGGATTTCCAGGGTAGTAGGTTGTGGGATTCTAAGGACCTATGTTTTCTGAAGGACTAAAGCCATGCCGTACATTGTGGGTCTCCAGAGATTCATGCTTTTACATAAGGAGTTCAGTCTTGACGTGTTTTTTTTCTTCGTTAATTTGGTGACAAAGTTAAACAATTTCAGTAGACGTGGGGCGATGCTTCATAGACAAAGTTATAGAAGTTTGTGGAGATAGCTTGAAAACTGACTGGGTTATCAGATGAACATCACAACTGTTGGTCATTTAACACCCATAATGTGTGGTGAAGATTGATGAGACTGCATAGTGAATGATGAAAAATTGTTTGAGTATTATGTTTGTGGTTGAGGTACATTCCTTGTTAAATAAACAAAACTGTTAATGATTGCCCTTTTTTCTGTGACAGGGTACTCTGAAAGGTTTTGACCAGACAATCAACTTAATTTTGGACGAGAGTCACGAACGGGTGTTCAGCACATCACAAGGAATGGAACAAGTCATTCTTGGGCTGTACATTGTCCGGGGTGATAATGTGTATGTTTGTTTGTTTGTTTTTTCCCCCATCGTATACAGTACGCTGTCAAACTCTTGCAAGCTATGACCAGATCGCTGGCTCTATGTAGCCAAATTTTTCATGGTTAAACTAATAAACACCTGCCATGCTGTTTTGCTTTTCTTGTAGACATAGTCGAGTTATTTCAGTTTCCTTTCATTCTGGATGTTGCCAAACGCATCACAGTGGAAGATTGTCAGGTTTTGAAAATTTTCCTTTTCTGCTTCTTCAGTTTTCATACAAAGAAGGTGGCTTGTATGTCCTAGGAAACAAATCAGGATTCGAGCACAGAAAAATTATGCAGAGGTCGTGGAACTGGAAGAATGCACAGATGTGTTTTTTCTGGATCAGCAAAATTTTATTCTGGGTAGAATATGGTTTTGTCGCTGTTTAGGTTTTGAACATTCAGGCTATACAGCCTAAAACTGTTAAATATGCATGTAAAGATTGCACTTATTAAGAACCAGTAATGTATTTAGAGTGTGTTGCATGCGCATGAAAATGTGCAGGCATGTATATGCGTGCATGGATAGATGTGCCTGTTGATTAACCTTTTCTTTGCTTCCTGGGTCACAAATTACTGAGAGACACAGTAAAACTATGATATCTCCTGACACAAATTACCCAGAGATGCAATAAAACTATGATATCTTCTGAACTGTCTACATGAAATTGTAAGTATTTGTCAAAAACCTAATTATCTATTTGTCATTGAGTTTCTTAATTTTTTTTTTTTTAGGGAAAAAGGAAAAGAGTAACCAGTGACATAATGTTAACTGTATTTTTCTAATGATATGGGTTATAGTACTTACACAGGACCCATACAGTATAATCTTTATCAGACAAAGTTTTGGCTACACACTTGCAATGAAACAAGTCTGATGACCCATATATTGCACAGAGGCTTTACCATGTCTTGCCCTTTGCCAATGATAAAGTCTTTTAAGACCCATATTTTTAAAGGCAAAACTGCCGAGGAAGGTATGGGTTGTAACGGACCCATACCATTGGGACTGTGCAGTCAAAAGTGATGTCTGATTAGAAAATGCTTTTGCTCAGTTGGATTGATTTCTTTTAATTTTTTGTTGTAGTTGTGATCCTCAAAATGGTTAAACCTCACTGTTTTTCCAGAGCGGTGATTGGAGAGGTGGACGACGAAACTGACAGTCGAGTGGACTTTGACAACATTCGAGCTGAACCGCTGAACCCTGTTGTGCACTGACTGGTGATTGGGGAGCTGAAGGCAGCTAGGACTGCTGGCATTTCCATCCGTTTGCTCCCTGATTCTTGTCCCGTTTCACATCCGTTTCCTGGCAAACCTTCAGTCCTGGTGTGCTGTTGCTGACCCTCAAAAGTGTTTGCTCTAGTATGCCATGTTCTTGGTGTACACTATGGGGACAGAAGTTGAATAAGGTCTGAGAACAAGGTGTCTGCTCATGTTCAAGGGCTAGGGGTCCTGTGTGAGACATAACTCTCTCTCTTTCTCTCTCTCTCTCTCTCTCTCTCTCTCTCTCTCTTTCCCTCTCTCTCTCTCTCTTGCATTCTCCCAATCTGTTTGAAAAAAGAAAGAAACGCAAGTTTTTCGTTCGAGTAGCATTCATGTTTGAAAAATAATAGAAAATAAGTTGCAGTACAAATAATTTGTAACCCTTTTACTGGCTGAGTGATGTGGAGTTGACAGTGTATCTGCACATTATTGAATTTTAGCCACTGAGCCTTAAAGAAACTCGGTAAGTGGACCTCAACTCAATGAATTTGTTGCGTTTCTTTTCGTAAACAGTACAGTTACTCCCACATACATGAGCACATACATACAGAGTTGAAGTTGTAATCTCCATCTTCTGGGAATTCTGTGCTAGTAGTTTTCTCTTTTCTGTGACTTTCTGTCTATGTTACTTGGATGCAATGTTTGTTTACTATTGTCCACCATTTTCTGCCTGAGGGACCCGTTCAGCTGTGTTTCTTCAAGAAAGTTGCAATGTTTTTTGCTTTTGTTACCATTCATAACATGCCAGCTTTTTTGTTGTATTTATGCTAACAGGTAACGAGACATGAAACTCTGTCCGAGCAGACTGTAGCCTATTTTTATGGGACTGTTATGTTTTTAATTAATTTCAGAGCCATTTTTTTTTTCTAATGAGGACAGTAAGATAAGTGAAATTGCTGGCTGTCTCGGCATGGCCTGGTTTTATGTGCCTTAAGAAGTCAGTAGATTTATCATTTGTGTCATGGATTGATGTATATATTTTGTAGACATGCTTTTTATGGGTGGTTCAATTCAGGACAGGACTTGCTCCCTCATGACCGCACAGAAAGGCTCCTGTATGGACAGTTAGTCTATTAAAAAAAAAGAAGATAAACTGCCTGTCCAGAAACTTTGGTTTAATGATCTTGGGTTGAACTACATGCAAAATTGGGTACAGTACGATGTGACATGTCAAACTCTCGGAAACTAAGGCCCAGTTTGCCAGCTGCGGTCAAAATTTTGTGGTCATTGCTGTCCAAAGAAACTGTTATGCTCCACAACCTGTTTCTTCTTTCTGTTGCCAGGCACAAGGAGAAACACCTTCAGGTAATGTCCAAAGTGAGGTAGAATGATTTATGACAACTGGGTTTTTTGTACTTTTTGTTATTTCATTATGTCTGTTGTAACATAGACATTGATTATAAAAAGCCTTGGTAAATGCATCTTGTAGATTCATTGTCTACATTGCCCCATAGCATCAATTTGACTGACACTTGGGCCATTGGGCATCACCACAGCTCCCTGCCCTCTTGTCAAGTGCAGCAAGACAGAAGTGTTGTAACCGGTCCAGGAGCTCATGAATGTCCAGCCACCAGTGTGCCCCATAGGATGGTCTTGAATATTGAGTCTTGGTGATGCATTGATATGATGCACATTAAAAAGAAAAAAAAATGATAAAAGACTTTTCTACATGGGTAAAGCCTTTCACTTGGTTTCTTAAAAACAGAAGTTGGCTTATATCCTATTAACGGATGAGCCAGTCCTACTGTAAATGATGGAATGTGGCCATAGACTTTGAATTATCCATATTTTTTGTTGTTTGTGTTCTCTGCAAGGGACTCTTCAGTTTGTGCTGTTAGAAGCAAGGGAATCTTGACAACCTGCACGGATTGCCCTGCACACCGGCATAGCCCATGGAGCAGAGTGCTCTTTTTAGTCCTGGATGATTGTGTAGGAGCACAAGTGGTAAAATGTTGGAGCAAGCAAGAGTATAGGTGACCATCTATCAGGAATGGTGACGATGTCACCATCTTAACACATGGTCATTTGCTTACTTTTAAAACAGTCTTTCATTTCCTCCTCAGTGCTGCCGATTGCTTTGGAATCAGACAGGTCAGAGCCACATGTCATTGAAGAGATGCCCTCTCCACGCTTATTATGAGAAAACTTGGCGTCAAGTTTTCAGATGTCTTTCAAGAGGAGTTTCTTTGGAAAAGATACTAATAAAAAAAAAAGACTTGTACACACACACACGCGTACACCACATGCACACACACACACACACACACACACACACACACACACACACACACACACACACACACACAAGCGTGCGCACACACACACACACACACACACACACACACACACACACACACGCACACACACACACACATACACACACACATACACACACACATACACATTTTTCAGCATATTACAGCACGTAAAAAGGCTAAGTCTTTTTGTGGTCTGTGCAAAGACAAGTGATAGTAAGATCAAAATCTGTCAGCATGTCAAATTTAATAGTACAACATATCTATTACTTTGTCATTGTTATGGAACAAAGTGTATGCCATTGTTTTAAACTTTCGAAATATTTTCAGCATTTGAATCCAGGGTAATCATTGTGAAGTAAAAATAGGTTACTGAAGGCTAAAGGCATTCTCTCTGTATGACTATTGGCAAGTTGAATGATGTGGATATTTGTGGAGTTTGGACCAGGATTCTGTGCTTTGATGTGTGTATGTGTAAGGTACATTAGAAATTATTTTACCTGTTACATTCAGTCTGTTCTAAGTACTGGCAAAAAAAAAGGAATTGGTGAGAATTAAATTTTTTTTTTTCTAATTGAATGTTTTGTTGCTTGTTGTAAGAATTGGAGGAGAGGAAGGAAATTCAGGGAGAGGAGATCTTGAAATATCTTCTGTGGATTTATCTGGAAGACTGAAGCAGACCACAGTATAGCTGAAATAATTAAAAAAAACACACACGCACACAAAACCCAACAAAATCATAAATGCCAAGTAATCAGCATAAATTAAATTTCAAAAGATTGCACGATTATAATATGAACTGAATAAGAAAGACTTGTCGGTGTTCAATTTTGTTGACCTTGATAACACTTGAGAAAATCATGAATGGTAAAATTCTAAACTGTATGGAGTAACTCATTGTCAATCTGTAATGAAGGTAAACCTAAACCCCTCTGGTTAAACAATACAGTTTTGAAAAAAAACAACAACAAAAAACATTGCCTTCTCAACTCTCTTGGGATGAAGGGCCCAGATCAGGGCCCCAACTCGCACACATGGTTTGGACAAAAGACCCTGATCAAGGCTTTTGTACGATTTGAATTCATATGGACTGGCACCCGCCTCACAGATGACGTGTTAATCTAATTAGAATATGCACTGACCTTTCCCCTTTCAAAACTATCGATGGTTGCAAAAATTTTCACCCGGCGAGTGAGGCACAGGGTCTTTTTGCAAGTCACTGTCCATGTGTGCAATGCATGTCAGCAATGGCATTTCAACTCGGTACTACTTGACAGCGAAGTCCGGAGAGAAGTTGTTGTAGTCGGCATTTCATGGCCTTAGAAGTGTTAAAATTACCTCAGACTGAGGGTTCAGCCACTGAGGAAGACTTTTACAACAGTAGTAAGGATTTTATTGAAAGTGGAGGTGAGAGAAGTTCGGATTCTGAACTCAAACTGGTGGCACTGATAGCTGAGGCCAGTGATAGCGTGAAGAGGGTGGTGATGATAATGATGCAGCACAGGCCGAGCAGAGAGGACAGCGTGTGCTGGACCTGACGAGGAAGACTTTTTGCGGTTTATGATACAAGACTGGCATCAAGATTTTTCAATTTGTTCCTGCTGTGCCACCTTTCACAGGTGTACATGGTTTACTCACATCACAAGAATGCCACAGTTTTTTTTTTTTTTTTTTAGTGATTTTTTAATAACCCTTGCAGATGGTTAATCCTGTAGGAAAGTAAAGGGAAAATTCTGCCAGTACCGAGTGAGTTAAAGAGCTTTTTTAAAACGGCCAAACAAGATAAAGACTGTCTTCATTAAAAACAAACAAGAAATAGATGTAAAATCTAGGCAGAGAAAAAAGAATTGTAAACAAAACCCAAAAGACGGTAAATTGAAGCCAGAAAGGTTATGGGATTGTGTGCAGTCTAAGGCCTAACTTAAAAAAAAGGTATATGCCTTATTAATTTAAAGATGATTGAGATGTTGCTCTGTCATGTATGAAGCTAAATAGATCATTCTTCAGTAAGAAATCTGCGAAAATGTATTGCCCGCAAATCCTGCTGCATGATCAAATGAGAACAAACTGAGAGAGCTAAATGTAAATGAGGTAAAAGTCACCCCTAAGGCAAATGAGAACAAACTGAGAGAGCTAAATGTAAACAAGACTAAGGCTGTGATAACATCCCAAGTGACTTGCACAATCTTTGAAGCAATGATTTGAGATGTTATCATCATTGTTGATCAAGATCTTGAATAATACCAGCCGCTGTGGTGAAGTGGTTAGCATCGTGGACTCCCGGCTGGGAGGTCGTGGGTTCGAATCCCATCAGAGTCATGTGGGTTTTCCTGCCCCGACCGGCTCCTACCCAGAGTTGAGTTTGCTGCGGACTCGGTTGGGAAGACTGGGACCACACAGTTGAGTTTCATCCACTTAATGGATACGTTTCTGAGAGTGTTGCTCAAATTTCCTGACCAACACTGCAGGTGCCTGTATCTCTCGGGCCTGGTTGACGCCGGGATATATTATGAAAGGAAGCGTAGAGTACAGCCCTGTCATGTAGTCTCAGACCGAAATTGAAATCCGTAGCATCATCTTAATCATCCTCATTCTCATCGAGCAGCATAAAAAAAAAGTGTCTCAAATTCTGTGGCCCTTCATGCCCTACTCTCATGGTGACCTCAATTTCGATGTCCTCTCCACGTCTGTGGCCTTGGTTTGGTTCTGTTGGGGTCACCGGTATCGGTGAGTCCATGGGGGCTGTCACTCACGCCGGCTCCGCGACTAAGCAATTGTTGTCGTCGGTAGGGGGCTTAGCAGGTGGTGTCCTGCGTATGTTAGATCAGAACAGGCGCCACTGAACACCACCGAAGTGACTCGGCAGCAGTGCAGTGTCTCCTCCAGTGGGTTGCCTCTTGACGACTTGACATTGACTGCTCCTTGTGGATTGCCGGTGCCGGGGCTGCGGCGGGGCCGACCGGGCTGTGGCTGTGGACAGGGTGTCGGAATGAGTGGCGTGGGTGCACTGCCTCGGAGGTGGCCTCGGAGGTGGGACAGAAAAAAAAAAAAAAAAAAAACTTGAATAATTTGAGACAGAGGCAAGAAGCAAGAAGTTTGATGTTACCAATTTTGATTTTCGAAAAGCATTTGATGTTCTGTTCCCCATGAAAGATTTATCACTCGGCAGTATTGTAGAGTAATAAGCAAAATATTAGTAGCTTGGACAAGAGATTTCTTAAAAAACACAAACAAAAAAAAAAAAACAGAGATGGAGGTGTTGAATCTGAGAGCGCTGATGTTATAAGTGAGGGAAATGTACTTGGTCCAGCTTTAATTTTCATATATGATTTACATCAAACGGTTTCTTCTAAATATATGCAGATGACACACATACACACAAAAAGAGATAATAATGCATGTAATGGAAGTTCTGTGCGAATAATGTCCTCTTTTCTGTCACTTTCTTTAACTCAGTCATGTTCCTCTTTTTCCTTGTTTCTTTTTCTCTTTTTTCTACTTTTGGTCTTTCTTTCCTGTCATCCATTGTTTATTCTTTGTGGACCATCTGTAATCTGCCAGGAAACTAGCAGTCAATGACATGTCAGGGTTTTTGTTAAGTTATTTGTCAATTGGGTAGTGAAACTTGTACACATTGCCCAAAGTGGGCACTAGCTGTCTATTCTGCTGTGTCAATATTTGCTCATGCGTTTTGTTGTTGGTTTTTCTTTTTTTTGTCAGTGTGATTTTGGTGGCACTGGAATGTTTTCTATTTATTTGTTTATTTTATTTTATTTTTTTACTTTTTTTCTTTTAAATTTAGAAGTGTGGTAAAACTAGAATGCCTGGTGCTCTCGGCGCATCATGATTTTCTGAACCTGATGTCAGTAGTTCCCCTATTTTCATGTTCATCTTGCAAGATATGGTGGTTTTTTTCCCGATGGCCTTGTGCGATTCAGCTCTGAAATATTCATTGTGGTTGGTTGGGCTATAAAGATTAAAACGAAAAACTTAGAAACAGCTTACCTGGCCAGTACGTCCGACGTTCGGTACGTAACGCCGCATTCAAGCAGACCACTCGCCACCAGGGGACAGCAATCGTGGTTCAGCTGTTCCAGTTCCTGTAGGAGTTGCTGGCCGTGACCTGATGGCCGTGACTGGAATAATGCTTGTTCACTTCATCAAGAAGGATGCGTTCGGAATGTCTGACGGCAAATGGTGCCCACCTGTTTTTGACTCCCAAAGTGCACCAACAGTGTTCGTTGACTGTCTGATTTGAAGGTGGGATTCTTTGACAGCCCACAGTTTGGAATGGACATAGTTTACACGCATGCGCTTGCTCGCGCGCACGTCTTCAGTTATGTGGCCACAATCAACACTGATTATTTTGCCACAGAATAGGTTTCCATGAATCGGCTGCCCGACTTTAAAAAAAGAAAAGAAAAAAAAGAAATCCACACGTAGGCCTACGCACACACACACACACACACACACACACACACACACACACACACACAGTCTACTGACTCGCTCACACTGCATGCAAAGCATGAACTTAATGCAAATAATCACACCCAAACCACTTGCTACTAAGATAAGCAGAGTTGTGTAAGACTAGAACACTTCATACATGCGCACGCAAGCACACACACACACACACACACACACACACACACACACACACACATTTTTGCGGGACTCTCGGCGGCACGAGATGCAGAAATACTGTTGATCGTGGTGTGTGTGTGTGTGTATGTGTGCGAGTGTGTGTTTGTGTGCGTGCAAGTGTGCGTGCATGCATGAGAGAGAGAGGAGAGAGAGAGAGAGAGAGAGAGAGAGGCCCGTGCATGCAAATCGGCTTGCAACCGTACGTACGCATGTAAATGCACGTGACGGCATGCATAGACCTCGCAGGAGCGTGCCGGCCGTGGCAGAGATTTCATTCAGCACTCTCAAATGGAAAGTACTGAAGGAGGAGGGGGATGAAGCAATCTCCGTGGGCAGGCTGTTTCAGTCTCGGTGTGGTTCCATAGGCTTTGGGAGGGGGAGAGGGGTAGGAGGATGAAGGAGGGAGAGAGAGAGAGGTTGATCAATTGATCTTTGATACGCAAAGATGAAGATTTCAAGCCAAGGCCTAGTCTTAAAATCTGTCCTAGTCATGCATACATTATCTTAACACATATAATTCATACTGACAATTGAACATAGCAACACTGTAATGTAGTTCCACACACACACACACACACACACACACACACACACACACACACACACACACACACACACACACACAGAGAAGGGTGGTGATGCTGCTGCGGTAGTCCGTGTCGCAGGAGATGGTAGAGATACTGTTGATTGTGGTGGCTTCTTCTGCCAACGGTGGGTATTTGGATCTCGGGTCGTCACTCCTCGCCCCCATCATTGCCAGCTGGTCGACTCCAGCATGGTGAGTCTGGAAGTGCGCTGTCATTCCGTTCCTCGAGTGAGGGTCTCTGTATGACTGCAGCTGCTCAAGCATGTCGCTGACTCTTGTGGCGTTTCTGTGGCTATTCGACACAGACCTACCTGGCCGCTCTTGGCTGGACCTTATCGCTGCTGAAGATAAGCCTGCCGATGAACTGGGGGTCTCTGGCAAACAGTGCATGGTGTACTCAGTAATGGAATGGACCAACGCCTCGTAGACCGGTTCTTTGGTCTAAATGTTGGGGCCTCGTCTCGTCTAATCTTGGCTTGCCTTAACCGCAGACCTCTTGATATAAAAGGTGTGTGGCCTTGGTCCAATGGCTTGCCTTAACCACATATTTCTTGATATAAGAGGTGTGTGGCCTTCGTCTAATCTTGGCTTGCTTTAACCACCGACCTCTGGATATAAGAGGTGTGTGGCCTTCGTCTAATCATGGGCTTGACTTAACCAGATACTTCTTGATGTAATAGGTGTGTGGCCTAAGTCTATCCATGCACGTGTTTCAATGCAGATGCTCCCTTCCCAGAGCCCGGCGAGATATACCCACGTGTCTAACATCTTGCCTATCATTCACGGGAGAGAGAGAGAGGAGAGAGAGAGAGAGAGAGAGAGAGAGAGAGAGAGAGAGAGAGAGAGAGGAGAGGATAATCTTTATTTCCAAGGGTAACAGATAAGCAAACATGCTTTTTTCCATCCAGCCCTTGCCCCGTTAAGGGACTAAGTATGACTAGCGACTAAGACTTACAAAACTTTTAACAAACACACATAACTTCACAACTTTAAAAAGTTCATCCATTAACATTTAAGGCGTAGATGACTTTAAAGGGAAAAAAGTAAACGATTGAAACAACAAATCAGAATAAAGAAATTGATTACAAAGAAGAAGAAAATCAGCACACACAGATATAGAATAAGCGATCCTCCTATCGAAGGGAGGGAGGGGGGGGGGGGGAAAGAGAGAGAGAGAGAGAGAGAGAGAGAGAGAGAGAGAGAGAGCATGCATGGAGATACGTGCAACGCGTATGTGTAGCTTGTCGGACATGTACGTCAGTGGTCAGTTCATTGTGTGTGTGTGTGTGTGTGTGTGTGTGTGTGTTGTGTGTGTGTGTGTGTGTGTGTGTGTGTGTGTGTGTGTGTGAGTGTTGTGTAATAAGACAGTTTTAGTATGCACCGTGTTTTTTTTGCTAATTTATAGATCATAACCGTTCTTACTATGATCAGTTCATGATTGTTTAGTAGTGTTTTGTGTAGTATTCTAGTCCCTGAAGACACAAGGCCAGATGAAAAAAAAAATCTACTTGCATATCCTTTACCCCTGGGAAGAAAGACTCTCTCTCTCTCCTCTCTCTCTCCTCTCTCTCTCTCTCTCTCTCTCTTCCCCCCGGTTGTATTTATGGGAGGTAACCACAAGGAACGTGAACAGCAGAAATGATGTAGTTTGTTCCCTTTAATGGAATGAATAATGAAGTTTGCGTCCAGGCTGGACATTAAATCGAACAAATCATTGGCCTACCGATTGATTGAAAATAGTTGTATGAGCATAAACAATCATTATCAAATTCAATAACTGAAACAGATCCTAAATGATGAGCCATGTTTCTTCCCCTTAACGTCATAAGCGATCCATAATGTCTCTAAGATGGCCGCCCAGCCGATTGGCTTAGTGAAAAACGAGACAATCAAAATTTAAGTTCAGGACTATAGCCTTTCCCACGGACACTTCGATAAGAAGTAAGTGAAAGGAGTGTGCCGTTTGTCTGAAGTGATGGCTGTTTGTTATGTTGACACTGCTTTCTCTGTCTTTCCCATTTAGATTACACCTGACCGCGAGATTGAAATGATGTAAACAGCGTAAACAGATTAGATACTTTGCACATTATCTTTAATCACCAGACAGTGATTGCGATGCAAATATGGAATGAAATGTTGTCATGGCTGCTCCCAGAAAAGGCTCTCATTCACGGCTTCTCGAAAAAAAGTATTCTGCAGTCAGGATCTTGAACACTAACCTCTACCTTAGTACTGAGGGTACATTGGTAGGAAAGGGAAGGTTCAGTAAATTTATTCAGGTTTTCATTGCTTGAAACTGAAACTATGAAAACCAGACAGGGTGCTACTCAGCAATGGAACAAACTTACAAAGAAATTCAATTTCAGTAAATTTGAAAGGAAAATCCTAATCTAATCTTAATGAATAAATGTGGATCAGAACTGAGAACAAAACAAAACAACAAAGAAAAACTTTACTTTTCCATAGCTTCTCATCTGGCTGTCACAGATAAATAATTTTACTGAAAATGTAGACACACACACATACAGACACACACACACTGGCACCCACCCACCCACCCACCCACACTCACACACACAGGCACACACAACAGACAGACAGACAACACACACACACACACACACACACACACACACACACACACACACACACACACGCACACACACAACCATCTTGACAGAATTCATTTTGACTGCGTGTTTTATTATGAAATCAGAAAAGATAATTTGTATTCAATATTCTAATCTGTGAAAAAAAAGCACAGACTACTTTTTAAAGTGTATTTTGTTTATTTATTTATTTTTTAGATGCTGATCAGAGGATGATGAAGATGATTCAACGGATTTCCATTCTGGTCTGAGACTGCATGACATGGATGTTCTCTGTGCTTATTTTCAAATGATATCCTGGTGTCAACCAGGCCTAATAGACAGACACCTGTAGCGTTTGTCAAGGAAGATGAACAGCACTCTCAGGACACATCTGCTGAATGGATGAAACTGGACTGTATCATAGTGTATGGTCCCAGTCTTCCCAATGGAGCCCATAGTGAACTCAGTTCTAGGTAGGAGTTGGTTGGAGCAGAAAGATCCCTGAAAGAAATGGCTCTGATGGGAGTCGAACCCACAACCT
This sequence comes from Conus canariensis, assembly GCA_033310375.1. Lineage (NCBI taxonomy): Eukaryota > Metazoa > Mollusca > Gastropoda > Neogastropoda > Conidae > Conus > Conus canariensis. Next base: position 33,185,620 of record CM065721.1, on the reverse strand, counting down.
TGCAGCCAGGAGTCTGCAGTGTTAGTCACTTCACCACAGTGGCTGGTCAACTGCTTTTTAAAATTGGAATTGAGTATTCATACAAAAATGTAAACTTGAATGTGTTTGTGTGTGTGTGTGGTGTTGTGTGTGTGTGTTGTGGTGTGTGTGTGCATGTGGTGTGTGTGTGTGTGTGTGTGTGTGTGTGTGTGTGATTCAAAGTTGGATTTCAAGAGTATATTAAACAATGACAGTCTCTAAATCATACAGACTTACTTTAGTTTTCAGACCAAGTATTCAGAATAAACTTTTGTGCTTTTTGCGCTGTTACTCTTGCAGGATAAGATTTTCAGTGTAAATATTTAATGTGTGGTCTTTGCATAGTACATATGTTGTTTTGCCAAAGTATTCTGTTCAGATCAGAGATAAAACTGGTCACCAGCTTTTAGTATCTCATCTTAATCATGTGATTCGATTTGAATGAGGTCATCAGTAATGTGCTTTATGGTTTGTGACATCTTATTTATCATGGTGATAAACAATAGCTTCCACAAATCATTTTTGTTTAAAAAGGGTGTCTGTTATGTCTCTCACTCTTATCAGCTCTGTCTTTCTGTAACTCATGTGTTTGTGTGTGTATGTGCAAGTTCTTTGTGTGTGTACATGTGTGTGTGTGTGAGTGTATGTGTGTGTGCGTGTGTGTGAATGTGTGCGAGTGTGTGTGTGTGTGTGTGTGTGTGTGTGTGTGTGTGTGTGTGTGTGTGTGAAAAATAGCTTTGATTTCAAGTAATTAGCATTACTTGATGAAGAATTGATATTGTGGGTCTACAGATTCTATTGGTTTTTCACCACAGTGAACAGTGATAAAACTAGCTGCTCTTGTTTTGTCAGTTATCACTTTCAGCTAAGTGACACAAGTGTAGATGTGTGTTTATAAACTCAATAAGACCTCACAATTTTCAGGCAAGGGCTGTGACATTTAAGAGGTATTTTTCAAAGAGTTTGAAGGACTCAGGAATGAATTTTGCAAAGTCCTGTACAATGAACTAATCGGAACACCGGTTACACACTTTACATCTAAGACAAGATCAATTCATGCTAAGCCAGGTGAAGCCAAACTAAAGGAAAGTTGTTCCATTTCAGGAGAAGATAGTACTGATTTATATAGATACAGATCAAAAGAACTAGTTTTTTTTTCTGAGTGTTTTTATTTGATGGTGTTGGCAAACCTGTGTGTACAAATGTAAATGTTCAGACCTCATTACAGTTTTAAGGTCTTCTTGTGGTTTTCCTTGTTTATCATTAAATAGATTCAGTCAAAATCACTCCTGAACTGATAAAAATAGACTTAGGAAAGCTCACATTTTGACAGGCAGTGATACAACATTTAAAACTTAGAGTCAGCAACATGCACTGGTTTAATGTTCACATGACCTTGTTCATCGAGGTCTATGCTCTATGGTTCCTCTTTATAATTACAGAAAATATGTGTGATATGTATAGGGAAACACAATCATAGTTCTGTTTATTGTTTGATGATAAGGCAAATAGCTTATAAACTAATGGTATAGTTGAGTTTTCTAATCTTACCCGCCTGAGACACAACGACATCTTCAGTGATGCTTGCCATACAGTGTGTATATCACAGAAGTTTCAGTGTGTGGTGAAACGCCCATGAAATAATGTGTATGCAAACTGCAATGACCTTTTCAGGAAAGTCAGTATGAAACTAAAATGATCTAGACTTAACTGACACCTAATTCACACATTATCAAAAGAAAGAAGGAAAGCAGAGCAGATATAAAGAATGAAAAAAGAATGTCATCATCAACAGCAGCAGAAGCATCAACAATATGAAAAACGACTCATTCAAACAGTATCAAGGCAATTAATCACAGTATTTAATTAAACAAGGAAATAGTAGGAAATTAACTCGGTAAACCTTTCAGCAAACTGTAGAAGTAAACATTATTCCCATATCATAAAAGATGCAAGCTTCAGTCAGTTGGGGGAGAAGAACAACTTAAACAACAAAAAATCTGAATTGCTCACTGCATTCCTTGGCGGTGGGGTATCTGTGCATGTGAGCGTGTGTGTGTGTGTGTGTGTGTGTGTGTGTGTGTGTGTGTGTGTGTGTGTGTATGAGACTCTGTGTGTGTGTGTGTGTGTGCGTGAGAGCATGCACTCGCGTGTACATGTGCACAGACCATGGCAGCGTGCTAGCTTTCTAAACGTTCATGCTGCAAAAAAAACACCCCTGCAGTGGAGAATTTTGATCTGAGTTGCAAGAGACAAGAAAAAAGGCTGAAGTGCTGTGGTCTTGGCCAGGAGTCTGCAGATAACAGCATGATAGGAGACTTTTGACACCTAGCGGTGCCAAGTATGTGGGGGTCTGAAGTTGGCTGATTCCATCCAGCCTCAGAACTGTGCTTTCTGAGAGGAGTAATGTAGTAAATGTGTACAGATTTTTTTTTTTTTTTAAATTTTTTTTGGTTGTTGTTGAAATTATTAAATTAACCTGAGGTTTTGCTGTAGGTAAATTTTATCATGTCTTTAAAACTCTTTGTTTGTCTGGATGAGTTGACAAGAGAGAGAGAGAGGGAGAGAGAGAGAGAGAGAGAGAGAGAGAGAGAGAGAGAGAGAGGAAGGGAAGGGGCATTGGAGAGGGGAGGGAGGATGGAGTGAATATTTGTAATTACACATCAGCTGGATCAGAGAATGAAATGGAAACAAGCGCGGGCGATATTTCCTCTCCATCATGCCCAGACACACCCCTGTGTTTGGCCACCATACTCTGGCAGCACCAACTGTCCTCAAGCAGTGAACAGACTGCCAGGCTGCATGAGATCGCTCAGCAGAGGAGACTCTGCATAATGGTTGAGTTGCTTTGGTACTGCTCAGTGATGCTGGAGTGAGGCGCCACTCACTGGGTCTGCTACTGACAACAACATTGGGGCACAGAGCGAAACATGCATTGGGTATATATAGCTACTGTAAGAATATGCTGCCATTTTACCATCTCAGAAGTACATTGATACAATTAAAAAATGACTTAATTAAAAAATACAAAACAAACCTTACTCCAGAATGAGTTGTATCGATAATGGCAGCCAGCCAGCTGCAGAGTGACCCCCCCCCCCCCCCCCAAAATCTCCCACCCCCTATCCTAACTCCATCTCAGCCCACCCCAACCCCCTACTCCTGTTTCCAAAAGTACTTGGATGTCATGCCCAGATTAATGAGAAGTATTATTAAAAAAAAAAAAGGTCAGAAAGAGTAAAATTATTAGTAAATTTATAATATGCATAATGTAGATATTAAAACAAACCAAAATAAAGTATACTTACAAAAATACCAGAAAACATGGACATTTTGATTTTCACTTTTTTTTTTCTTCTTTTTTTTTCTCATGCTTCCTTCCAGAACCCAGGCCGCCTTGATGCGGTGTTGGTTCTTTCAGAGTGGAAACTCAGGTGGATCTTTCTGCCTCGCTCAGGCTCTGGGACAGGGAGGAGAGGCATCGCCTTCCTGACTGCCTCCCCCAGATGATGTCAAACTCTCGGTGAGGCCCGTCTGATGACTTTTCGTCTGCCCATGGCGGCCGATGCTCACTCTTGTCAGAGATGCTGCTGCTGCTGCTGCTGCTGCTGCTACAACGACCTTTATATTAAGAGTGGCATCTGCGATGGAAGTCACAGTAGGGCTGTAGGGGGGAAGCTATCTGTTCTGCACCTGGACAGCTTCTGTCGATGCCTCCTCCTCCTCTCCCTCCCTCCCTCTTTCTTACTTCCACCCTCCCTCCCCCCCCCTCCCACCGTCTACTCCCCCACCCAACCCCTTTCCCCCATTCGGCCCCTCGCTTTTCCCATCTTCTCCTTGCTCCGCTCCTCCCTCTCGCCCCTTCCCCCTCCTCCCCCCCCCTCCATCCCCGCCCTCTACCATCCCCGCTTCTCTCTCTCCTCTCTCTCTCTCTCTCTCTCTCTCTCTCTCTCTCTCTCTCGCCCCCTCCCTTCCCTGCACTCTTCGAAGCCCTCTCGGCCCTAAACTCATCACCGGGGTGGAAGATACAGTCTGATACCTGAGCACCACCGCTCGCTCCGTTTCGGCGTTGCCAAGGCTACAGTTTATGATTGATGTTTGCGGGTCGCCTCGTGGGGATTCTGTGAAGGTGATAAGGAGTTGGGGGGCTGCTGCGAAGGGAAGCGTATAGCTTGCCTGGGGTCCGAAATGTAACGGGGGCTGGGGTGGACCGGGGAGGGGGAGGGGGATTGGGGGGGGGGGGGAGGAAGGGAGCTGGTGGGTGGGTCTCGTGACGGTGCGCGTGAATGCGCGCGGCGGTCATCTGTCTGACTGTGTGTCTGCTTGTCTCTTTCTGTATCTGTTTCTGTATACATGTCTCTTTCTGTGTCTGTCTGTCGCTCAGTTTCTAGGTCTGTCTGTCTCCCCCCCCCCCCCACCTCAGTCCTCTCCCCTGTCATCTAATCCTCTCTCTCTCTCTCTCTCTCTCTCTCTCTCTCTCTCTCCTCTCTTCTCTCTCTCTCTCTCCACACGTCTGATCTGATGGTAACGTAAAATGCGAACGAATGTTTTTTTTTTTATTTTTTAAAAATTTATTTATCTTTTTTAGACGAGTCTTTTTCGTTTCAGGCACTGAGCGATTTTGTTTTGGGATTTTTGCCTTGGTTTTGAATTTCGACAATGATTTAAAAATAATGATTTTATTATCATGCTTCTCATCCCGATTGGGGTTTCTGTAGTCGACTGGGGTATGAATATGACTTGACTGACACACTCTGTCTGTCTGTCTGTCTGACTGTCTGTCTCTGTTTCTGTCTGTCTGTCTGTCTGTCTTTCTTTCTTTCTCTTTCTGTGTTCGCTTGCTGAGTATGGGATGAAGTATGAAGGGTGAGGGAGAATGGAAGTGGAGCCAGAGAGAGGGTGGGGCTTGGGTTTGGATTGAAGGTTGAGGTTTGGGGCAGTTCTGGTGCTGGGGATGTAATGGTGGTTATATAGGGGTGGGACGGTGTGTGTGTGTGTATGTGGAGGGGGCAATGGGGGAGGGTGGCATGGGAAGGGAGGGGGGGGGGGGCATAAGTGCACAGATAAACTAAGCAGAGAACAGATGGGTGGGGCGAGAAACGACAGGAAGGGAGGGTTAGCTAAAAGTTATGGGGAGAGAACGAACGAACGAACGAACGAATCTTTTTTAATGAGGGAAAAAGCGGAATAAGCACAAAATGGCTTTTTTTACATCCGGCCCTCAACAAAAGGAAATAAATATAAAATGCAATAATAACATCAGCAAAACTAATCTATAATTAAAGTAAACATACATAAACGCTATAAATAGACAGAGGAAATGGTTAACACAAAAGAACAGAAGACAATCAATGCCTGGAAGAGAGAGGGAGAGAGAGAGAGAGAGAGAGAGAGAGAGAGAGAGAGAGAGACAGAAGAGAGAGAAGAGAGAGAGAGAGAGAGAGACAGAGACAGAGAGAGAAACAGATGGGAGGGGAGGGGTCATCATATATAGTTCATGAAAAAATGGTTATTGGAAGATAGATAAATATATATACAATAAACATTATCACAACAATAAAATTATAACACATTTCTGGAAAAAGAAAAAAAAATCATTGAACAGGCACCCCAACCTGTAAGCAAAGACAAAAATTTACACTTGACAAGCAGCACCTTTGGAACAATAGATGAGAGAGACCAGTACAGAGAGAGAGACAGACAGACAGACAGACAGACAGACAGAGGAGAGAGAGAGAGAGAGAGAGAGAGAGAGAGAGAGAGAAGAGAGAGAGAGAGAGATTTTAAGAGCATGAATTGGAAAATTAAGTCATTAGTTGGGTATGAAGTGCCCTTTTAAAGCTATATATGCTGGCATGAACATCAAGAGAGGGTGAAATGCGGTTCCACAAGAAGCCGCCAGAGTAGTGAAGACTGGTTTTAAACATATCTATTCTTGGACGAGGTATTACAATTTTATGAAAATGGCGATTTTCAATCAATCTAAATTTCTCTGTAATTGAAGGGGGAGCACGACCCGAAAGAATCTTAAACATGAATAAAGCTTTATTGAATTTAAGCTTCAAGTTTACTGGTAAAATATCCAGATCTGTATGGTCAGAGTATGATAACGTAACCGATTTTAACAAAACTAATTTCAGGGAACGTCTATAAAGACTAAACAAAGGTTTGAGTATATGATTACTTGCTGAATCCCAAATTGTAGATGCATAATTTGTATGGGATTCGATATAAGCGTGAAAAAATATTTTACGTGAATGGCAGTCTAGGAAATGCTTTATCTTGGACAGCTGGTATATCTTTTTTGAAACTGTTTTGCACAAAGACCGTACATGTTCTGACCATGACAGATTGTTGTCTATAACTACTCCTAAGACTTTATGACAGACTGTTTCTTCGATAGTTATACCATTGATAGAAAGGGGTGCGCTCGTATAAGAAAGGGTTTGACGTTTTTGTCTTGTGGTTATGATCATATGTTTGGTTTTGACAGGGTTTAAACACATATGGTTTAATTCAGACCATTCGGTTAGCTGGTTAATACTTTGCTGTAATAACATAGATACTTTTTCTCCTTTGCGATCACACGCATGAACAGTAATGTCATCGGCGAACATATCACAAAGCGCTGGGAGAAACAGGGGGAGATCATTAATATATATTGAGAAAAGTATGGGTCCTAGGACGGAGCTTTGAGGAACACCATGTTTGAGAGGCAAGATAGAAGACTGGCGTTCATGAATTGAGACAATTTGTTTTCTGTCGCTTAAAAAC
>CM065721.1:33166328-33173828 GCA_033310375.1 Conus canariensis | reverse complement strand
ACAGCATGATTGTTTGAGTGGATGTGAGGATAAAGAAGAGAGACAAAGAGCTGTACAGCGTGATTGTTTGAAGTGGATGTGAGGATAAAGAAGAGAGACAAAGAGCTGTACAGCATGATTGTTTGAATGGATGTGAGGATAAAGAAGAGAGACAAAGAGCTGTACAGCATGATTGTTTGAATGGATGTGAGGATAAAGAAGAGAGACAAAGAGCTGTACAGCATGATTGTTTGAATGGATGTGAGGATAAAGAAGAGAGACAAAGAGCTGTACAGCATGATTGTTTGAATGGATGTGAGGATAAAGAAGAGAGACAAAGAGCTGTACAACATGATTGTTTGAATGGATATGGGATAAAGAAGAGAGACAAAGAGCTTAACAGCATGATTGTTTGAATGGCAGTGAGGGTACAGAGAAGAGCCAAGCAGAGCTGAGCAGCATGATTGTTTGAACGGCAGTGAAGATAAAGACAAGAGCCATGTGGAACTGAACAGCATGATTGTTTGAATGGCAGTGAAGATAAAGAGAAGAGCCATGTGGAGCTGAGCAGCATGATTGTTTGAATGGCAGTGAGGGTACAGAGAAGAGCCATGTGGAGCTGAGCAGCATGATTGTTTGAATGGCAGTGAGGTACAGAGAAGAGCGATGTGGAGCTGAGCAGCATGATTGTTTGAATGGCAGTGAGGGTACAGACAAGAGCCATGTGGAGCTGAGCAGCATGATTGTTTGAATGGCAGTGAGGGTACAGACAAGAGCCAAGCAGAGCTGAACAGCATGATTGTTTGAATGGCAGTGAGGGTACAGAGAAGAGCCATGTGGAGCTGAACAGCATGATTGTTTGAATGCAGTGAGGGTGAAGAGAGGAGCTATGTAGAACTGAACAGCATGATTGTTTGAACGGCAGTGAGGGTACAGAGAAGAGCCAAGCAGAGCTGAGAAGCATGATTGTTTGAATGGCAGTGAGGGTACAGACAAGAGCCAAGGGAGCTGAACAGCATGATTGTTTGAATGGCAGTGAAGATAAAGAGAAGAGCCATGTGGAGCTGAACAGCATGATTGTTTGAATGGCAGTGAGGATACAGAGAAGAGCCATGTGGAGCTGAGCAGCATGATTGTTTGAATGGCAGTGAGGGTACAGAGAAGAGCCATGTGGAGCTGAACAGCATGATTGTTTGAATGGCAGTGAGGGTGAAGAGAGGAGCTATGTAGAACTGAAGAGCAAGATTTTTTGAACGGCAGTGCTAGTAAAGAGAGGAGCCAAGCAGAGCTGAACAGCACGATTGTTTGAATGGATGTGAATTTAAAGAGAAGAGCCATGTAGAACTGAACAGCATGAGTTGTTTGAATTGCAGTGAGGGTACAGACAAGAACCATGTAAAGCTGAACAGCATGATTGTTTGAACGGCAGTGAGGGTACAGAGAAGAGTCATGTAGAACTGAACAGCATGATTGTTTGAATGGCAATGAGGGTACAGAGAAGAGTCATGTAGAACTGAACAGCATGATTGTTTGAACGGCAGTTAGGGTACAGAGAAGAGTCATGTAGAACTGAACAGCATGATTGTTTGAACGGCAATGAGGGTACAGAGAAGAGTCATGTAGAACTGAACAGCATGATTGTTTGAACGGCAGTTAGGGTACAGAGAAGAGTCATGTAGAACTGAACAGCATGATTGTTTGAATGGCAATGAGGGTACAGAGAAGAGTCATGTAGAACTGAACAGCATGATTGTTTGAACGGCAGTTAGGGTACAGAGAAGAGCGATGTGGAACTGAACAGCATGATTGTTTGAACGGCAGTTAGGGTACAGAGAAGAGCCATGTGGAACTGAACAGCGTGATTGTTTGAACGGCAGTTAGGGTACGTAGAAGAGCCATGTGGAACTGAACAGCATGATTGTTTAAACGGCAGTTAGGGTACAGAGAAGAGCCATGTGGAACTGAACAGCGTGATTGTTTGAACGGCAGTTAGGGTACGTAGAAGAGCCATGTGGAACTGAACAGCATGATTGTTTAAACGGCAGTTAGGGTACAGAGAAGAGCCATGTGGAACTGAACAGCATGATTGTTTAAACGGCAGTGAGGATAAAGAGAAGAGCCATGTAGAACTGAACAGCATGATTGTTTAAACGGCAGTGAGGGTACAGAGAGGAGTCATGTAGAACTGAACAGCATGATTGTTTAAACGGCAGTGAGAGTAAAGAAGAGAACCAAGCTGAGCTTAACAACAGGATCGTTTTGAATCAATGGGAGTGTGTTGGCTTCGTTGACTGGCTGTCGATTGGATTTTTTAATGAAATGTGGTTTGGATGTATGGCTGCGGTGAAAAGAAGACTCTGAAAGCCACCCTAGGCCCCGTCCCCACCCGAATAACCAGCCCTTCACGGCTCCTCCTCACCCCCCCCCCTCTACCCCAACCCCCTCTAGCTCTCCTCTCCCCCGCCCCATGGGTTGGTGAGGTAAAGGAGCGCTTTCAGGTCTCGTTTCTTCCTCATCTGATTTTACTGGGGGGAGAAAGGAGAAGAGAGGGGAGGGTGAGAGAAAAGAGAGAAGAGATCTCATATCATTCCCTTACTTCTTTCTCTTCGCTGGTTGCCATTCGAAAATCGAATAGACTACAAACTGTCCTTACTGTGCTTTAAATCTTTGAATGGCTTAGCTCCATCCTACCTTTCTGTTCTCCTTCATCTCTATGTTCCTTCTAGGCAGTTGCGTTCTTCTACCGACAACACTCTGCTCAAAATCCCTCGATTTCGAACTTAAACCTATGGCGATCGTTCGTTTTCTTTTTAGGGTCCGGTTTCTTGGAACAAACTCCCAATATCTTTGCGTAGTTCAAACTCTCTGTCTTCCTTCAAGGCATCTCTTAAAACAACCTTCTTCACCTGTCAATAGCAGTTCTGTCTTCACTTTCTCTTGCCCGTCAAATGGATTCTGAGACGTGGTGTGTGTGTGTGTGTGTGTGTGTGTGTGTGTGTGTGTGTGTGGTGCGCGCGCGCGTGCGTGCGTGCGTGTGTGCGTGCGTGCGTGTGCGCGCGCGTGGGTGTGTGTCGATATGCACCCTTGTTTTTAGGTGTATGGTACTTATTGCAATTTCATCTTGTTGGTTTCATTTATGTTTTCTTCAACCTTTTCTGTATTTGTAAGCGCTTAGGGCTTATGATGTCAGATTAAGCGCCATAAATAATCATGATTATTATTATTATTAAGAGAGATAGAGAGGGGAGAGAGAGAGAGTGGGGGGGGAGGGGGCGGGACGGACAAATGGAATGAGGGAGGTAGTGGGGGGGGGGGGGGGAGGGAGGAGAGGAGAGAGAGAGAGAGAGAGAGAGAGAGAGAACAAACGAGCAAGCACAAAACCTTCTCATAAAGAAAGAAAAGTCTCTTGTTTTTATGTGACATATCCAGATCGTATTGATTTGGTCTAACCCGTTCATTTGGGACACTCATGGTAAAGTGTCATGATTGCCTGCTGAAGTCTGGGCTTTTTTTTCTCCGCTAACAAGGATGCTAATGACCTCCGGAAGAGGAAGGGGAGAGAGAGAGAGAGAGAGAGAGAGAGAGAGAGAGAGAGAGGAGAGAGAGAGAGAGAGAGAGAGGCAATTCTGGCGGAGCTGTCTTGTCTGCTTCAAGTGGCTAGACAGCCTGTCCCAAGCCGGCAGAACAGCCGACAGCCGACAGAGGAGTATTGTTTAGTGGCGTTCTGTTTTTGTTCCTGTTGCTTGGGACGTCTGAGGAGGTTATATTTGTCGAACATTTATGTGTCTGTTTTGCATTGTGTATCAAACCATAAGCGTTGATTTGCCCCCCCCCCCCCCCCCCCCCCCTAGTTTATATGTATGTATTCTGGCTCGTTTTCAATAGTAACGGTGTTGTCTGTCTCAAGTCTCCTGGCTGAGTGAGAGTGGTTTTTTTTTTTTTCAGAGCCGTTCTTGATTGGACCAATTTTGTTTGTCGTTGTTCACAAATCTAGATCGTGGACATGCGTGTGTGAGTTGACGAACTGCCTGCCACGAATTCCTGAAGTATCCAGAGTCAGTGCCTTGCGTATCAAAGATCACAACAACATAAATAAAACACCGTTACGATGGTGAGCTTTATTAAGTTCATTTGAAAACGAACACGATTTGAATACTCATCCTGATTTGTGTTGTCACACTTACTGTATTTAGATGTAGTACTCATCGACTCATTTTCGAGATGGAGAGAAAATATGGATGATAGTATCAAAGACAGGAACGTTTTTTTTATGAAGACCTCAGTGTGAATGTTATTGGTGATGAATACCATTAACTGAATGCCCGAAATATGATAAGTCACGCCAAACAGTGTACATTCTTATTAAATTATTGCAGACTCCCCTCAACTCCCCCCCCGGTGAATTCCGTGGGGAGTCATTGGGGCACCACAGTGAAGAACGTTTCACCAGGTTCCTCCGGTTGTAAAGCGAGGCCTGGGTCGTAGCAAATGATTTCTCCATTCATTCTGCAATGTCGATCCATCATTTTTTCCCCTTCCTGTCTTCCCACCTTCTCTCTCCCACAGCAGTTCCCTCAAGGTTTGCCATTTAGCACTGCCATTGGATCTGGTTATATGGCCACATCAGCATAGGTTGTATTTTCTTACTTGATGTCGGTAAACCTTCATTTGGTTCGATGTCCTGCTGTGGTTTGATGCTCTTGTTCCACACGTGGTAATATGATCGCTAACTCTGGTGGTCAGTATCTTTCGGTAAACTCCCCATTTTCTGATGGTTGGATTCTTCTTTGCAAGTCTGCTTTTTGGGTCCATGTCTCGCATGCGTAAAGGAAGACGTGGAAAAAAACTTGTGCACTTGGGCGCATGTTCTTGTGTTTCGTAAAGATGCCATTGTCCACGGAAGGTACACGTGGAAATACAACCCAAGTGCTTAAAGATTGTTCTTGTACATGCGGTTAGCATTGCCAGGGGAATGCGCGAGCGCGTGTGTGTGCGTGTTTGCCTATACGGAGGCAAAATTTCGAAAGAGAGGGGGTTAATTACCGCCAAGGACACAGACAAACAAAGCACAGGACTATGTTTGTCTATGTCCTTGGCGGTAACTAACCCCCTCTCTTTCGAAATTTTGCTTCATTTTCCGCCCTCAGTCACTCTGTTTTGTAACTATACGTGGGCAGTTAAAATACACAAAGAAATGTTTATTTAATGGTTTCCCAGGTTTACTTGTTATCCTCCCTATCCCCATGAGTGTGTGTGTGTGTGTGTGTGTGTGTGTGTGTGTGTGTGTGTGTGTGGTGTGTGTGTGTGTGTGTGTGTGTGTGTGTGTGTGTGTGTGTGTGCTTCTCTTAATATTGTTGGGAGTTAAATCACCTGTGGCATGGGAGGTGATGGTGGGGGGGGGGGGGGGGGGGGGGGGGGGGGAGGTTGGAGAAGAAAAGGGTTTGGGGGGATGGGGGATGGGGAGGGAGGAGTCAAGGGATGGGGTGGACAGTGTGGTGGTAGGTGGGTGGGTGGGGTGTGAAAAATGACACCACATAAAAGAAAGAAAAGCGACAGACTGGATAGGGGAAGTTTAGCGTCAGGCTGCCTCATTGACGTCACGGCCTTGTGACATTGATTCGCCGCAGGGCCGAGGGAGAAAGGAGTGGTAGCGACGGCGGCGGCGGTGGTGGTGGTGGTGGTGCTGGATACATCGAACTCGTTCATAACGTCAGCACCGTGCGGTTTTCAACTTTGCTTGATGAACTGCTTGACATTACCAGACGAATTTGTCATCACGGGCAGGGCTGCGAGTGAGACTTGGCTGGAAATGTCCTCCTGTGAAGGGGAGGGGGGGGGGGGGTTAAGGGGGGGGGGAGGGGCAGCCTTCATAGAGAAGACTCCCCCCCCCCCCCTTTTTTTTCCCCTTCGCTCGGGTTTCATCCAGATGAGGTCTGCTCTTCAACTTCTCAGGTAGGGTATTCTGTATCATCAGCAAGGGGAGGGTTAAGGGGGGTGGGGTGGGGTGGGGGGTGGGGGGAGGTGGGGGGGGGGAGGGGCGGCCTTCATAGAGAAGACTTTCTCCCACCCCCACCCCCTCCCCTTTTTTTCTCCTTCGCGCGGGTTTCATCCAGATGAGGTCTGCTCTTGGAACTTCTCAGGTATGGTATTCCGTATCATCAGCAAGATCACATGATCGCGTGAAACGACGAAGTGAAACAAAGGTTGAAAACTGGAGTGTCACGAGCAAAGCTGGGGATTTCCAGTGGATTTAGTTTGAGGAAAAAAAAGACAAGAGGAAAGAAAAAAAGAAAAAGAAAAAGAAAAATGCTGGTAAAACCACCACACCCCCCATAGTCGCACTATCGAGCATGTCACCACTCTTCATGGCCTGGTTGAAAGGGACAGAGACAGACATTAACGTGGACGGATATAACGTGCACAATTATTCTTTTTTTTTTTTTTTTTTTTAACTGTTATGTGGAGTGGATCAGACTGACATTTGAAAAGACTTGAGGCTGGGAGCCGCCGATTTCAGCGCCACTTTGACATTCATCGCATACCCGTAGCAGCCCATAGCTCTGGCTCTGTTACCATAGCTCTGGCACAGTTGTCTCCCTTGATTGTTTTTGTGTGTGCCGTGTTCGCTGTGTTGAACAGCTAGTAAGTTTTTTTTTTTTTTGGGGGGGAGGGGGGGGGGGGGGGGGGGGGAGGGTGGTTGGGTATGGGGTGAGGTAGGGGTCGGGAGGGTACAGCTCTGTCGTTACTGATGAAAATGAAATACTGCACGAAGGTCGGGGACTGGGGGTAGGGAAGGTTTAAACCTATAACACTATTGATTGTAAAAAAAAAAAAAAAAAAAGACTGCACAAAGGCCTTAAGGATCTTTTATATGTGTAGAGCCATTCAGTAATGGTGCGTGCGCACACACACACACACACACACACACACACACACACACACACACACACACACACACACCTACCCACTCCCCCCCCCCCCCCACACACACACACACACTCTGTCTCACACACACACACATACACACATGCGCGCGCGCGCGCGCGCCACACACACACACACACACACACACACACACACAAACACTCACACATAGACACAGACAGACAGACAGACACACAACACACACACACACACACACATACACACACACAAACACACAAACACTCACACATAGACACAGACAGACAGACAGACAGACAGACAGACAACACACACACACACACACACACACACACACACACACACACACACACACAAGGACGCACACACACAGACGCACACGCTCGTGTGTACAATCACACACCAGGTACAGGATTTTCTCCAGGGGGGATATCGCAGTACACAGGACTGTTCTTGAATGACAAGCCTCAGTCTGGGCGTGTTCTTATTAACAACATGGGGACGAACCTTTTAGGTGGCAAACCTGGCTCATCCATATGATCGTAAGTTGACGAACTACAGCTAACCAGCTTTTCGTTCTTCTTTAACGAGGACTTCAGTTCAAGCTCACGTTCCAGG
>CM065721.1:33126803-33129303 GCA_033310375.1 Conus canariensis | reverse complement strand
TGTATCAGGCTTTGCACTGTACAATCATTTTTCTGGCCCCTCTCATTCCTCCCTTTTCATCCCCCTACCCTGTCCCATCCATGTTGTAAAATTACTTACCGTTACTGGACATACGCATACCGAATTTTATCAATAGCGGTGTAAATTTAGAAAATAACGGCTTTTAACGGTCAATAAAATTTGCATAACATTGTTCAGCGCTGAAAACTGTACGTGCATACGGAATATTATCAAGAAAGGTGAAAATTTCGAAATTCAGAAAATAACGGTTTTTACGGTCAATGTTAAGTTTCGGATCTTGAAAATTGTATATCATTGTTTTAGCGTTCAAAACTGCACATGTATATCGAATTTCTTCAAGAATATTCTAAATTTATAAAAAAACGTTTTTTTAACGGTCAATTTTAAATTTCGGTTCGTAAAAGTTGTATATCATTTTTCGGCATTTAAAACTGCACATGTATACCGGATTTCATCAAGAACAGCCTAAATTTTGAAAATAACGGTTTTTAAACGGTCAAATTGAATGGTCATAATGACTATCTAATGACTTATGTTACTCGCTGGATGTTCCTGTAGGCTTATGTCAAGTGTGGTGGCGATCCGATGACTCTCGTGGCCGCCAGCCTCAGAAGATCGGGTTTTAAACAGTTTTTATAGGGTTTGGTGTTTTAACGGTTTTTAACTGTTATAAGTAACGTTTCTTAATTGCCAAATAACGGTTCTAATTTTCGAGAAGTAGCCCCGTACCTGTGCAATGTCACAACGGCCATTTGATGAAAAGCAGAGGAAAAAGATGTCTTTGAAACCGTTATAACAGTTTTTTAACGGTTTTTAACGGTTTTTTATTTTTTTCGAGATTAGCCCAAAACCATCCTCGGGTCACAACAGACGTACCTGCTAAATTTCAAGAAGATCGGGTTTTAAACAGTTTCTTTTATAGGGTTTGGTGTTTTTAACGGTTTTTAACTGTTATAAATAACGTTTTTTAACTGCCAAATAACGGTTCTAATTTTAGAGAAGTAGTCCTGTACCTGTGCAATGTCACAACGGCTATTTGAAGAAAAGCAGAGGAAAAAGATGTCTTTGTTCTCTCTCTCTCTCTCTCTCTCTCCTCTCTCTCTCTCTCTCTCTCTCTCTCTCTCTCTCTCTCTCTCTCTCTCTCTCTCTCTTATACATTCTATTGCTTTCCGCCTGCCTCTGGCCCCTTTCCCCTAGCACGTCGAGATGCTTTTCTCGCTCGGTTTTCCGCCTGCACTCACTGTTCCCATTTCCATTCTACTGATTGCCCTTAATTTTGTAGCAACAGACTTTGTGCAGAAGTAGTTTATTTCAACGGGTCTGTGTCTAATGTAAAAATAGTGTATCAGGCTTTGCACTGTACAATCATTTTTCTGGCCCCTCTCATTCCTCCCTTTTCATCCCCCTACCCTGTCCCATCCATGTTGCAAAATTACTTACCGTTACTAGACATACGCATACCGAATTTTATCAATAACGGTGTAAATTTAGAAAATAACGGTTTTTAAACGGTCAATGTTAAGTTTGGTTCGTAAAATTTGCATAACATTGTTCAGCGCTTAAAACTGTACGTGCATACGGAATGTTATCAAGAAGGGTGAAAATTTAGAAATTCATAAAATAACGGTTTTTAACGGTCAATGTTAAGTTTCGGATCTTGAAAATTGTATATCATTGTTTAGCGTTCAAAACTGCACATGTATATTGAATTTCTTCAAGAATACTCTAAATGTATAAAATAAACGTTTTTTAACGGTCAATTTTAAATTTCGGTTCGTAAAAGTTGTATATCATTTTTCGGCATTTAAAACTGCGCATGTATACCGAATTTCATCAAGAACAGCCTAAAATTTTGAAAATAACGGTTTTTAACGGTCAAATTTAATGGTCATAATGACTATCTAATGACCCTATGTTACCTGCGGGATGTTCCTGTAGGCTTATGTCAAGTTTGGTGGCGATCCGAGGACTCTCGTGGCCGCCAACCTCAGAAGATCGGGTTTTAAACAGTTTTTATAGGGTTTGGTGTTTTTAACGGTTTTTAACTGTTATAAATAACGTTTCTTAACTGCCAAATAACGGTTCTAATTTTCGAGAAGTAGCCCCGTACCTGTGCAATGTCACAACGGCCATTTGATGAAAAGCAGAGGAAAAAGATGTCTTTGAAACCGTTATAACAGTTTTTTAACGGTTTTTGACGGTTTTATTTTTTTCGAGATTAGCCCAAAACCATCCTCGGGTCACAACAGACGTACCTGCTAAATTTCAAGAAGATCGGGTTTTAAACAGTTTCTTTTATAGGGCTTGGTGTTTTTAACGGTTTTTGACTTATAAATAACGTTTTTTAACTGCCAAATAACGGTTCTAATTTTAGAGAAGTAGTCCTGTACCTGTGCAATGTCACAACGGCTATTTGAAGAAAAGCAGAGGAAAAAGGATGTCTTTGAAACCGTTATAAACACTTTTTAACGTTTTTAAC
>CM065721.1:33119303-33121803 GCA_033310375.1 Conus canariensis | reverse complement strand
AAAATGCCAAACAGAATCGTACGCTCTATGAATATCAAAAAACGTGGCTAAAGTAGAGTGTCGCTTAGCCAAGGCTTTTTTGACGTGTGAAGCTAAAAGACTAACATGATCAGTGACACCCCTCCCTTTTCTGAAACCAGCTTGAAATATTGGCAAAATCCCATTCTTTTCAAGGAAATGTTCTAATCTGAATTTCATTATCCTCTCAAAAAGTTTTCCAATGTGAGGAGTCAAAGAAATGGGTCGAAAATTAGAAGATTTTCTTTTTGATTTTCCTTGTTTATGGATAGGTACAACTGTTGCTTTCTTCCAAGCCATTGGCAGCTTTCCAGAATTCCAGCATAATTGGAAGAACTCTAATAATTTTTTCAAAAAGCATTGTGGAAAATGCTTTATCATGTTGTAAGAAATGGGATCAAATCCTGTCGCAATTTTACCAGATTTTAGACGGCGAAGTGAGTACAGAAGCTCCTCCATTGTTAGATTTTTATTAATATATAACGTGTTGTCATTGTCATGTGATTCAATGTTTCTCCCTTCGTTTTCAATAGTTCTTCTTCGTTCTTGCTCTTCTTTAGGCAGATGTTCAGTCTGACTCATTGCTGCGAAAGTGTCAGCAAATAATTCAACTTTCTCCTCGTTTGTTTTATAGATTTTATCGTTTTCAATCAAAACAGGATCTGGGAGATGAAAAGAACCTTTAGATTTTCTAATTTCTTTCCAAAGTAAAGCGCTATCGTTTGGGTGTTTGGAACAGTTGATGACTAAGTTTTTGTAATATTGCTGCTTTGCAAAAGCAACAACTTTGTTACTATTGGTGTTAGCTTTTTTGTATTCAGCGTGTAACTGTTCCACTCTACTTTTAGGCTGCGTATGACGGCTTATCATCCAGCTTTTGAAGGCCTTAGTTTTCGCACCCACGGCGACTTCACACGCAATATTCCACCAAGGGTTTGACACACACACACACACACACACACACCCCACACACACACACACACACACACCCCCACTCTCATCTTCTCTCCTCTCTCTCACTCTCTCTTTGTCTCTCTCTCTCTCCGTCTCTGTCTCTCTCTTTCTCTCTCTGTCTCTGTTTGTCTCTGTCTGTCTGTCAGTCTCTCTCTCTCCGATAGAGGCAGGTCTACAGTCGTTGCCTTTGTGTGACGAGGGTGACTGACTTGGTCAACAAACCCATAGAGCTGGCCGAGTTCCTTTGTCGTGACTTGAGTTGGCTGCTCTTCCTTCTACTACTACCTACTGCATGTGGAGGTTGATTAGGAGGCTGAAGTCTTTACGAAACATAGATGGCCCATGAGGGTTGGGTTGGGATGGGAATGGGGGATTCTGTAGCATTCTAACTGCCTTCCGTGATTTTTTTTCTTTTTTCGATCCGTGTAATGTTTCATTGTTTCTTTTTGGTTTTTTTTCTGTCTTCATCCTTTTTTTCTTCCTTCCTTCATTACTCTTTTTTTCCCCCCTCCTTCCATTTTTTTCTTCCCATTTCTTTCTTCTTCCCCATCCTTCCTTCCGTCTTGTTTTCTATTTTCCTTCCAAGGTTCAATCGTACTTTCCTGTCTTTATTCTTTCCTTAAGTCCATCCTTCCTTTTTATCTTTTTTTTTTCTTCTTATTTTCTACTCAACGTTTTTTCTTTCTTTCTCTTTTCGCTCCGTTCTTTTAATTGTTTTCCTTTGCAGTTCCTGTCTTTTTTTTTCCTTCTCCAGTTCTTTGTTTTCTCCTCCTTTCATCCCTTTCCTCCATCCTGTCTTTTTTCTTCCTTCCCTCTTCCCCCCCCCCCCTCTTTCTTTGTTTCTTTCGTTCTTGTTTTTTTCCTCTTTCATTCCTTTCTATTGTTTTGGTTCCTTCCCTCCTTTCCTTAAGGGGACGCCATAGCACAGGGCTCCAATCCTGCAGCATCCCATTTACGGATATTCAGCCCCAGTGTATGTGTGTGTGTGTGTGTGTGTGTGTGTGTGTGTGTGTGTGTGTGTATGTGTGTGTGTGTATGAGTGAGTGAGTGAGTGAGAGAGAGAGAGAGAGAGAGGTGTGTGTGTGTGGCGCGCGCCCCGCGCGCGCGCGCGGTGTGTGTGTGTGTGTGTGCAGGGGGAAGCGGTAAGGGGGCAAGGAGGGACCGAAAAAAGGAGGGGGGGGGGGTGCAGTAAATGTTGGACACCGGCCAATGGTCTTGTGGGACCAAGCTACAGCGAAAACGTTTTATTCATGTATTACTAGTGAAGCAGGTCAGGCCGAACGAAAGTCGATCTATATGCACGAACGATTTGGGACAAAATCCCGAAGGACAAGACTTTGGTAATCAGATATTTTGGGTTTTGTTTTGTTTTGTTTTGTTTTGTTTCGTGGTTTGGTTTGGTGGTCGTAGGCTGAGGAGGAAGTGGGCAGGCTCGCTCTGTCTGGTCTCTTCTCTCTCTCTCTCTCTCTCTCTCTCTGTTCTTTTTGTCCCCACTAACCCATGGCAGTCCCTATGTGCCTTGTGCTCT
>CM065721.1:33106803-33114303 GCA_033310375.1 Conus canariensis | reverse complement strand
ACACACACACACACACACACACACACACACACACACACACACACACACACCACCTCTCTCTCTCTCTCTCTACTCTCTCGCTCTCTCTCTTTCTCTCTCTGTGTCTGTCTCTCTCTCTCTCTCTCGCTCTTGCTCTCGCTCTCGCAAGCTGGCACGCGTACACACATAGATGCAAAGGCAAAAGGAGGACAGAAATTAAGAATAAAAGAATGCAAAGAGTAAGGACACACACACACACACACACACACACACACACACACACACACACACACACACACACACACACACACACAAGAGGAAGCAAAGGAGACCAGCGAAATGGAAAAAAGGTGAAAGAGGAGAAAAAGTGTGTGTGTGTGTGTGTGTGTGTGTGTGTGTGTGTGGGTGTGTGTGTGTTTGAGAGAGAGAGAGAGAGAGAGGAGAGAGAGAGAGAGAGAAAGAGAGAGAGAGAGAGAAGATTGTGCATCTGTGTGTGTGTGTGTGTGTGTGTGTGTGTGTGTGTGTGTGTGTGTGTGTGAGCCTGATGCTCTTAAGGAAAAAAAAAGCTAGTAGTGTCAGGTAAGGAAAAAGGCGTCCCCCTAAACACAAGTGAACCTACAGAGAACGTACAGAGAAAAACAGAGAGACGAGCATGCGGGAATCGGGAAGAGAGCTATTTCAGAGCGGGTTTATGGAGAGGAGACCTCGTTGTTTTGACAGAAAATCAAGAGTCCACGGAGATTTGATGGCATGAGATCCTTCTCTCTCTCTCTCTCTCCCGCTCCCCTCTCCCTCCCCCCCCCCCCTTTTTTTATTTTTATTTTTTCTCAACCTCTCTCTTTTTCTCTGGGGAAGATTGTTTTCGTTCTTCACCGTGTTTTCCCACCAATGTAGGGGGGTTGGGCTATTTGTTTTTATTATTATTATTATTTATTTATTTTTTTTTACCTTATTGATCGTGAACATTTTGGAATGTTCGCGGCCCTCATTTGGCCTGAATTTACATGCAGACAGTTGCGGAATGAGAATGAGAGCATGAGCCGTATATATATATATATATATGGTGACTGGTGGGAGGAGCAGTTAGCCAAGAGGCTGATGGAGATGCTAAGAAGTAGAAAACCAAGCACAGGAAAATGTTAGAGATTTCGACGACTCATGGAGTCTAACGACCATACTAACTCGCACGCGCGTGTGCGCATGCACTGTTGTAAAATGTTGTCCCAGTGTCTAACCATCTGTAAAGAAAGGGCACTGCAAACACGTCCGAGGCCATCCCAGTGATGGTATGTATCTCTTTAACAGAGAAGCCTGGTGATGTATATCTCTTCAACAGGTATGTTGTAAGGGAAGGGGGCACTTAAAGCTCTCTTCTCCGCGAGTGTTCCATATCCTTTGTAGTTCCTGTAAGGGGAGGTCAACAGGACCAGCAAGTGACAGGGCATTCAGAGCTGTCTTCTCCACGAGTGTTGTATATCCTTTGTAGTTCCTGTAAGGGGAGGTCAACAGGACCAGCAAGTGACAGGGCATTCAGAGCTGTCTTCTCCACGAGTGTTCTATATCCTTTGTAGTTCCTATAATGGGAGGTTACCAGGACAGCAAGCGACAGGGAATTTAGAGCTGTCTTCTCCACGAGTGTTCTATATCCTTTGTAGTTCCTGTAAGGGGAGGTTACCAGGACCAGCAAGTGACAGGGATTTAGAGCTGTCTTCTCACGAGTGTTCTATATCCTTTGTAGTTCCTGTAAGGGAGGTAACAGGACAGCAAGGACAGGCATTTAGAGCTGTCTTCTCCACGAGTGTTGTATATCCTTTGTAGTTCCTGTAAGGGGAGGTCACAGGACCAGCAAGTGACAGGGCATTTCAGAGCTGTCTTCTCCACGAGTGTTCTATATCCTTTGTAGTTCCTATAAGGGGAGGTTACCAGGACAGCAAGCGACAGGGCATTTAGAGCTGTCTTCTCCACGAGTGTTCTATATCCTTTGTAGTTCCTATAAGGGGAGGTTACCAGGACCAGCAAGTGACAGGGCATTCAGAGCTGTCTTCTCCACGAGTGTTCTATATCCTTTGTAGTTCCTGTAAGGGGAGGTTATCAGGACCAGCAAGTGACAGGGCATTCAGAGCTGTCTTCTCCACGAGTGTTCTATATCCTTTGTAGTTCCTGTAAGGGGAGGTTACCAGGACCAGCAAGTGACAGGGATTTAGAGCTGTCTTCTCCACGAGTGTTCTATATCCTTTGTGGTTCCTGTAAGGGGAGGTTACCAGGACCAGCAAGCGACAGGGATTTAGAGCTGTCTTCTCCACGAGGGTTCTATATCCATTGTAGTTCCTGTAAGGGGAGGTTACCAGGACCAGCAAGCGACAGGGAATTTAGAGCTGTCTTCTCCACGAATGTTCTATATCCTTTGTAGTTCCTGTAAGGGGAGGTTTCCAGGACCAGCAAGTGACAGGGCATTCAGAGCTGTCTTCTCCACGAGTGTTCTATATCCTTTGTAGTTCCTATAAGGGGAGGTTACCAGGACAGCAAGCGACAGGGCATTTAGAGCTGTCTTCTCCACGAGTGTTCTATATCCTTTGTAGTTCCTGTAAGGGGAGGTTACCAGGACCAGCAAGTGACGGGCATTCAGAGCTGTCTTCTCCACGAGTGTTCTGTATCCTTTGTAGTTCCTGTAAGGGGAGGTTACCAGGACCAGCAAGTGACAGGGCATTCAGAGCTGTCTTCTCCACGAGTGTTCTATATCCTTTGTAGTTCCTGTAAGGGGAGGTTACAGGACCAGCAAGTGACAGGGCATTCAGAGCTGTCTTCTCCACGAGTGTTCTATACCTTTGTAGTTCCTGTAAGGGGAGGTTACCAGGACCAGCAAGCGACAGGGAATTTAGAGCTGTCTTCTCCACGAGTGTTCTATATCCTTTGTGTTCCTGTAAGGGGAGGTTACCAGGACCAGCAAGCGACAGGGAATTTAGAGCTGTCTTCTCCACGAGTGTTCTATATCCTTTGTAGTTCCTGTAAGGGGAGGTTACCAGGACCAGCAAGCGACAGGGAATTTAGAGCTGTCTTCTCCACGAGTGTTCTATATCCTTTGTAGTTCCTGTAAGGGGAGGTTACCAGGACCAGCAAGTGATAGGCAATTCAGAGCTGTCTTCTCCACGAGTGTTGTATATCCTTTGTAGTTCCTGTAAGGGGAGGTCAACAGGACCAGCAAGTGACAGGCATTTAGAGCTCTCTTCTCCACGAGTGTTTATATCTTTGTGTTCCTGTAAGATGTTCTTTCTACGAAGAGCTCGTCGGGCTTCCGTGATGCCTGACTGTACTGCCGATCAGAAACACTTCCATCCATATCAACCAGAATCCCAGGCTCTGCCTGCCGATCAGAAACACTTCATCCATATAAACCAGAATCCCTGGCTCTACCTGCCGATCAGAAACACTTCCATCCATATCAACCAGAATCCTGGCTCTACCTGCCGATCAGAAACACTTCCATCCATATCAACCAGAATCCCTGGCTCTCCTGCCGATCAGAAACACTTCCATCCGTATCAATCCAGAATCCCAGGCTCTCCCTGCCGATCAGAAACACTTCCATCCGTATCATCCAGAATCCCAGGCTCTAGGCTCTGCCTGCCGATCAGAAACACTTCCATCCGTATCATCCAGAATCCCAGGCTCTGCCTGCCGATCAGAAACACTTCCATCCGTATCATCCAGAATCCCAGGCTCTCCCTGCCGATCAGAAACACTTCCATCCATATCAACCAGAATCCCAGGCTCTGCCTGCCGATCAGAAACACTTCCATCCATATCAACCAGAATCCCAGGCTCTGCCTGCCGATCAGAAACACTTCCATCCATATCAACCAGAATCCCAGGCTCTGCCTGCCGATCAGAAACACTTCCATCCGTAATAACCAGAATCCCGGCTCTACCTGCCGATCAGAAACACTTCCATCCGTATAAACCAGAATCCCTGGCTCTACCTGCCGATCAGAAACACTTCCATCCGTATCAACCAGAATCCCAGGCTCTCCTGTCGATCAGAAACACTTCCATCCGTATCAACCAGAATCCCAGGCTCTGCCTGCCGATCAGAAACACTTCCATCCGTATCACCAGAATCCCAGGTCTAGGCTCTGCCTGCCGATCAGAAACACTTCCATCCATATCAACCAGAATCCTGGCTCTACCTGCCGATCAGAAACACTTCCATCCACATAACCAGAATCCCTGGCTCTACCTGCCGATCAGAAACACTTCCATCCATATAAACCAGAACGAGAATCTCCAAATCGGATGGATCTTCCTGCCTGTAAGAAAAGGCTTTCTCAAAAGCATAGATAAGACTAAGAGCTCTCTGAAGGGAGAAAAAAGAATTTTTACTTAACATTGTAAAAATCAATTTGTGCAGAAATCATCAAAAGTCGGTGAAAGATACGGCGTGTGGAGGCCAGTAACTGGCAATAAAATCCGCAAGGATTACGAAATTATCCCGTTGGGAAATCCCCAGCTTACAAGGCTGCTCTCCTCAAGGCTGAAGAGCTCAGAGGAATGTACGATTAGAAATGTTTATGCTGAACAAGTAGGTAGTTTGGGTGGGTGGGAGGGGGTGGGGGTGGGGAGGAACAGGCCAGCAATGTCTTCCTCATTAAGACACTGACTTAAGAAAGACCAATACAGAGCAAAGGTAGAAAGTAGAGGTGAGAGTGGTGGGGAGGAGAATATTAGGATGAAGATGGTAAAGGGCGTCGAATTGTGCATTGGTCAGGCTGTCAGACAGAAATGGATATATACATAATTAGACATATATATATATATATATATATTATATTATAATGTATTGTATCAAGATCTCTCTCTCTCTCTCTCTCTCTCTCTCTCTCTCTCTCTCCAAAGAGGATAAATAGATAAATAGAGAGATAGATCTATCTCTACAAATATATATTTATCTATCTATATATGTATTTATAGATCTGTCTATCTCTCTACCTATCTATCTATCTGTCTCTATCTCTCTCAATCTATCTCTCTACCTGTCTATCTGTCTCTGTCTCTCTCAATCAATCTATCTATCCTTGAGAGAGAGAGAGAGAGAGAGAGAGAGAGAGAGAGAGAGAGAGGAGAGAGAGAGAGAGAGAGCAAACTGAAGACCTTTTCCCATATGAACAGATGTAGTATTAAAAGAAAATCGAGGTCTTGCCCAAAGGCGTATACAGAATTTCATCGTAAAACATTCCAAAGTAAACAGCAAACAAATACACACAGAGAAACACATACCGACTCTCTGTCTGTCCGTCTGTCTGTCTGTCTCTGTGCGCGCGCGCACACTCACAAAAGGGGGGGGGGGGGGGGGGGAGGAGAGAGAGAGAGAGAGAGGAGAGAGGGGGGGGGGGAGAAAGAAGAACAATAATGAACAAAATAAATTAATACATTTAGAGAAACACACAGTAAATAACATACTCGCACGCAAACACACGCACGCTCGCGCGCGCTCGCACACACACACACACACACACACACACACACACACACACACACACACACACACACACACACACGTGCACACACATACACACACGCACACACACGCACGCACGCACACAGACACATTCACACCTTTATTCATACAAACGCGCGTGCACGCACACTGTGAGAGAGAGGAGAGAGAGAGAGAGAGAGAGAGAGAGAGAGAGAGAGAGAGAGAGAGAGAGAGAGAGAGAGGATTTCTCATCACTGCCAGTCAAATAAATATTTGTTACATGTTTGCAGGTGCAAACACGCACGAACGCGCGCGGCCACGCACACCACACACACACACACACACACACACACACAACACACACCACACCACATATACAACGCACATACACACATTTGCTCGCACGCAAGTACGTGCGCGCGCGCACACACGCGCACGCACAGACACTACCGCACGCACGCACGCACGCACGCACGCACGCACGCATACACACACACACACAACACACACACACACACACACACACACACACACACACACACAACACACACAGAGGCATGCAGGCACGCGCGCACGGACCATGCACGATTACGCGCACGCACGCACCGACACACAGATAGAGACAAAGTCTTATTGATTTTCTTTGTAAACAGGCAAGTGTAACATTAGAAAGACGTTTTCTTAATATATATATAAAAAAAAATTCACGTGCCTCAGGAGATATCAATTCCCCAATGACAGAGGATAGGTAGTGTGTGTGTGTGCATGCGTGCGTGCGTGCGTGCGTGCGTGCGTGTGTGTGTATGTGTGTGTGTGTGTGTGTGTGTGTGTGTGTGTGTGTGTGTGTGTGTGAAATGAATACATTCCCGAATGACAGCGAAAAGAAATCACTATATCGTTTTTGCTTTGAGGTGTTTGTGTATTTTCCTTTTTACGCTGAACTGTCTCATGATGAGGATTTTATTTCCGAAGAAATGTTTTTGGTAAAAGAGTTTCTTCTTCTTCTTTTTTTTTGGTTAAGGAAAAAGAATTAGACCCTGTACGAAGAGATGTTCATTTTCTTTAAACACTGATTTTAGTCTGTTTTATGTTCAAGTACTTGTTGAAATAGATTTTCTTAGATTTGTTTTTGTGCTTGTTTTGTTTGTTTTTCGTTATTCTGTTGTGGCGCGGTGCTGACTTTTTCAAATGATTGTGTGTGTGTGTGTGTGTGTGTGTGTGTGTGTGTGGTGTGTGTGTGAGTGTGTGTATGCGCGCGCGCGCGCGCGCGCGTTTGTGTGTTTTGTGTGTATAGAGAGAGAGATGGAGAAGGAGAGGGAGTGAGAGAGAGGGAGAGGGAGAGAAAGAGACGGACGGACGGACGATTGGGGGGCCAGAGAGAGAGAGAGAGAGAGAGAGAGAGAGAGAGAGAGAGAGGAGAGAGAGACGGGCGGGATGGCGGACGGACGAATAGATTCGTCAGCAAAATAAGCAAGTGGTCGAGAAATCCTTGGCTGAGTTTGAACCTAAGAGGAAGAGGGAAAGCGGAGAAACCTCCGTTCCCCCGTCTCTGGCCTGGGATGATTATTGTTGTATGCCTGGCTGGGGTACGGACGTGAACTAAGATGTACCTGAACGGGAAGACGTGACTCCGTACCGACTGCGGTCAAGGTATAGTTGAACTGGGGTGTAACAAACTGAAAATACTTCTTCCCGTCTGCTCTTAGTGGGTGTAGACTTTGCTACAGCTGAAAATAGGGATGGTTGTCTCCGTCTGCCTTTAGTGGGCGTGGACTTTACACCTTGAGTGTAGGGATGGTTGTCTCCGTCTGCCTCTAGTGGACGTGGACTTTACACCTAGAGTGTAGGGATAGTTGTCTCCGTCAGCCTTTAGTGGACGTGGACTTTAAGCCTTGCGTGTTGGGATAGTTGTCACCGTCTGATTTTAGTGGACGTGGACTTTACACCTGAGTGTAGGGATGGTTGTCTCCGTCTGGTTTTAGTGGACGTGGACTTTAAACCTTGAGTGTAGGGATGGTTGTCTCCGTCTGGTTTTGGTGGACGTGGAC
>CM065721.1:33094303-33101803 GCA_033310375.1 Conus canariensis | reverse complement strand
CTGTTTTCTTTTCATTGACAAGCAGTGTTTGCTTGCGGTACTCGGGGTGGGCGGTCATGTTGTTGGAAGGGGAAAGGTGTGGTGTCGACAACAGAGGGCTTCATGGACGCATGAACCAATGTTTTGTCGCTCCGTGTTTCCTCTGCAAACACATTACTGTCGGCTCTGCGTCGACATTGAAAAGACATTTCTCTGTCTTTGTCTCTGTCTGTCTGTCAGTCTGTCTCTCTTCTTCTGTGTCTCTCTCTGTCTGTTTGTCTGTCTGTGTCCCAGTCTTTCTCATTCTGTCTGTCTGTCTATGTCTGGCTGTCGCTTAGTCTCTGTCTGTCTCTCTGTCTGTCTCTCCCCTTCTCTGTCTTTCTCTCTTTCTCTCTGTCTGTCTGTCTCTCTGTCTCAGTCGCTGTGTATGTCTGTCTACATGTCTGCCTGTCTCTTCCTCCTTCCCCTCCCCCTCTCTCTCACCCCTCCCCCTCTCTCTCTCTGTCTCTCGTTGCGCTTGTCAAATGAAAAAAAAAAGATCGTTTCTTTCGCTTTCTCTTAATGCTTTCTTTCGGCATCATCATCATCATCATCATCATCATCATCATTCATCATCGCCATCGCCATCCCCATCATCACCATCACCATCATCATCACCATCATCATCATCGTCATCATCATCAGTGTGATCTGTCTGTCTGCCCTAATTTCTGATCCACGCCCACTCCCGGGAACCCTGGTCTGGGATCAGACCGCAGGGCTGAGAGTGAGAATAGGTCAGGGCAGACGTCGGGGAAGAAGGGGTTCGGCATTTGGCATTCTCTGGTTGAGCCCTCAAGCGGGAGGGAGATGGGGGGTAGAGGGAGGAAGATTAGTTGATGGCTCCCATGACGATTTACGCAACGAATTATCAGAGGGGGAGTACTGGCTCTACTACCAAAAGCTCTTACCTCCCCTGTCCCCCCCCCCCCCCCCCCTCCTTCGAGCAGAGTCACCATACCCCGTACCATCGTGTACTTCTCTTTGTCGGAGACAAACAATGGGCGGATGGGACACGTACACAGTTACGTGTGACCCACCTCACCCAGCCTCGATGTCAATTGGTCTGAGTCCACGGTTACAGTTGGGCCCAAAACACTGTACATTCTCCCTCACACTTAAAGCGACACCTGGCTTGGTCAGAAGACCGGCCAGTATCAAAACATATTCATCGCACGGTCCAGTCCTTGACCTGACTCTGAGGCAGATCGTGGAATCTTCTGATCCGTAGTCAGACGCGTTATCCATTGCGCCACAGGCCCGTTAAGAGCCAGATCTCATGTCCGGTCCCTTTTTAATGCAAGCACGATCCACATGACCCTTCGTTTTCCTGTCGTCTGCTAGACTTTTCACTCCCAAATCCTAGTGCTCTACCATTGGCGTAGAAACACAGAGTCCACAAGTCATGCATCATTCTGCTATTTTTACTAACGTATGGCATTGAATTAATTTACTGACCCCAAATTCCATGAGAAAATAATCTTTTTCACATTCAAATTTTTTTTATTTGTACAGAACCAGGGCGATTTTCATCTGTTCAAACTTTGTTGTTGCTACTTGATCTTTGCTGTTACCGCGACCTCTGACCTACACATTATGCCGGGTCGCCAGCCCACCGTTGGTTTTGGGTGCCGATGTGCGTTGTGGCGATCGGCCCGGAGCGGTATCCGCGCTCGTCACTATGCCTACAGTTTGCATTGCGGGCTTCACGGCCAAGCCAGCAGCTCTCGGCCCTGCTGACACCCACCTGCACGTCTCCGGGAGGTCGGTCCACTCAGCTATGGATGTGCTGGGTGTCGACCACCAACCGCCTCAGCTCCGTTCACACTTCTACGGCTGTGTCGAGTGTTGACCGCCAGATCAAGCTGTCCATTCTCTGCTAACAGTATATGATAATGGGGGAGCAGTCTCATAAGACTTCCTCACTGTTAAATGTCCGCTGTCCCCCTTGGGAGGGAGGGGGGGGGGGGGGCTGGGATTGGGGCAGGAGGAGTTACAGCGGGACACGGGGGGTGTTCCTCCTTTGCCTCCACACCCCATCCCCCTGTGGCCAGAGGCGTTCCCTGTGGATGGGTACCAGTACTCGCTCACCCTAACTCCGCCCTGCGGTGGGTGGGGCATGATGGTTCCTGGTCCCCACCCGGGGTCCCAGCATTGGCCACCCATTCCTCACTGGCCCATCATGCTTCTTGGCAACATCAGGACTCCTTTAGCTATGCCTCTGTCTGGAGGCATACTCTCACGGTCATCCCGTCACGGAGCATCAGTTGGCTGGGCTACAAGCAACATTACCTTGCCTCACACAGCATGACTCCACCCCACCCCACATGGTGGCGGGACATGACTCACACGGGAGTTCCCGCTCTCCTTCCCAGTATCAAGGGAAACCTGCAACCCCCTACCCTACACCCCATCCCACCCCTCAGAGTTAGCCTCTGGACCTTCGTATTCAGAATTTCCCCAGAGGAATGAATGGCTCTGTGCCTTCGACTTAGACGCACGGGTGTTACTCTTCTCTTCGGTAGCCATAGGGTTGGGTGGGGATGGGGGTATGGCATCCAGCTTCCTCACGCTGGATTGACCTTGAACCTGTCCACAATCAGTAGCCATTTGGGCTCTCAGACCAGGCCTAGGGTACCTCCACCTAGCCCAGCTCTCCTCAGGTCAGCGTGCACGGAGCCATGGGAGACACCCCTCCCACCTTGCCACCTCCACCTCCACGGATAGGCGACGGTAGGATTCTCAGGCACACACGAATCCTACGGACAGGCAGGGGGACAGACTTCGGTCTCCCTTCCCCCTCCCCATTTCCCCCTCATGTGGACCCTTCGTGCTTCCCCTGTTTCCGCTTCCTCGATCACAGGGGAAAGAGTGTGGTCAGAGGATGGCGAGGCCCATGACGGATCTAGCAGCTTCGGAGAAGCAGCTGCCTGATATGGTCACCTGAGATGAAGTGTCCGTGACCACTCTGTTTGACCCCTCACTCTGTTCTCCGTGCCTTCCTTTTCCCAGGAAGCTGACACTGCGCCTGAAGACACTGCTTTTGTTTCCAGTATTGGAGAGCAAACGGGGCGTTTGTCAATGTTTAACCGCCCCTCTACCCTGTCCTGGGAAGGATGGACTTGTCAGCACTGGGCTGCTCGCCTCAGGGCTCATTTCTCCCCCTGTGGACTGCCAGCCTAACCTTCCCAACGCATATGGCCCGACTTCGCATTCCAGACGATGGTCAACTGGGACCGCCTTGCCGGACGTGCTATGCCATCCTGACCATGTTCGCAGCCCATGTTCTCTTCATCATCCGTTTCTCTCAGCGGGTCACCGAGGTATGGCCAGGGATGGACGGAGCGTTCTGCCTGCGTTGCAGCTGGCCAAGATGATCAGAAGGCACAGAGGGACTCCGGGAAGAGTCTGTGACTCCTGCCTGTCTTTTGCCACACGACCGCGGGACACCTTTCGATGGCGGTGAACAGCCCAGTACATACATACAGAGCGTGCTGTACGTGCACTACACAGACAGAGCACACACAGACACATGCATACATACATACATCAGACAGGAGACTTTTCAGGTTTTATCCTGAATTTAGGGGTTTCAAAGGTCTCCGTAGCCATTCTTGGGTTTGCATAAATCTACTGGGAAAAGAAAAGGAATGAATATGTAAGATTATCAAGTGCACAGTCCAGCCTATTTAAAAAAAAAAAATTAATACCAAATTAGTTGGTTCAGGCTTCTGCCAATTACTTCCAAAGTCAGTTTGGTAAGAAGTGTGTGGGCTTAAAATGTTTGGGAAGGTGAGGAAAGAAAATGGGCAAAGAAACATTGATACGACTGCAGGCATTCAGAATTGTCGGAATGTAGGATGGCTTGAGTGTACCGTCAACTTCACAATAGTTTGCAAGTCCGGAAAAAAAAAAACAAAAACAAAAAAAACCCACGATGACCCTGAGGTCCACTTTGGCGTCTAATGCTGGGCTCCTGAACCATTTGAGTTTTTTCAGGTTTTTTTTTTTTTCAATTTGCTCAGGTCTCATATCTGATACATACGTACGTACATATGTACACACAGACAGACAAACATACAGACAGTCAGGCAGACAGACAGACTGACTGACACACACACACTCACACATAAACACACATTCTCTCTCGCTCTTCTCTCTCTCCTCTCTCTCTCTCTCTCTCTCTCTCTCTCTTGAGAAAACTCGTCCAAAACCTGTAGAAAGCACGTTAAAAAAGGTTTTCATCAGGCATACTCGTTGCAAGAATGACAGAAACAGAGCCGGGGGAGGAGGGGGGGGGGGGGGGGGGGGGAGGAGGAGGAGCTCTCGATTTCATGTTCTCACTGCCATTGTATATCTGTCTGTTTGTCTTGTCTGTCAGTCTGTCTGTCTCTCTCTGTGTCTCTGTCTTTCTCTGTCTCTCTCTCCCTCTCAGTTTCTGTCTATCTGTCTGCCTGTGTGTGTGTGTGTGTGTCTGTCTTGTCTCGCTTACGCGCACGCACGCACGCATGCACGCACGCACACACACACACACACACACACACACACACACACACACACACACACACACACACACACAACATGCAGAGAGAGAGAGAGAGAGAGAGAGAGAGCGAAAACACACACACACACACACACACACACACACAACACACACACACACCATGCACGGAGAGAGGGAGGGAGGGAGGGAGTGAGGGAGAGGAGAGGGAGCGAGAGAGAGAGAGAGAGAGAGAGAGAGAGAGAGAGGAGAGAGAGACACACACACACACACGCGCGCGCTTGCGCGCGCACACACGCACGCACACACACACACACACCACCACACACACACACACACACACACACACACACACACACACACGCACTTTGCAGCCTACCTGTTTACCCGCCGTACACCAAAGCACACACATGTTACCTTGGGCCCATAATGAGCGTCTGTGACAAGTTAGCGCCACTATGAATGTTCTCTGGCGTTAGAAAGTGATTTAAGGCCGTGGGAAAATAAATCTGCCCTGTTCCCCCTGTATGGTATTGATTTGGGTGGTAGCGTTTCTCCTCCCCGTGAAAAACGAGCGAGGAAGATGTGCGTTGGCAAACTAGGGAGAGAGGTGTGCAATGGCGGAAGTGTGTATGTGTGGTGGTGGGGGGGGGGGGGGGGGGGGGGGGGGCGCGTTCTTTGTAACTTCCTTTTTATATGTCGTAGCTCCCCTCCCCCTCCATCTCTCAACCCTATATACTCATACACTTTTTTCTTTTTCCTGTTTCTTTTCTTCTTCTTTTTTTTTTTTTAAAAAAACATATAATCTTCGCCCCTTCTTTTTCTATTGTTAGAAATAAAATGTTGAGGTACTAGGAAGGAGATGGGTCGCTCGGAGATGGGGGTGGATGAGGGAGGGATAGGGGTGGAGGAGAGGAGGAAGGAGGAGGAGAGAGAGAGAGAGAGAGAGAGAGAGAGAGAGAGAGAGAGAGAGAGAGAGGAGAGAGAGGTAACAGGGGGTAATCTGTCGTAACTTTTTTTCCACCTTGTACTAAACCACTTCTCTTTTTTTTTCTGTCCTTTCGCCCCCCCCCCCCCCCACCCCAAACCTACCACCCCACCCCTCCCTCGCGCCTCTCCCCCACCTCCATGTTCTTCCTTCCATCTTTCGTCGTTAGAAACTTGGAGGTATTAGAATGTGGGTGTGGTGAAGGCTGAGAGGGGATGGAGAAGGGGAAAGGGGGAAAGAGTGGTGGTGGTGGTGGTGGTGGTGGCGGCGGCAGGGTTAATGTGTAGTAACTTTTTTGTTGTCAATCCCCCCCCCCCCCCCCCCTCTCTTCCTTCCATATTCGTTCCTCCTTACGCCACCATCCCAATCTTAATGTCTTCTCTTTTTCATTTTTGTTTGGTTTTGTTTCGCTTGTTCATCGAGAATTTTGGGAGTTGTTTTGTTGTTATTAGTATACATTCTGGGCGGAGGAGGGATGGTGGAGGGGGAGGGGAGGGGGGGAGGAGAGGATGTCTGTTGAAGAATGGAACAGAATCTAGATGTGTAGAAGTGCAACTAGTTTCAAGCCAGGTGGTTTCCGTGGGGAATTTGTGCGCTGTGGCTTTCTTGACTCATGTGTACAGAAAAGTAAGTCTGTGCAATCACCCTGTTTCGGTTGCTCTCTCTCTCTCTCTCTCTCTCTCTCTCTCTCTCTCTCTCTCTCTCTCTCTGTGAGAGAGAGAGAGAGAGAGAGAGAGAGAGAGCGTGTCTGTGTGTGTGTGCCTCTGTCTGTGTGTGTGTGTGTGTGTGTGTGAGAGAGAGAGAGAGAGAGAGAGAGAGGAGTGCGTGCGTGCGAGCGGTGTGTGTGTGTGTGTGTGTGTGTGTGTGTGTGTGTGTGTGTGAGTGACAGAGAGAGAGAGAGAGAGAGAGAGAGAGAGAGAGAGAGTGTGTGTGTGTGTGTGCGTGCGTGCGTGTCTGTGTCTGTTGCGTGTCCATGGTAAATGATCAAAAAGCAGGCGCTTTTTTTTCCTTGAAGAAATCCCACTTCAGTCACCTGACACGGTAAAATTTCGTGTATTGTATATAAAAAAAAAAATACTCCGCCACATGCGCGTCAGTTTGCTGATGATGCACGTGTTTGTTTTCGTAGGCAACATATCGGTTAAAAAAAAAAAAGGAACAGAGGACGGTTGTTTTCCTTAGTACAAATAGATCTCTGGAATGAACAGCAAGAGACATGTGCAGGTGGCTGTGTCGTAATTGGCTGACAGACAAGAGAGAGAGAGAGAGAGAGAGAGAGAGAGAGAGAGAGGAGATCGGCGCTAATCAGAGTCTGGACACTTCCGACTGCTGCTGTGAATAATTGCGAGGACTCGGGGCAAAAAGAAGAGAGGTGAGAGGGGCGAAATAGAGACCGGAGACTGAGGAAGTGGCTAGGGGTGGGGGAAGAGGAATGGGGGGGTGATACCTGTTTTAGGGCATTCTAGAAATAACGGGTCAACAACATGCGCTGAGTCGTCTGCTCATGCCGACTACCACGTATAGTATGTACGTTTTGCGCTAGTCGTGAGTTTGTTGTCGATGGAATTGTATGGACATGCCTCTGTCTCCTCCCCAAAAACCCAGTTTGGACCTTTCGTCTTGCAGTTGCTTTGTGTTCATCGTATGTTAGTCAAATAGGCAAGTTGTCTCATTTTGTATGTTTTGTTTGTATGGTTTGTTTGTTTGTTTGTTTTGATCAAATTTTTCTTTTCGAGATTCTCCGGCCGAGTCTGTTTTCACTGCGTACATCACTCTCTTGTGACTGTCATTCTGGATTTTGTCTGTGTCAGGCTGGCTGTCTTTCCGTTTTTGTCTCAGTCACAGAGTTTCCGTTTCTCTCTTATCTTTCCTCTCTCTTCTCTCTCTCTCCTCTCTCTCTCTCTCTCTCTCTCTCTCTCTCTCTCTCTTTTGTCCCCATCCCGACCGATCCCTTCCCATCCGCCCTTCCCTCCTCTCTCTCTCTCTCTCTCTC
>CM065721.1:33086803-33089303 GCA_033310375.1 Conus canariensis | reverse complement strand
GACAACACAATGCTAGACAACACAATGCTAGACAGCACAAAGCTGGACAACACAATGCTAGGCAACACAATGCTAGACAACAATGCTAGACAACGCAGTGCAATGCAGTGCAATACAAAAGAACACAAGACAGTGCAATACAATACAATGCAATACAACACAATTCTAGACAACACAATGCTAGGCAACACAATGCTAGACAACGCCGTGCAATGCAGTGCAATACAAAAGAACACAATACAGTGCAATACAACACAATGCAATACAACACAATGCTAGACAGCACAATGCTAGACAGCACATTGCTAGACAACGCCGTGCAATGCAGTGCAACACAACAGAACACATGGCAATACAATGCATACCATGCAGTGCAATCTCCGGCCCCACTGGGGACGGACGATCCAGCCCACGAACCAGGCCAAGAACCGGAGGAGAGCAGGTCATGAAATGCCGAACAGTTGGCAAAGGCCAGGCCCTCTCGTGGGAGGAGAGGGAGGGGTGGGGTGACTCTGTGTGTGTGTGTGTGTGTGTGTGTGTGTGTGTGTGTGTGTGTGTGTGTGTGTGTGTGTGAGAGAGAGAGAGAGAGAGAG
This sequence comes from Conus canariensis, assembly GCA_033310375.1. NCBI lineage: Eukaryota > Metazoa > Mollusca > Gastropoda > Neogastropoda > Conidae > Conus > Conus canariensis. The sequence continues at coordinate 33,088,710 of CM065721.1, read as the reverse complement.
AGAGAGAGAGAGAGAGAGAGAGAGAGAGAGAGAATACATCGAATCTTATCACAAAGGCCGGTTTTTATGTTGTGGGAGGAGGGGGGAAGAGAGAGAGAGAGAGGGGGGGAGACATACATACATACATACATACATACAGACAGACAGACAGACAGAGAAAGACAGACGGACAGAATGTATTGGATTTTGTTGCAAAGACCGTTTTTTATGGTGTGGGAGGAGGGGAAGAGAGAGAGAGAGAGAGAGAGAGAGAGAGAGAGAGACAGACAGACAGACAGACAGACAGACAGACAGACAGACAGACAGACAGAATATGCGTCGAATCTTGTTACAAAGACTAAGTTCGACTTCATGCGCTACGCAACGTGGAGGAGAGGTGCGCTAGCAACTGTATTGGAGAGAGATGCGTCAGATTATGTGTGTATATTCATGTGTGTATGTGCGTGTGCGCGCATGCGTACGTGTGTGTGTGCGTGTGGTGTGTGTGTGTGTGTGTTTGTGTGTGTGTGTGTGTGTGTGTGAGAGAGGAGAGAGAGAAGAGAGAGAGAGAGAGAAGAGAGAGAGAGAAGAGAGAGAGTACACGCGTGTGCGTTCACCTGCGCGTCTGTGGCCTCTTTGTTTTCCTTCACGTATGTCCATCAGTTTACTTGAAAAACTGTCGGTGCTGTCTTGGTTCCCGATTTGGCTGGCCCTGTATAAAACCAGACGAACTGAAAGCAACAACACAATAACACCGAGAGATTGGACAAAAGCACATTCAGTTGTCCGTGGAGACAGCACTGTCGTTAGAGATTTTCCCGACATTGTGGCCCGAAGTTCTGTGACGTATGTAAAGGGTATATCAATCTGTCTGAATTTTTGTTGGAGGGGTTGTTGTTGTTACAGAGCCGTCGTCGTCGTCGTCGTCGTCGTCGTCGTCGTCGTCGTCGTCGTCGTTGTGTGTGTGTGTGTGTGTGTGTGTGTGTGTGTGTGTGTGTGTGTGTGTGTGTGTGTGTGTGTGTGAGAGAGAGAGAGAGAGAGAGAGAGAGAGACGATCTGTTTTTTTTTTTTTTTTTTTAATGGTGGAAAGATTTTAAAGCGATTTTTGCGTGTTTTAGAAATTCGTTTTTAACTTCCCTTGCATCCTTGAATGGATCCTCAAAGCATAGCCTCAAAGATTTTCCCTTACATTTTATACTGGGTACAATATTGATTGTAGTTTTTAGCAGCTTATTTCCTTACCACACTTTCTTTTCATTTTACTTTTATTCCCTTCGCTGGCTTTTTTGGGGTGCTGTTGGATTCTGTTTTTTTTTTTTTAATATATTTTTTTAACCCTTGATGGTGAGAACACCGCAGACTTATAGACTGTGGTGTATTTCCATTTGATGCCAAGGGAGCACAGACACAATCAGCCGTGCCACCCTGATGAGTCCGATCCAGCGGATGAAAGGCCTCGGAGCAAGCGTATGAATAGATCGGTCTTCAAGATGGATCACGATGGTTCCCAAGAGCTGCTTGTGAAGGGTTTTAATATTTATAATAGATTTCTCTGATTTTTTTTTAATTTCTCATTTTTGTTCTCCCCCCCCCCCCCCCTCCCCTCTCCCCCCCCCTTTTTTTTTTAAACGTTTGTCGAGTCATTTATGTAATGACGACGAATTATTATCATTATATTATAATGAATACTTATATAACGCCTATTCTCGGCTAGAGACCAAGCTCTAAGCGCTTTACAATCCACACTCGTTTACGCAACGGGCTGCCTACCTGGGTAGTGCCGACTGAAGAGCTGCCAGCTGGCGCTTCATTCAGTCGTTTCCCGTTTCGTCCAGTGCATATCATTCAATATCGTTCACTCAATTTCCTTACTTCCTTCGTTCTTTCCATTTCCTACGCAGGGTGCATGCTATGTGTAACGTGTCATC
>CM065721.1:33071803-33076803 GCA_033310375.1 Conus canariensis | reverse complement strand
TGTGTGTGTGTGTGTGTGTGTGTGTGTGTGTGTGTGGGGAAAACTGAGAACCGCGTCTTCTGCTGGTCTGGAACCTCTTCCACTCGGCCTTGATCTCTGCCATGCTTTGTTCACCTGTGGTAAAGTATGGTGCGCACACTTCACACAACCGCTGGAAAAGGTCACACGTCAGCAGAACATTTCCATCTGGAAGAGGGGGCTTTTTCTCCACCCTACAACACCCCTCGCCCCAAAACAAACAAACAAACAAGAACAAAAACAACCAACCAACAACCCATAAATCCGAGTGGCTGACGGTAAAGGATTCCAAGAGCTACCCGCTCAACAAATTTGAAGTCAAACCGTACCGGCGATAGAGGAGGGGATATGCATTTTACATCGATTGCTGTCTTTGTTTTGTTTTGTTTGTTTGTTTGTTTTAATATAGATAACAATAATAAAATGTAACCCGTAATCAAACAACACCTTAGCCTGGTCTTTGAGTGTGATGAAGTGCCAGTGGGGCGAAGTGTCGCTAGTGAAATTTGGCTGTATGAAATATCTATGGTGCCTAACGTCCATAGTGAGACAAAAAAAACAAAAAACAAAAAAAAACAGCTTGGTATTTAGATTGGTGTAGTCCCTACGGAAAGAAATGAGTTTAGTTAGAGGCAAGTCGCTGCAAATAGCTTGGTAGTTAGATTGGTGTAGTCCCTACGGAAAGAAATGAGTTTAGTTAGAGCAAAGTCGCTGCAAATAGCTTGGTATTAGATTGGGTAGTCCCTAGGAAAGAAATGTTTAGTTAGAGCAAGTCCTGCAAATAGCTTGGTATTAGATTGGTATAGTCCTACGGAAAGAAATGATTTTAGTGAGAGGCAAGTCGCTGAAAAATAGCTTGGTAGTTTAGATTGGTATAGTCCCTATGGAAGAAATGTCTTTTGTCAGACAAAAGTCGTTTGAAAATAGCTTGGTATTCTGATTGATACAGTCCCTGTGGTAAGAAATGTCTTTAAGTGAGACAAAAGTCATTTGAAATTGCTTGGTATTAGATTGATATAGTCCGTATGACAGGAAGTGTCTTTAGTGAGACAGAAGTCGTTTAAATTGCTTGGTATTTAGATTGATATAGTCCATATGATAGGGAGTGCCTTTAGTGAGAGAAAAGTCGCTCTGCTTGAAGCTCAGTAAAGTGCCCTTGATTGGAAAAGTCCTTAGTGAGACAAGAAACAACACGTTTCCTATCTTAGTAAAGCCCCAACAGGACTAAATGTCCGGAGTGAGACAAAAGTTAGCTTTTGTCATCAGGTGGATAAGTCCCAGCGGGACGACACGTCACAGCTGTTGTCTTTTCAAGAGATTATCGTTCTGTTTCCTTCTGTTTTGTCCTTTTAGTTTAAATGAAGTCTCCCTGAGTAACTCGAAGACAGGTTATTTTCAGGAACCCACTGTTTATATTCTGTTGATGTTACTTTCTTAGTGGGTTTTGTTTGTTTATTTATTATTGTTGTTGTTGTTGGGTGGGTTTTTGTGGTCTTTTCATTTTTTTTTTTTTTGGTCAAGTTTTCCTAACGATCTCACTATTTTCTTTTTTTCTTTTTTTTTTGTGAGTTAGAGTGGGGGGTGGGGTGGGGTGGAGAAGGGATTGATAACAGAGCCGCACCCTAGCGGAACGCGATACGAGAGACGCCCACACCGAAACGACGGAATGCCACTCCATAGAGGGGATTCGAGATTTAAAGGCGGGGAAGGGAGGGGGGGGGGGGGGGGAGAGCAAACAGACTCAACAGGGGGCAGGGCAGGGCCGGGGCCGGGAAGAGGGGGTTAAGGAATGGATTAAGGAAGGGGACGGGAGGGGGGGGGGAGGGGTATGTTCGATAAGGATACCCACTCCACTTCCATACGGATGCCGTGTGCAGATGACAGCATGGTCTGATCTTCTGGGGACGGAGGCAGTCCAGCGCTGCCGTCATCACGTTAGTCAGTCGCGGCAGCACCGAAGAAGACACGCTTTGAGCGTGGAACGGATCCTGTCCTTCCACGCTGTGCTGTTGCCTCCAGAAGCCTCACGTTTAGTTTGTGCTTAATTAAGGAGATTGTGGGGTGAGGGGTGGGGGGAGTGGAGTCGGGGGGGGGGGGGGAGGAATGAGGGTGGTGGTGGTTGGTTGGTTCAGTGGATCAAACAACGTTCTCTTGACCCCACAGAGGCCTAGGTTCAATTCCCCCTACCACCGCTCCAAACAGGCCAGTTACAGGAGATTTTTTTTCTTTTCTTTTTTTTTGTTTTTGTTTCTTGATCTTTTTCTTTTCTTTTTTTTTTTTTTTTTGTGTTTTGTTTTGTTTTGTTTCCGTTAGGAATCACCACCACCTGTGCAGACTCGTATCCCGGTCCTCGTCCTTCGATTTGAGACTGTGCGTGTGTAAAAATCGAGGGCCGGAAATATAGGAGGAACGCATACACACACACACACACACACACACACACACACACACACACACACACACACACACACACACACTCACAAAAAGGTCAAACAAAGAAAACAAGCTTGCGTGCATTCAGTTGAAGCTCGTTCCGTCCCCAGTGGCAGAGTAGGCCATTCTCTGTCTGTGCACGTGCACACCCTCCTGTGTTTGGACACATAGCCTCCACCCCCCCCCCCCCCCGAAGACGGAATGTGGCTGTCTGAATGATAGGGTTAACAGCCGGTCACACCAAAAGTGAAAACTCTGAACCACAAGTTTTGAGCTGATGATCGAAGAAGAAGACGGAGGAGGAGCAGGTATTGCAATGCACTGGTGGTGTTGTTCGTTGTTATTATCATTTTTTTTCTCAGAGAAAAATTGATAGCCCGTGTGTTTTACTGAGTGATCTTGTCCCTCTGATTGTGTCAGTGCCATGTTTAGATGGTGTTGGATAGCGACCCTGCTCCCCCATCTCCTTCCCCTCCTCCACCCCCACCCCCCCACCCCGTCCCCCGTGTCTTGGAATGGTTTCCCCCCGTTGGCATATCTGTTTTTGATGGGTGTAGATGTCAAACCTGACTGCCGCAGATCATGGGTCGGACACATGAAGACGTTGTATATGATCCGCGGCCAAAAGAGATTAATACTAACCTTAGTTAGGCCGCAGGATTAGAGCCGACGTGACGTATCTTGACGATTGAATGCGGGAATAAATTACCTCCTCTGCCCCCCCCCCCCCCCCCCCCCCCCCCGCCCCCTCCGCTTCCCTCAATACCATACCCGCTTACGAAAGAGTGCTTGCTATCTGCGTAGTAATGTAGGGCAACATTGATATGTTTGGAAATGATAGTATCTTGTTCTGCGACTTCTCAGAGAGAAGGGGGGGGGGGGGGGGGGGGGGAGGGGGGGGGGGGGGGGCGGGGGAAGAGAGGGGCTCGCACGTTCTTGTTTGCTTGCATGCTTGCTTGCTTTGCACGGCCTACGGAGACAACTGTCATTCAAGAATTGGGGAGGGGGGGGGGGGGGGGGGGGGGGGAGTCTGTCTGACCCTTCCTGACACCACACTATACAGCACTACCACGCCAAGATGGGGCAGCGAACAGCTGTATGGCCATGTTGAGGTTGGCCTCCTGAGGGATTCGAACTCGCAAGTCTGACTGCATGCAGTCAGGACTCGGTGCTGTACGTACGTACCACTGAGCCACGCCTGGATGATCCGGCTGAAGTCGACATTTTAAAAGTAATTGTAAGTCGACATTTTAAAAGTATTTGTAAGTCGACATTTTAAAAGTAATCGTAAGTAACTCCAACCGGTTAACATGGACAAGCAAATTTACAAGACAAAACACGGCGCGTTTCGACCTCTTACGTCTTATTCTTCGGCAAGAGAAACGACATTCAGGACGATGAAAACGCAGAACGAGCTAATTGCGTTGAATCCGCCCATCTTGCGCCGAATCCGAGAAGATAAGTGGTTGATTACTCGTTCTTCGTTTTCACTGTCCTGAATGTTGTTTTTCTTGCCTGATGAAGACTTAATAAGGTCGAAACGCGTCGTGTCTTGTCTTTGTAATTTGTTTGTCTATGTTAACCAGCGGAGTGCGTTGAAGTTACTTCTAAAAGTTTGTTTTGTAATTTGTCTATGTTAACCAGCGGAGTGCGTTGAAGTTACTTCTAAAAGTTTGTTTTGTAATTTGTCTATGTTAACCAGCGGAGTGCGTTGATAAGTTACTTCTAAAAGTTTGTTTTGTAATTTGTCTATGTTAACCAGCGGAGTGCGTTGAAGTTACTTCTAAAAGTTTGTTTTGTAATTTGTCTATGTTAACCAGCGGAGTGCGTTGAAGTTACTTCTAAAAGTTTGTTTTGTAATTTGTTTGTCTATGTTAACCAGCGGAGTGCGTTGAAGTTACTTCTAAAAGTTTGTTTCATTTTCCGCCTGCCGTCACCTCACTCTGAAAGTGAAGTCAAAAGTTAGCAGTCCACACAGCCACCCTACTTGATGTGGCCGACAGACGGAATAATATTATCGCAGACGGAGGAATAACCGCCTGAGAAGAGTGGGGAGGGGGAGGGGGTGGAGGAGGGGCCAGAATGGGAGAGGAGGATGTGGGAGGGGGGGGGGGGGGGCTGTCTTGCACTACTCCGACGCTATCAGATGTGATGTGCATTTACGCATTTGAACACAGGTGTAATTATTAGGCATTATGATTACTAAGCGCGTAATTTCTGGAACCCGGATAGAGTTGACGATGGAAACGGTGATCGAAGTGAAGATGTCTTCGAGCTGCCATCGCAGAGTCAATTTATTTATTCGTATGAAACTACGACGACTCTGCATTGGCGACGAGGGTGGGATTAGACTCTTGCACCACTCTGACACCACCAGAACAGACAAACACCCTAAGACGGGCAACGAGACTGGCCCTTTTTTGTGTTGGGTGGGGGCCAGCTGGTGTGACTTGGAACTTAGCATAGATTTAACGCTAGGCCAACCACACGGATGATAGAACTTTATATTCAAGTTTTACGCTCACGTCCACCTACGATATTATGGGCAG
>CM065721.1:33046803-33056803 GCA_033310375.1 Conus canariensis | reverse complement strand
GTACAATCCACGCTCTCTATGGTGCTACGTTTTGGTGTGTGTGTGTGTGTGTGTGTGGTGTGTGTGTTGTGTGTGTGTGTGTGTGTGTGATGTTTATCTTTAGTTAGTACAAAGTCTGCCTTTCGGCGTGCATTTTCTGACCCAGTGCACTGCCCCTGTCGGTCTGGCTGGACTGCCTTCTGAGTTCTGTTGGCGTCCTCTTCTGTCCTCAGCTCCTGCGTTAACCACCATGTCTCTATATGCTGTCGGCCTGGCTGGACTGCCCTCTGAGTTCTGTTGGCGTCCTCTTCAGTCTTCAGCTCCTGCATTAACCACCATGTCTCTATATGCTGTCGGCCTGGCTGGACTGCCTTCTGAGTTCTGTTGGCGTCCTCTTCTGTCCTCAGCTCCTGCGTTAACCACCATGTCTCTATATGCTGTCGGCCTGGCTGGACTGCCCTCTGAGTTCTGTTGGCGTCCTCTTCTGTCGTCAGCTCCTGCATTAACCACCATGTCTCTATATGCTGTCGGCCTGGCTGGACTGCCCTCTGAGTTCTGTTGGCGTCCTCTTCTGTCTTCAGCTCCTGCATTAACCACCATGTCTCTATATGCTGTCGGCCTGGCTGGACTGCCCTCTGAGTTCTGTTGGCGTCCTCTTCTGTCTTCAGCTCCTGCATTAACCACCATGTCTCTATATGCTGTCGGCCTGGCTGGACTGCCCTCTGAGTTCTGTTGGCGTCCTCTTCTGTCTTCAGCTCCTGCATTAACCACCATGTCTCTATATACTGTCGGTCTGGCTGGACTGCCCTCTGAGTTCTGTTGGCGTCCTCTTCTGTCTTCAGCTCCTGCATTAACCACCATGTCTCTATATGCTGTCGGCCTGGCTGGGCTGCCCTCTGAGTTCTGTTGGCGTCCTCTTCTGTCTTCAGCTCCTGCATTAACCACCATGTCTCTATATGCTGTCGGCCTGGCTGGACTGCCCTCTGAGTTCTGTTGGCGTCCTCTTCTGTCTTCAGCTCCTGCATTAACCACCATGTCTCTATATGCTGTCGGCCTGGCTGGACTGCCCTCTGAGTTCTGTTGGCGTCCTCTTCTGTCTTCAGCTCCTGCATTAACCACCATGTCTCTATATGCTGTCGGCCTGGCTGGACTGCCCTCTGAGTTCTGTTGGCGTCCTCTTCTGTCTTCAGCTCCTGCATTAACCACCATGTCTCTATATGCTGTCGGCCTGGCTGGACTGCCCTCTGAGTTCTGTTGGCGTCCTCTTCTGTCTTCAGCTCCTGCATTAACCACCATGTCTGTATATGCTGTCGGCCTGGCTGGACTGCCCTCTGAGTTCTGTTGGCGTCCTCTTCTGTCTTCAGCTCCTGCATTAACCACCATGTCTGTATATGCTGTCGGCCTGGCTGGACTGCCCTCTGAGTTCTGTTGGCGTCCTCTTCTGTCTTCAGCTCCTGCATTAACCACCATGTCTGTATATGCTGTCGGCCTGGCTGGACTGCCCTCTGAGTTCGTTGGCGTCCTCTTCTGTCTTCAGCTCCTGCATTAACCACCATGTCTCTATATGCTGTCGGCCTGGCTGGACTGCCCTCTGAGTTCTGTTGGCGTCCTCTCTGTCTTCAGCTCCTGCATTAACCCCATGTCTTATATCTGTCGCTGCTGGACTGCCTCTGATTCTGTTGGCGTCCTTTCTGTCTTCAGCTCCTGATTAACACCATGTCTCTTATGCTGTCGGCCTGGCTGGATGCCCTCTAGTTCTTTGGCGTCCTCTCTGTCTTCAGTCCTGCATTATACACATGTCTCTATGCTGTCGGCCTGCTGGACCCCTCTGATTCTGTTGGCGTCCTTCTGCTTCACTCCTGCATTACCCCATGTCTCTATGCTGTCGCCTGGCTGGATGCCCTCTGAGTTCGTTGGCGTCCTCTTCTGTCTCGCTCCTGCATTAACACCATGCTTATAGCTGTCGCCTGGCTGGACTGCCCTCTGAGTTTTGTGGCGTCCTCTTCTGTCTTCAGCTCCTGCATTAACCACCATGTCTTATATGCTGTCGGCCTGGCTGGACTGCCCTCTGAGTTCTGTTGGCGTCCTCTTCTGTCTTCAGCTCCTGCATTAACCACCATGTCTGTATATGCTGTCGGCCTGGCTGGACTGCCCTCTGAGTTCTGTTGGCGTCCTCTTCTGTCTTCAGCTCCTGCTATTAACCACCATGTCTGTATTGCTGTCGCCTGGCTGGCTGCCCTCTGAGTTCTGTTCGTCCTCTTCATGTCATCAGCTCCGCTTAACCACCATGTCTATATGCTGTCGGCCTGCTGGACTGCCCTCTGATTACTGTCTTTGGCGGCCTCTCTGTTCGGAGCTCCTGCATTAACCACCATGTCTCTATATGCTGTCGGCCTGGCTGGACTGCCCTCTGAGTTCTGTTGGCGTCCTCTTCTGTCTTCAGCTCCTGCATTAACCACCATGTCTATATGCTGTCGGCCTGGCTGGACTGCCCTCTGAGTTCTGTTGGCGTCCTCTTCTGTCTTCAGCTCCTGCATTAACCACCATGTCTCTATATGCTGTCGGCCTGGCTGGACTGCCCTCTGAGTTCTGTTGGCGTCCTCTTCTGTCTTCAGCTCCTGCATTAACCACCATGTCTCTATATGCTGTCGGCCCTGGCTGGACTGCCCTCTGATTCTGTTGGCGTCCTCTTCGTCTTCACTCCTGCTTAACCACCATGTCTCTATTGCTGCGCCTGGCTGGACTGCCCTCTAGTTCTTGGCGTCCTCTCTGTCTTAGCTCCTGCATTAACCACCATGTCTCTATATGCTGTCGGCCTGGCTGGACTGCCCTCTGAGTTCGTTGGTCCTCTTCTGCTTCAGCTCCTGCATTAACCATCTATTGCTGTCGCCTGCTGACTGCCTCAGTCCTGTTGCGCCTCTTCTGTCTTCAGCTCCCGCTTACCCCTGTCTGTTATGCTGTCGCCTGGCTGACTGCCCTCTAGTTCTGTTGCTCTCGTCTGTCTTCTGCCCTGCATTCCCATGTCTCTTATCTGTCGCCTGGCTGGACTGCCCTCTAGTTCTGTTGCGTCCTCTGTCTTCGCCCTGCATTACACTGTCTCTTATCTGTCCCTGCTGACCCCTCTGATTCTGTTGGCGTCCTCTTCTGCCTCAGATCCTGATTACCACCATGTCTGTATATGCTGTCGGCCTGGCTGGATGCCCTCTGGTCTGTGGCGCCTCTTCGTCTTCAGCTCCTCATATCCCAGTCTGATCTTACGCCTGCTGATTGCCTGGCTGGTTGGCTGCCCTTTTTCTTTGCTCCTCTTCTCATCAGTCTCATTAACTCCTGCTGGATGCTGCCTGGTTGTTGCCGTCTTTCTGTTGCGCCTCTCTTCACCATCTCTTATATGCCCCATGTCTGCTGCCCCTGGTTCTGTGCGTCCCTCTGGTTCTGTTGCGTTAACCATTCTGTCTTAGCTCCGCACCGCTGTCTCCTTAGTGTGGCCTGCTGACTGCCTTCAGTCTTTGCCCTCTCTGTCTCATCCTGCTTAGCCGCTGGATGCCTTATTCTTGTCCGCCTTCTGCCTCAGTTCCTGTTAGCAGTCCTCTTCTGTCTTCGCCTGCTTACCCTCTGATTATGTTGTCCTCTGGCTGCCCTCTGTTCTCACCTGTCCTCTATATGCTGTCGCCCTGCTGACTGCCCTTGATTCGTTGTCTCTTCTGTCTTCAGCCCTGCATTAACCCCATTGTTCTGTGCTCGCCTCTGCTCACCTCTGATTAACCCCATGTCTCTTGTCTTCGGCCTGGCTGATGCCCTCTGAGTTCTGTTGGCGTCCTCTTCTGTCTTCACTCCTGATTACCATGTCCTCTTGCTGTCGCCTGGCTGGACTGCCCTGAGTTCTGTTGGCGTCTCCTGTCTTCAGCCCTTCATTCCCTGTCTTATTCTTCTGTCTTCAGCTCCTGCATTACCACCAGTCTTATATGCTGTCGGCCTGGCTGGACTGCCTCTGAGTTCTGTTGGCGTCCTCTTCGTCTTCAGCTCCTGCATTAACCACCAGTCTATATGCTGTCGGCCTGGCTGGACTGCCTCTGAGTTCTGTTGGCGTCCCTTCTGTCTTCAGCTCCTGCATTAACCACCATCTTATATGCGTCGGCCTGCTGGACTGCCCTCTGAGTTTGTTGGCGTCCTCTTCTGTCTTCAGCTCCTGCATTAACACCATGTCTTATATGCTGTCGGCCTGGCTGGACTGCCCTCTGAGTCTGTTGGCGTCCTCTTCGTCTTCACTCCTGCATTAACCACCATGTCTATAGCTGTCGCCTGGCGGACTGCCCTCTGAGTTCTGTTGGCGTCCCTTCGTCTTCAGCTCCTGCATTAACCACCATGTCTCTATATCTTCGCCTGGCTGGACGCCTCTGAGTTCTGTTGGCGTCCTCTTCTGTCTTCAGCTCCTGCATTAACCACCATGTCTCTATATGCTGTCGGCCTGGCTGGACTGCCCTCTGAGTTCTGTTGGCGTCCTCTTCTGTCTTCAGCTCCTGCATTAACCACCATGTCTCTATATGCTGTCGGCCTGGCTGGACTGCCCTCTGAGTTCTGTTGGCGTCCTCTTCTGTCTTCAGCTCCTGCATTAACCACCATGTCTCTATATGCTGTCCTCATTGTCTCCCACCACCCCTTCATTTTGCATTGACCCCAGCCGCTCTGTGTTGGTTTGCAGTGCTCTGTAATTTACTGATCTTAAAGGGTTTTTTTTTCTTTCCCGTGCTCACTGCCTCATGAACGTTTCGTTTGCTGCCAGTCTTCAGCTAAGGGTTGGATTGATCTCACGACGACGTCTTCGGAATCCTCGAGCATGGTTAGTAATCTGTATTTGCCCAGTTCGGACTCCTGCCTAGGCGGCGGTAGAGCATAACGCCAGTTATACATACATACATACATATATATATATATATTCAATTATAAACAAAGCTTGCTCTTATGTCTTAGATTGAAGAAATAGGGGGAGATAAGCATTCATATCTGCAGTGGCAGGTAATTCTGCCTAACTAGCACTATGTGCTTGAGAGGGTGAATGGGGAATAATAAATGCTTCTTAAAATGAGCCTTCAGCTAACTTATAGTCAGTCTCCAAGGGGGAGACAATCTCCAATGGGGAGGAAACTCACTAACATATAACTCCTGGTCAGATACCAGTGTAACAGCCCGTTCTTACCCCCCTCTGGAACTTACCCCCGGGTAAGTCTGGGCTAGCCTGCTTTTACCCCCGGGGGTCATTCTAGGACTAGCTAGAACTTACCCCCCCTAGTTGGAACTTACCCCCCGGGGGTAAGTTTGGTCTAGCCTGGATTTACCCCCCCCCCCCCCCCCAAAAGGTCAGTCTAGGACTATTTGGAATCTTCCTCCACCCCACCCCACCCTTCAAACAAGAGAGGGTTATTCAGGGTTTTCCTCTGCCTTTTCCCAACACGCACACCCGCCTTTAAAAAAATTGTGTTAGCCTGCATATTTACCCCCCCCCCTCCCATTTCCTATATACAGTCAGTTGGGTTTAGACAGTGTAGTTCTAGACTCTTCTGAACAGATGGACCTCCTACTCCCCCCTCCCCCCCTTCCCCCCCTACCACACACACCCTGGTTCACTAACAGGTTCGTATTAACATTTCTCGCGCTGGCTTACATGCGTGGGTCAATATTCGGGTGTGTGAGTACGCCCGTGCATGCGTGGGAAAGAAAGACGGCTACATGCCAATGTGACCAAGTGCCAACGTGACCAAGCGTAGTTGTGACAAAATGTCGTTGTGACCACGTGTCGTTGTGACCAAGTACCGTTTTTGCTTCATCCCGGTTTGCCTCTTTTAACTATTTTACAGTTATTTGGTCTCCTGAGTACCTGTGTACCTTAGCTTGTACAATGCAGATGACTAGTGGTCAGTGCCACTGACCATGGTCATTATGACGTAAGTCGGAGATTTTAACTATTTAACAGCTAATTAGTGTTTCCAGAGTGCTTGTGTACCTTGTACAATGTAGATTACTTGTGGTCAGTGCCACTGACTACTGGTCATTATGACGTAAATCGGAGATTTTAACTATTTCACAGCTAATTATAGTCTCCCGAGTACCTGTGTACAATGCAGACGACTGGTGGTCAGTGCCACTGACCACTGGTCACTATGACGTAAATAAGATATTTCGACTAATTTACAGTTAATCAGTGTCTCATGAGTGTTTGTATACCTTGTGCAATGCAGACAACCAGTGGTCAGTGTCAATGACCATTGGTCACTTTAATGTATATCAAAGATTTTAACTATTTTTACTGCTAATTAGTGTCTCCTGAGTGCCTGTGTACCTTGTACAATGTAGATGACTTGGGGGGGGGGAGGGGTAAGTTCCAGCTAGTCCTGGAATGACCCCGGGGATAAAAGCAGGCTAGCCCAGACTTACCCCGGGGTAAGTTCCAGAGGGGGGGGGGGGGGTAAGAATGGGCTGTTACACCGGTATTTCGAAACCTGATTATTTCTCCTCAGTGACCGCGGAAAGTGGTAACTTGACTCCTCTGCCTTTTCGGTTTTAAGAAGAATGCTATCCCAGAAAAAGGCTGGTGTGCAATACCGTAGTATGTTTGTTGAGTTTTTAAAAAAAACAACCAAAGGTGCCATCTAAGAAGCAAAAGAAAATCATGAAAGAGCTTACATTTTCTTGTGAAAAGTAGAAAATATAAAATGATAACCTCTCAGTGTGTGTGTGTGTGTGTGTGTGTGTGTGTGTGTGTGTGTGTGTGTGTGTGTGTGTGTGCCAGTAGAGGCCAGAGAAGCTTCGGGGTCAGCGTGAACTGCAGACAGTAGGGCCTTGCATGAACCAGACAGGCCAGACTGGTCTGTTATCAGCAAGGTTCCTTCGGCCGTTTTCTTGATTTCCTTTCCTTTCCCATCTTTGTGTCTTCTGTGGGACACCACACCACCTTTCCAAGGCGCTGGACTGGTTCTTCTGTCACTGCTGAAACGGCGTAGTCGGCTAAGGTCAGCGTAACTGTTTCAGCTACCTTTCCTTTCAGCAGGGAGAGAGGGCTGGTGATTTCTGTCGTTCGAAGCTCATCCTTGATGAAGCAACTCACTCGTCTAACTGTTTGCAGGTGTTTTTTTTGTTTTTTTTTGTCTTCCGTGGTGCTAAGGATTATTGTGTCATCCGTGTCAGAGGGGGCAAGTGATATCCGTTCCCGAGGTCTGCTATAAGCCTTTACCTTTTCCTGGCTGCTTTCAAGATGGCGTCCATTGCCAGCACGACCAGTACCGGAGAAATTGGCACAACCCATTGCTATGCCACTTTCCAGGTAGTCTGTTGTATCTTCCACTGTGGGGAACGAACCTCATTGAGATGCCATGATCGTACTTTTTCAGCCATTTCTCGGATGTTCTTTGGGACCTGATGCATCTTGAGGGCCAATTGAATCGTCTTCTGTGGAACTGATTCATATGCATTTACTTGCCAGATCGGGCCACACCATATTGAAGGGTCTTTTTTTTCATTTTTCATACTACCCCCCCCCCCTCCCCCCCGTTTCTCTGTCTTAGCTCTTTGGAAGGCTTTCTAGACCATAGTAGCCTGTTTCATATAGCCAGACACTCCATCATCATCATCATTGAAGTTGTTCCCGTCTTCGGCATCACTATTGGTCGTCTTTTGCTGAGGTCATCATCATTATAAGAAACAACGGTTGATGGAGAGAGAGAGAGAGAGAGAGAAGAGAGAGAGAGAAGAGACAGAGAAGAGACAGAGAGAGAGACAGAGAGAGACAGAGAGAGAGAGAGAGAGAGAGTGGTCCAGTCCCATACTCCAGTCATGAATATTTCACGGAGCTCACAGTTCTTGCGCGCTACCCTCGGGCCGACGCTATGCACGTGTAAACCGAATCAGACAGGTCTTCTGGGAGATCCAGCAGATCCAACCAGCCTAGACCAAGTCGACTGCAGAAAGGGGGGTGGGGGGAGGGATGGAGGGGGGGGGGATGGGGAAGCAAAGAAAGAAAGCAGGGGTGGTGGTGGAGGTGGTTGGGTAAGGTGTCAGTGAAAGAATGAGGGGGCGGCTAAGGATGGGAATGGAGGAGAGGGAGGGGCGGGTGGGTGGCGTGTGAGTCTGGAAGCTGGTCACCTGTGTACAGATGATCAGATTGGTCGGGTATTCCACTCTGGCACTTCAGCAGCAAGGGTGTGCGACTGAGTCTCTCTGTCTGCCTGTCTGTCTATCTCTTTCTGTCTTTGTCTCTCTCTCCTCTCTGTCTCTTTGTCTGTGTGTCTGTATGTCTGTCTGTCTGTCTGTTCTCTCTCTCTCTGAGGGTGGTGTGGGGAGAGGGTGGGTGATGGGATGGGTGGGTTGTGTGTATGTACACGTGCGTGCAGGTACCGTACGTGCATGCATGCTGTGTGCTGTTCGCCCTCGCGCGTGCGTTCGTGTGTATGTGACTGTGTGCGTGTGTGTGCGTGTGTGTGTGTGTGTGTTGTGTGTGTGTGTGTGTGTGTGTGCTTGCGCGCGCGAGGGCATATATGTGTGCGTGTGAATGTGCATGTGTGTGTGGCTAGCGCGAATCGGTCTTTTCAAGTCGTGCTCGATCGTGGGGGAGGGACACTACGATGAACGTATGTATCAGCTGACATCAGGTAACGGTATGACGTACAGTATGTCACGGAACCCGGCAGGCTGGTGGCTGTGACGTCAGGACAGGCTTTCTCACAGGCTTTCTGCACAGGGCGACCTTCTTATCTCGTTTCTACGGGGAAGGACCGGAGGGAGAGAGCGTGACACATGGATTTGTAAGCTTACTGTGCAGGAGAGAGCCACGAGAGCGATGGCTTTCCTGCCAATAGGAGAACGATGCTATGTTTGGCGCATGAGGGCATTCGAGAGTCGTATATTGTTTTGTGGTACATGGAGCCAGTCGACGGTCGCATCATTTTGCTGTGCCATGAGAGCCAATCATGAGATCGTATTATTTTTGTGTGCATGAGACAGTGAGTCGGTTATATTTTTTGTGTGCTCGACGACCGAGGCATAATGATCGGTATTACTATTTGTGTGGTGGCATCGAGAACCAGTCTGAGATCGGTAGTACTACTATTTTTGTGGTGCGTATGAGCCAGTACGTATAACAGTTGTTGTGTGCGTGGAAGCCCAGAGTTTGCCGGATATCTATTCTTTTGGTGGGAAGGACGAGCAGAGAGCGTACTAACTGGATTTTAGTTATGTGCAGGAGAGAGCCAGAGAGATGGTTTCCTGCAATAGAGAACGATCTATGTTTGGGCATGAGGCCAAATCAGTATCGATACTATTTTTGTGGTACATGAGAGCCAATCGGAGTCGACACTATTTTTGTGGTGCATGAGAGCCAATCAGAGATCGATTACTATTTTTGTGGTGCATGAGAGCCAATCGGAGTCGAATATATATTTTGTGGTGCATGAGAGCCATCAGAGATCGATATTATTTATTTTTGTGGTGCATGAGAGCCATGAGATCGGTATATACTATTTTTGTGGTGCATGAGAGCCGATCAGAGATAGGTATATACTATTTTTGTGGTGCATGAGAGCCATCAGAGATAGATATATACTATTTTTGTGGTGCGTGAGAGCCGATCAGAGATAGATATATACTATTTTTGTGGTGCGTGAGAGCCAATCAGAGATCGGTACTTTTTACGGTGCTATTTTTTGTGTGGTGCTTGAGAGGGCCAATCAGAGAACGGTACGATTTTTGGTGCATGAGGGGAAAAAGAAACAACAACAACAACAACAACAATGGCTGAACATAATCAGTGAAAGCATTTCCTTTTTGATCTCCTGCCTTTAAAGGACAAAACGTCTCGCGTCAATGGAAAGCGTGGTGGGTTTTTAAACGGGAAAGAAGCTGAATGTAGAAGCTGAGCTGTTTAAACGTCGTCTTTTTTGTCCCCCCTTGTCTCTTTTAGCTCTGAAAAGTCAACGCATAATGTCTCGCGGGGCTACATGCATGATTCGCGCAATGCTGTCAAACTTCTCTGCAA
>CM065721.1:33039303-33041803 GCA_033310375.1 Conus canariensis | reverse complement strand
GTCGTCGTTATGTCTGCGATCTAATGACGTGATTTACTACTACGTCTTCTTGTGAAGAAAAGGCCTTAAGGCTCTTCTACACCGGCCGATTCAGTCGCACGGTTTAGGTGGACGGCCCGTATCTGATGGTGAACGGAACCATGTATCGCCGTGTTCTCGTGTTTGGAAACAACCGAATCAGTTCGTCGGCAACTATCGGTTTCAAACGTCGCGTGGTGTGTGATATGTGAACGTGTGTCATTCTCTGAAGTTCTGTGTTGTGGTTGTTGTTTATGTTTACCCGTCGCCAGAAAGTACACAGAATTCGACGATATGCTAAATTTAAGGGGACGGAGATGAAAACCAGATAGATGCAAACTTTGAAAAACATATTTTTAGGTCGAGCATGTTTCTGCTGGGGAGGGGGTGGGTGGGTTGGGGTGGTGGTGGTGGTGGGGGGACTACCCACAAACAAGGAAGGGGGTTAATCTTCGACGCAAAGAAGATTGTTGTTTGTAAGTTACGGATCAGAAATGATATCTTGTCTAAATTATAACGCCATGTTTTGTTTTGTGTGTTTTTTAAATGCACCGTGAATAGCAACGTCTTCTAAATTGATGCACAAAGTCAGTGATCGATATTGTTAACCCTTTATTCCAGAACGACTGACTTGCACCTTCACACATACACACGCACACACGCACGCACGCACGCACACACACACACACACACACACACACACACACACACACACACACACACACACACACACACACACACACGCTCCACCAGTGAGCATATTTCCAGCCAGCATACCTGCAGCGAAAACAAGTCACCCGAAGCGGGAACCAGTGGTTTACTTAACAAAGCTTCATTCTGCCGGGAGATTCTGGTCAACTGTTTGACAAAGACAGGGCATTACAGGGATGTCTTGAAACTTGCAGCAGCATCTGACCCATCGGCGTGATAGAGT
Organism: Conus canariensis; assembly: GCA_033310375.1. Classification (NCBI taxonomy): domain Eukaryota; kingdom Metazoa; phylum Mollusca; class Gastropoda; order Neogastropoda; family Conidae; genus Conus; species Conus canariensis. Next base: position 33,040,851 of record CM065721.1, on the reverse strand, counting down.
GACTGGCTGGATGCTACGGTCCAGCCTGGTTTCCGACAGGCTGTTGGTATTGATTCAGCTGCTCCCTATCCAGACAGTGATATGGTTCATGGACTCCTCAAAACAATTGCTATGGATACCGCGGATAAAAAAAAAGAAGGGGGGGGGGGGGTAGCACCTTAATGAACTCAGAATTTTGAAAAGGACGGGGGTGGAAAAAAAGAAAAGGGGGGGGGGGGGGGGGGGGGTTGGATAGCACCTCAATGAACTCAGAATACTGAAAAGGACGGGGTGGGGGCGGTGCTACAGTCGAACACATGCTGCACATCAGTCCTCATACTTCCGTTCAAAACTGTATCCTGCTGGCAGAGAAATGTGCACAGTGGCTACACAAGAATCACCCAGATGAACGCAAGCTTCTTTCTGGTGAAGCTGCAAAACGCCATCCTTTGCGAATTTTTGAAGAGTGTGATGTGCCTGTCAGGGACCGCTGGACGTTTCTAGCGCCCCCCTATCACCCGTCCTCCAGCAATCATCACTCCCTTCCCAGCCCTCCTTCCCCCACCCCCACTTCCCTCTGTCCTTCCCTCCCACCAGTCGTGCAGCTAGTACATTGCAGCTGAAGCAGCACTGTGTGCTTAGTTCATCAGTGTCTTCCGTCAGACGCAGGCTGCCTCAAATCAACGCCAAGAGGCAGACAAAAGGTGACGGCCCACCCCCCTCCCCGTCCAATGAAGAAGCAGAATGGGGGGTGACGTCATGAGGGATCACTGGTCGAGGTGTCGACGGCCTGTAGCTGTTGGTGGCGGTGACCCCCCCCCCCCCTCCCCAGGCTGTCGTGTTGCTGCAGGCCGAGGGGTGATGGACAGGGCGGTCTGTTATGTTGGATTGGACAGATCGCGCGTCCTGCCACCATCATCCACCCCTGTGCTAGGTCTCATCCCCGCGAACTTGCTTTGCTTAACCGTCCCTGATCCCCTCCCCCAGTTTCAGAGAGAGAGAGAGAGAGAGAGAGAGAGAGGGAGAGAACACACACACACACGCACACACACACTCGCACACGCACACACACACTCGCACACGCACACGCACACACGTACACACATGCACACGTACACACACACAGACGCACGCGCACACGAACACACTCACTCACTAACTCATTTACACACACACACACACACACACACACACACACACACACACACACACACACACACACACCACCACTCATTCATTCATTCACACACACGCGCGTGAGCGCACTCACTCATTCACTCATTCAGTCACCCACTCACCGACTCACACACACACACACACACACACACACACACACACACACACACACACACACGACACCCCACACACACACACATACACACACACACACGCACACACACACACACACACACACACACACACACACACACACACACACACACACACGTGCATGAAGATAGATAGATGGATAGAAGGATAGACAGACAGATAGATAGAGAGGTAGATAGATAGAGAGGTAGATAGAAAAATAGATAGAGAGGTAGGTAGATAGATTGATGAATAGGTAGA
>CM065721.1:33024303-33026803 GCA_033310375.1 Conus canariensis | reverse complement strand
CGGTTACGACTGGTTTATCAAAGCAGCACCGCCGAACCTCTGCGAAGAAGAAGAAGACTGGACTCGCAGGAACAGCAGGAAATCGGTCGGCGTGCTGGAAGTGAATATACTGCTTATGATAGTCGTAAAACTCCCCGTCTTCAAAGCTTAGTGTTGGGGGGGGGGGGGGGGGGGGGGGGGGGGGGGGGGGGGGGGGGGGGGGGAGGGGGGGTGGGAGGGAGCGGGTGGATGGGGAGGGCGGGTGGTTGGAATTGGGACGAGTGGGGAGAAGAGGGGGAGGAGGAGAAAGAGGTGGTGATGGAGAGGCGGTGGATGGGTGGTGGTTGGTGATGGTCGTGTGGTAGATGTGCCGATGGACAGAGGATATAACAGGTAGTTTGTCTTCTTCGTCCTCGACAAAGGTGACAGATGCTTAGATAACAGTTGCTGACCCGGCGTTGTAAGCGAGCAGAGAAGCCGACAAATAACGCCCCCAAACAACAAGACAACAAAGTAACGACAAAAGAAACAAACGAACAAACAAACAACAAAAACCAAAAACAACAAAAGAAAGAGAAGAACCATGCATGTCCGAACACACGCTGCAATGAATTCACTGCATGATAGGCAGACTGTTAGGAGGCGTTGTTAAGAGCAGGCAAAGCTAGTTCCAGGCTCCAGGTATTCCGCATGATTTTACTACGCTCACAGGTTGAAACAAAAGAAGTTAAAGTGAAGGGGGGAAAAATCCATTCAAACAAATGGTATGGGCAGATACATTTTGTACAGACAGACACCGACACAAACACAGACACCGACACAGATACAGCCACACAGACTCATACAGTCACACACACACACACACACACACACACACACACACACACACACGCACACGCACGCACGCCCGCACGCACGCAGCGCGCACGCACACACACACACACACACACACACACACACACACACACACACACACACACACACACACACACACAGAGGTGGAGTAGAAAGGGAGAGAAACACAGAATCCCACTGTGTGCCAGACTGGAACCATCATGATTCCAGGATTGTTTCACTCCTAGGAGTCAATGCGTTTTATCTTCCAGACCATGTTTCACAGTTCTTTTGCGGACAGACAGACAGACAGACAAACAAAGAAACACGCACGCACACACACGCACACACACATACACACACGCACACACACATACACAGACAGACAGACAGACAGACAGACAGACACACACACACACACACACGCACACGCACACACACGCGCGCACGCCCACAGAGAGAGAGAGAGAGAGAGAGACAGACAGACAGACAGACAGACAGACAGACAGAGACAGACGGACAGAGAGACAGGCAGAGAAATACAAGAGAGCAGAGAGTCATCTGCGGGAAGGGAGATAATCGGATAACTGGGTTTTCTCAGAGGTGGGGGGAAAGAGAGTTGGGGGCAGGGAAAAGGCGTGGGACGGGATTAGGTATTTCGGGTGGGGAGGGGAGGGGGGGGGGGGGGAGAGAGAAAGGGAGACTGATGGGTCGGAAGACAGGTGACCGGGGGAGGAGGATGGGGGTGGGGTGGGGGTGGATGGGGAAAGGAGCAGGGAGGTGGGCGATCGTATCCAATACGAATCCTTCCGCGGTACAGAACTTTCCGTTTTATGCTGTCGTGTATATCTGGCCCAACAACCATGCTGTCACACTAAACCTTTGCCTGCTTCCAGAGAGAGAGAGAGAGAGAGAGAGAGAGAGGTGCGCGTGCGCGTGACGCTCTGCTTTCTTGTATTTCTCTGTCTGTCTGCCTGTCTGTCTGTCTGTCTGTCTGTCTCTCTTACTGTCTCTGTCTGTCTGTCTGCCCCCCCTTTCTCTCTCTCTCTGTGCGCGCGCGCGCGCGCGCGCACGCGCGTGTGTGTGTGTGTGTGTGTGTGTGTGTGTGAAGCGGGAAAGGGGGAGACGGGATGGGGAGGAGCAGAACGAAATTATGGGAGCCGTCTTAGTTCCAGAACCCACTCACCCCTCAATTAAAAAAAAAATCTGATTTTATTATTTTTTCTCTTTACTTATTTATTTGTTTATTTGTATGTTTGTTTATTTATTTTAGGTCGAACCTGGCAGTCAAGTTACGCAGAAAGTACAGTATTGCTCACTTCCTTTCTCCCTTCTCCATCTGTTTCTATCTTGGTTTCTTTTTAGTGTTGCTTCTGATGTGTTGTCTTTTTTTTTTATTTTTATTTTTAATGTGTTTGTTTCTTCTGATTTTTTGTTTGTCTTGCTTTTCTTTCATTAAAAGGAATATATCCACCCACTTTTACCTCTCTTCGCTCATTTTCCCCTAATGGATTGAAAAAAAAAAACCACTAAAAGAAAAAGAAATAATGAATTGCCCCTGTGGGAAAAGGTTTCGGTTTGTTTTCCTCTGTATTTTTATTACTGAATTCCCGTTGACACCGAATTGTTGTGTTGCGGTGAGGCCGTCATCCGATAAGTAGAAAGAAACTCGTGGAGAGCGTGGCAG
>CM065721.1:32999303-33004303 GCA_033310375.1 Conus canariensis | reverse complement strand
GGAAGAATGGGAAAGTGGGGTGAAGTGGAGGAAAGGGGATGGCTATAGGGGAAGAAGACATTGTTAGTACGGAGATTGTTAAAGGGGATGGCTGTAGGGAAGAAGACATTGTTAGTACGGAGATTGTTAAAGGGGATGGCTGTAGGGGAAGAAGACATTGTTAGTACGGAGATTGTTAAAGGGGATGGCTGTAGAGAAAGAAGACATTGTTAGTACGGAGATTGTTAAAGGGGATGGCTGTAGAGAAAGAAGACATTGTTAGTACGGAGATTGTTAAAGGGATGGCTGTAGGGAAGAAGACATTGTTAGTACGGAGATTGTTAAAGGGGATGGCTGTAGAGAAAGAAGACATTGTTAGTACGGAGATTGTTAAAGGGGATGGCTGTAGAGAAAGAAGACATTGTTAGTACGGAGATTGTTAAAGGGGATGGCTGCAGGAAAGAAGACATTGTTAGTACGGAGATTGTTAAAGGGGGTGGCTGTAGGGAAGAAGACATTGTTAGTACGGAGATTGTTAAAGGGGATGGCTGTAGAGAAAGAAGACATTGTTGGTACGGAGATTGTTAAAGGGGATGGCTGTAGGGGAAGAAGACATTGTTAGTACGGAGATTGTTAAAGGGGCTGGCTGTAGAGAAAGAAGACATTGTTAGTACGGAGATTGTTAAAGGGGATGGCTATAGGGGAAGAAGACATTGTTAGTACGGAGATTGTTAAAGGGGCTGGCTGTAGGGGAAGAAGACATTGTTAGTACGGAGATTGTTAAAGGGGATGGCTGTAGGGGAAGAAGACATTGTTAGTACGGAGATTGTTAAAGGGGATGGCTGTAGGGAAAGAAGACATTGTTAGTACGGAGATTGTTAAAGGGGATGGCTGTAGAGAAAAGACATTGTTAGCACGGAGATTGTTAAAGGGGATGGCTGTAGGGGAAGAAGACATTGTTAGTACGGAGATTGTTAAAGGGGGTGGCTGTAGAGAAAGAAGACATTGTTAGTACGGAGATTGTTAAAGGGGTGGCTGTAGGGAAAGAAGACATTGTTAGTACGGAGATTGTTAAAGGGGATGGCTGTAGAGAAAGAAGACATTGTTAGTACGGAGATTGTTAAAGGGGTGGCTGTAGGGGAAGAAGACATTGTTAGTACAGAGATTGTTAAAGGGGATGGCTGTAGGGGAAGAAGACATTGTTAGTACGGAGATTGTTAAAGGGGCTGGCTGTAGGGGAAGAAGACATTGTTAGTACGGAGATTGTTAAAGGGGCTGGCTGTAGGGGAAGAAGACATTGTTAGTACGGAGATTGTTAAAGGGGATGGCTGTAGAGAAAGAAGACATTGTTAGTACGGAGATTGTTAAAGGGGCTGGCTGTAGGGGAAGAAGACATTGTTAGTACGGAGATTGTTAAAGGGGCTGGCTGTAGGGGAAGAAGACATTGTTAGTACGGAGATTGTTAAAGGGGGTGGCTGTAGAGAAAGAAGACATTGTTAGTACGGAGATTGTTAAAGGGGATGGCTGTAGAGAAAGAAGACATTGTTAGTACGGAGATTGTTAAAGGGGCTGGCTGTAGGGAAGAAGACATTGTTAGTACGGAGATTGTTAAAGGGGCTGGCTGTAGGGGAAGAAGACATTGTTAGTACGGAGATTGTTAAAGGGGGTGGCTGTAGAGAAAGAAGACATTGTTAGTACGGAGATTGTTAAAGGGATGGCTGTAGGGGAAGAAGACATTGTTAGTACGGAGATTGTTAAAGGGGATGGCTGTAGAGAAAGAAGACATTGTTAGTACGGAGATTGTTAAAGGGGATGGCTGTAGGGAAAGAAGACATTGTTAGTACGGAGATTGTTAAAGGGGATGGCTGTAGGGAAGAAGACATTGTTAGTACGGAGATTGTTAAAGGGGGTGGCTGTAGAGAAAGAAGACATTGTTAGTACGGAGATTGTTAAAGGGGATGGCTGTAGGGAAAGAAGACATTGTTAGTACGGAGATTGTTAAAGGGGATGGCTGTAGGGAAGAAGACATTGTTAGCACGGAGATTGTTAAAGGGGGTGGCTGTAGAGAAAGAAGACATTGTTAGTACGGAGATTGTTAACGGGGATGGCTGTAGGGAAAGAAGACATTGTTAGTACGGAGATTGTTAAAGGGGATGGCTGTAGGGGAAGAAGACATTGTTAGTACGGAGATTGTTAAAGGGGTGGGCTGTAGGGAAAGAAGACATTGTTAGTACGGAGATTGTTAAAGGGGTGGCTGTAGGGAAAGAAGACATTGTTAGTACGGAGATTGTTAAAGGGGGTGGCTGTAGGGAAAGAAGACGTCCTTAGTACGGAGATTGCATGTGCAGATATCTTTAAACAAAAATGAGGTGAGGGGGGCGAGTTGCGGATGGTGTCTGGCACCTGGGACCCACCTACCACCACCACCCCTTCCTTCCCATCTCTCGTTCCTTACCCCTTGCCTTATGATCCACTTTCACCAAAGGCATATAGATGCGATCTGCCTTCAATGACTGTTGGCTGTCTCCTCTTTGAAACACTGCCTTCAATGACTGTTGTCTGTCTCCTCTTTGAAACACTGCCTTCAATGACTGTTGGCTGTCTCCTCTTTGAAACACTGCCTTCAATGACTGTTGGCTGTCTCCTCTTTGAAACACTGCCTTCAATGACTGTTGGCCGTCTCCTCTTTGAAACACTGCCTTCAATGACTGTTGGCCGTCTCCTCTTTGAAACACTGCCTTCAGTGACTGTTGGCTGTCTCCTCTTTGAAACACTGCCTTCAGTGACTTTTTTTTTTTTTACATTTCTTTAATGAACAGATGTGTACATAAACAACTTATTGACTGTTTCCTGTCTCCTCTTTGAAACACTGCCTTCAATAACTGTTGGCCGTCTCCTCTTTGAAACACTGCCTTCAATGACTGTTGGCTGTCTCGTCTTTGAAACACTGCCTTCAATGACTGTTGGCTGTCTCCTCTTTGAAACAGGTCGGGCAGGCAGCATGCAATGTCAGCTGGACTTTCTCCTGGCTCATCGTTGAACGCAGCGAAGTTTTTAGTTTTTTTTATTCATTTATTTATTTTTCTATTCTGGCCGTGAGAGCACGCACACGCACGCACGCACACATGCACGCACGCACGCACTCGCGCGCGCACGCGCGCACGCACGCACTCACACATACACACGCAAGCGCGCTCGCACGCACGCACCCACACAAAACACACACACACACACACACAACACATGCACGCACGCACTTACGCACGCACGTACACACACACACACACACACACACACACACACACACACACACACACACACACATACACACACACACACTACACTCACACACACACACACACACATCACACACATACACACAACACACACACACACACACACACACACACACACACACACACACACTCTCTCCTCTCTCTCTCTCTCCTCTCCTGTCTGTCGTCTGTCTTGCTCCTCTCTCTCTCCTCTCTCTCTCTCCTCTCTCTCTCTCAGAGCAGTCAAAGAACTTGTGGGGATAAAGGAAAAAAAAAAAAGAAGAACGAACAGAACAAACAGACAAACAAAGTCGGATGATGACTAACAACCTCGTAGTCTTCTGTCCTCCACTGGGCTTCAAATCCCCTGCAAAACCTTCAATACGAACCAGCGAAATGTATTCGAGGCTCGGCGAACGAAGCGAAATCTTTTTCTAATTATGTACCATCACCACCACCACCCCTTCACCTCCCCCCTACCGCCGCCCCACCTCCACTCCTCCCTAGCTTCCATGCACCGTAAATAGTATCGTATTTGATTAGTTCGTAGATTTATACGCAGTTTATATTCTCTCGCGTCCTCGACCCCAACTCTTATATTTGTTAAGCTTTCAGACCCACCCCATCTCTCACACACACACACACACGCACACGCACGCACCACACACACACACACACACACACACACACACACACACACACACACACACACACACACTCCCCACCTCCTCCACTTCCGACCCTCCTGCCCCTCTTCCCCCCTCCCTCCATCACCACCCACTCCCCCCACTCACCACCCACTTCCCCCAACTCCCCCCTTCCCCCAACTCCCCCGCCCCCCCTCTCTCTCTCTCTCTCTCTCTCTCTCTCTCTCTCTGTAACCGTTTTTCTCCCAATCCAAGGTAAGCTAAAGAGGAAGATTGGGGTGGGGGGGGGGTGTTATGGGGATGGGGGCGGGGTGGGGTATGACTTATTTTGGGCGCTGAGGGTTTGACGCAATGAGCGGCGATAAGCCCTGGCGGAGGAGGGGTCCCTTTCCGATAGGGACTCTGTCAGGCGGAGATGAATTTCCACCTAAATGGGAGGCCAGCACAGACTTCAGGGCTTCTGCCACTTCCTGTCCCCCCCCCCCCCCGGCCCCCGCCAGCCCCTAACTCTCCTGCCCTCCCCTTCCCCCCCCCCCCCTCCCCCCACCCTGACAGCCTCTGCCCTCTTCTGGTAGCGGAGGGATTTTTTTCTCTCCAGTTTTTACACCCCTACCCCCCCCCCTCTCTGTCTTTCTGTCTCTGTCTCTTTGTTTCTCTCTCTCTCTCTCTCTCTCTCTCTCTCTCTCACTCTCTCATATATATATATATATATTATGTTGTGTGTGTGTGTGTGTGTGTGTACATGCGCGCGCGCATACACACGCATGCGCATTCAGTCTGGAGGGGGGGGGGGGGGGGGGGGGGGGGGGGGGGGAGGGTGGGAGAATACGTAGTAAACAATGTCTCCCTCTGCCGTACCGTACCGAAAACAAGCGGACAGATTCGCATTAAATCTGGCCTCGGGTTGGTTGTGTGTTACATTTTTTATTTTTTTTTGGCAGATGTAATTTGTAAGTAGACGTAGTAAATGAATGAATGGTTGGAAAGATCAGTATCAGTGTACTGATACATTAACTAATTCGTGGGCTTTGTTTGCGTTGAAGGACGTATACGTATATATGATTTTGGAGTCATTCTGGACCTCAGTCATAAATGTGTC
>CM065721.1:32979303-32984303 GCA_033310375.1 Conus canariensis | reverse complement strand
TCCCTCCATCCTCCCCTCCTCCGGCCAGCTCCCCCTCCCCCCGCCCCCCCTCCCTCTCTTCCTCTCATTGTGTGTAAGTATGTGCGCATCTCTTTGTGCGTGTATCTTTGTATCTTTTAGACATATATATATATATATATATATATATATATATATATATATATAGCAAGAAAGAATGACAGACGTTGTGTGTGTGTGTGTGTGTGTGTGTGTGTGTGTGTGTGGTCGCGCGCGCGCGCGCGCGCGCGCGCGTGGATGCGCTGGAATAAGATGGGTCGGAGGTTAAATTTATCCAAGAGTAAACTGACAAAAATGAAACAACGATAACACGTAATGTTGGGGGGCAGCGAGATTCGAACTCGGGGCAATGTCTGGTCGCCAACTCGGTGCTGTTCCCACTGAACCAGTCCGGCACCCCCAGAAGAACACTGTGACTCGAACTGTAGGGTTTTTTTTTTTTTACCTTTAATTGATTAATTAATTAATTCATTCATTCTCTCATTCATTAATTAATTCATTCAGTCATATATTTTAAAGGAATCTGAATTGATCGAAAGAAAGGGATGGGAATGATATGGAAAGCGGAGGAAGGGGGGGGGGGGACAAGTGTATGTATGTATGTGAGCGCGTGCGAGCGGGCTGTACTTGCGGGTGTGAGGTGGGGGGGGGGGGGATGTTTTTAGTAGAATTGGGCTGGGATGTAAAATGGGGGGGGGGGGGGGGGGGGGGGGGAGGCGGAGGGTGGAAGAGGAGGAGGAGGTTGTGGGGGTGGGGGGCTTGGAGGGGAGTTGGGAGAGAGGGGGGGGCGGGGGGGGGGGGGGGGGGGGGCAACAGTCGCTTTAATCAGTGGTCTCAAAACGTCATTCTGCTAAAGTATACACCGCAGCTCGTTTGTCTGTAGCGGCCGCGGCCCGTGTCAAAAATTACCCCTTGGGCTTGGCTCTTATTCGGGGAGCGGATGTTTGCATGCCTGCATGCTACAAGTGTTACTGCACTGGACTTCCTAACTGCCCCTCTCTCTCTGTCTCTGTCTGTCTCTGTCGCTCTCTGTCTCTCTGTCTGTCTGTCTGTCTCTCTCTTTCTCTCTCTCTGTTTCAGTCTCTCTCTCTGTCTCCCTGTCTCTGTCGCTCTCTGTCTCTGTCTCTGTCTCTCTGTCTCTCTCTCTCTCTCTCTCTCTGTCTGTGTCTCTGTCTGTCTGTCTGTCTGTCTCTTTCTCTCTCTGTCTCTATACTCTTACTCTCTCCCCCCCCTCTCTCTCTCTCTCTCTCTCTCTTCTCTTCTCTCTTCTCTCTCTCTCTCTCTCTCTCTCTCTCTCTCTCTGCGCACGCGCGCGCGCGTGTGTGTATGTGTGTGTTTTCATCCTTACTCCCTCTTTATTTCTTTCTTTCTTTTCTTTTTTTTTCTTTTTCATTTTTTTTTTAAACATCTACGGTTTCTTATATACCGGGGTTAGTAGTTAAACTCACGTAACGTAACGGGAGAGACAGGGGGAGGTGTGTGAGAGGTGTGGGCGATATTTGACTCCTCCGACGCAACAACGAAAATGACCACCAACGCCCACCACCACCACCAGAAAAGGGGCCCCGGGAGAACGCAGGCCTCCACCGTGCCCCACCCCCACCCCCACCCCCCCCTCAACCCGAATCCATTCACTCATGTCTCTTGATACTTCTCAGCTGCACTGTAGTGGTAGCTGTTAGATTTCAAGTTTTTCTTCGTGTCTCTGTTTATTTAGTTTTAGTGTGTATAGTGGTGTGTAGTGACTGAATCAACACCCCCCCTCCCCTCCCCTCCCCTTTCTACGACTGTTATTTTGCTCTCAGGATCAGGAGGGCTGCGATCCGGATCCCTTCAGATCATATGCAAAGTTGATAGGAATCAGTAGATGTGATACGATTATTCATTTATTTATTTGTTTCTTTATTTTTCATTTATTTACGTATTTTTTTCCATTGATTTATTATCATTACTGTTATCATTGTTGTTATTATTGTTATTATTATTATAAATATTATTATTATTGTTGTTATTATTATTATTTTGCTCTCCTGCGAGATCCATGTATCATTTCTGAAGAGATTTTATGAAAACGTCTGGAAAATGCTTTATGTCGCCATGGTAAAGTAAGGGAGAAACAAAACACTATCAGCCAAACGTCTGGATCCGCCCTTCGATCCGGATTCGCACCCAGATTGAACAGGCTGGTCTTTGGTCCACAGCCCGTCTCCCCCTTCCAAATCTGGTGAGAATCGGATCGGCGGCTGTTGCGTTATACCTTGCTTATAGACAGACGGATATCAGACACGGGTACAAACATAACCTTCTTGTAAGAGGTAGGTTTATGAGCAACAGAAAAACACTTGTACAAACGCGCACACGCACACACTAACGCAGGCGAGACACAGAGAGAGAGAGAGAGAGAGAGAGAGGGAGAGAGAGGGGGGGGGGACAGAATTTGCATGTATGTGTGTGTGTTAGAGAGAGAGAGAGAGGAGAGAGAGAGAGAGAGAGAGAGAGAGAGAGAGAGAGAGAGAACGACAAAGAGGAAGGGACCAGGTCAGGAAGGAAAGACGGGGTTCTCCGCGCTATAGTTGTACGTGACTGCTGGTGGTGTCACAACACCGGAGAACACACACACACACACACACACACACACACACACACACACACACACACACCACACACACACACACCACCACACACACACACACAACACACACACACACACACACACACACACACACACACACACACACACCACACAACACACACACACACACACACACCACACCACACACACACACACACACACACACACACACACACACACACACACACACATCCAGTCTTATAGCATCATTGGTTGCATGTTAGGTATGCGGGCAGGCTCATCGCTAGGCAGGCACAGGAAGGTCGCTAGGTAGGGAGGGAGGTAGGTAGGTAAGTAGGTCGGTTAGTAGATAGAGAGATCGGTGGTAGGTCGAGGAAAAATGGGAGTGGGACGAAGTAAAAAGGCAGGTAAGACGACGGAGAATTAGGGAGTAAGGTAGGTAAGAAGGGAGGAAAGGGGGGTGGGGGAGGGGGTATATAGGTCTCTGCAAATAAGCCGAGGGTATGTAGGTATGTTGATAGACAGGTATGATGTTTGGTAGGTACGCCGGAGAGAGAGAGAGAGAGAGGTAACAGTAGAGTGTGTAGGCGTACAGGTTGGGTAGCAGAAACGTAGGTGACAGGACGTTGGTAGGTGGGGCAGAAGACAGGCAGACAGGCAGGCAAACATAGGTTGTAGGTTGGTAGATAGGCACGTAGGCAGGAAGACAGGCAGACAGGCAGACACATAGGTTGGTAGGTTGGTAGATAGGCACGTAGGCAGGAAGACAGGCAGACAGGCAGATACATAAGTAGGTAGGTTGGTGGGTAGGCAAGAAGACAGGCAGATGCATGGGTAGGTAGGTTGGTGGGTAGGCAGGCAGGGTGCAGGTTGGCAGACGTAAAGGCATGCATAGGTAGGAAAGCACGCGGACTGGCAGGCAGGCAGTTTTAGAATGTAGGTTGGTAAGCGGGTATACAGGTATGGAGGTTGCCAGGCACGTATGTAGGCACGTAGATTCAGTTCAATTCTTGTTGTGTCAGCAGGCAAGTAGGCATGTGGGTTGATTGCTAGCTAGCTGGGCATGTAGGTTGGCAGGCGTGTGTAGGTAAGGCCGACGTGGGTAAGCAGATAGGTAGGCAGTGGGATTAGGTGAGGTGATGGAGAGGTAGCTGCCACTACCAGTCGTCTCCCTTTCCCCCGATGTTTTCCCTAGCCTGCCGGGCTATTTCTGGCAACGCCATACAATACTCAGTGTGTGTGTGTGTGTGTGTGTGTGTGTGTGTGGTGTGTGTGTGTGTGTGTGTGTGTGTGTGTGTGTGTGTGTGTGTGTGTGTGCGTGCGTGCGTGCGTGCGTGCGCGCGCGCGTATGTGAGTGAGCAAGCGAGTGTCTGTGTGTCTGTGAGTGCGTGTGTGAGTGCACGTGTGTGTGTGTGTGTGTGTGTGGTGTGTGTGTGTGTGTGTGTGTGTGTGTGTGTGTGTTCTTTCTTGTGTGTTGTTTGTCTAAGGTGATAGGCACTTCTGGAACCCGTCTGTATAGAGGTGATATCTAACGAACCTTTTTTTTTCGCCTGGTATGCCTGTGTGCGTTCTTCTGTCTTGTCTGTCGCTCACTGTCTCTCTTCCTGCCTGTCTCTGTTTGTCTGTCTGTCTGTCTGTCTCCCTGTCTGTTTGTCTGTCTGTCTATCTCCCTCTCTGTCTGTCTCTCTCTGTCGATCTCCTTTTTTTCTCTCTTGTATGTGCAGATGTTCGTTTTTTTTCTGCCGGACGTCTTACGTGTGTGTGTGTGTGCATGTGCGCATGTGTCGTGGCCAGCAAAATCAACACACACATTAAAAAAAATGTATATTATATTGGGAAAAGAAAAAGGGGTGTGTGTGCGGGAGAGGGGGGGGGGGGGGGGTACCCTGAAGCGTCGTGGGTGAGAAGGTAGATGAGGAAAGTGTTTGGTTTGTAGTTAGGTCGGTAGAAGGGTCGGTAAATGTTGCAGCATGCAACACTGTTTACCATCATCATCATCATCATATCATCATCATCATCATCGTCATTATGTTGTTGTTATCATCGTCATTATTATTTTCTTTATTATTATTATCATTATCATCATTATTATCATTATTAAGAGTACTTATATCGCGCCTACCCTCGCCCATCCAAGCTCTGAGCGCTTAGCAATCCACGCTCTCTTTCACACATCGGGCTGCCTACCTGGGTAGAGTCCACTGAGGAGCTGCCTGCTGGTGCTTACAGGTCAGTCGTTTCCCGCATCATTCAGTCTGTCAGTCCTTCAGTTTTTCATTCACATACATTCTATTCATTCATGTGAGTACATTGTCAGTCCTTCAGTTTTTCATTCACATACATTCTATTCATTCATGCGAGTACATTGTCAGTCCTTCAGTTTTTCATT
>CM065721.1:32969303-32971803 GCA_033310375.1 Conus canariensis | reverse complement strand
CCAACATTGTGGATTCCTTTAGAAAGTAAAAAAAAAAAACACAAAGAAACAAACAACCTTTCATTGTCCATCGGACGTCAGACTATAACAACCGTCTGTGTCCAGAGGGGACACGTGGTAGAAAGCAAAGCCACAGAAACTGGGAGCAGGCAGATGGTGGAAAGAAGACAGGATAGCAGAGGGGACGGAACAGACGGAGGGAGGGGAGGAGAGGGTGGGAAGGGGGGGGGGGGTAGGAGCGAGGATGGGGGGACACGGAGGGGCATCCGCATCATCTGCGTGGCCTCATAGGTCTTAGTATAGCGGCTGATACTGCTGGTGCACTGAAGAAGGGAGACTACTAGTGATGTATTGTTGTTGGTGGAAGGAGAGAAGGAAGACTGCCGCGATGATGGTAACCTCGAGGCGTTTCCGTGTAACCACACTCAAAAGGTCTGGGGTCGCTTGGATCTGTTTGTCTGTCTGTCTGTCAGTAGTCCTCTCTCTCTCCCTGTATCTCTGTCTCTCTCTGTCTCAGTAGTTCTCTCTTCTCTCTCTCTCTCTCTCTCTCTCTCTCTCTCTCTCTCTCTCTCTCTCTGTCAGTAGTCCCCCCCTCTCTCTCTCTGTCAGTAGTCCCCCCCCCCTCTCTCTCTCTCTCTCTGTGCACTGAGGGAGGTAGACTAGTGATGTGTTATTATTGTTGGAAGGAGAAAAGGAAGACTGCCGTGATGATGGTAACCTCGTGGTGTTTCCATGTAACCTCACTTAAAAGGTCTGGGGTCGCTTAGATCTCTCTCTGTCTCTCTCTGTCTCTCTGTCTCTGTCTTGTCTCTGTCTCTCTCTCTCTGTCTCTCTCTCTCTCTCTCTCTCTCTCTCTCTCTCTCTCTCAGTAGTTCTCTCTCTTTCTCTCTTGCTTTTCCCCCTCCTTCCATCCACCCTCCTTCCCTCCCTCCCTCCTTCCTTTTCTCTCCCTGCCTGCCTCCCTCCCCTCTCTGTTTCTGTCTCTGTCTCTGTGTGCCCTTCTCTGTCTCTCCGTTTCTGTTTCTTTCTCTGTCTCTTGTTGTCTCTCTCTCTCTCTCTCTCTCTCTCATCTCTCCTCTCTCTCTCCTCACTCTCTCTCGTTTTTTAAAGGGGGGGGGGTGTTATTGGGTTCAGTGGAGGTGGGGGTGGGGGCTGTCACATGGCTTATTCAGGTTCAGAGAGAGTCGTGGGAGTGGGATTGTCAGGGAGGAAGGGGGGGGGGGGGGGGGAGAAGAGGGAACGTAGATTTATTTGTATTTTTTAAGGGTAATGATAGACCTCGACCGATTCACAGAGCTAGAGAATACAAGTTTTTTTTTCACGTCCGTGTTAACAGATTCAGGGTATCTGATTTATATTCGTCTGTAGTTATGTGCGAATGTGTGTGCGTTTTATGTGTGTGAACCGATTGACTAAAATATGAATGAGCTTGTGTGTGTGTGTGTGTGTGTGCGCGCGCATATGTGTGTGTATGTGTGTCTGTATCTGTGTGCGATCTCGCGAGTGTGCGCGCGTGCGTGTGTGTTGTTGATTTTGCTGTGATACGCTTTGAGTTTTCCATGAGACAGGTCAGTATTCTACAAGACACTCTGTGTCGTACTTGCAGCCGGTACAGACGCTATGCCAACACACGTTCATAGTAACAGCAGTAGTAAGCCGCGTGTTTGAACACAGCATTCAGTACATTTAAGCGATGTCTGTTTACTCACGCTCCTGAATCACAAGGACCGTTTTTCATGTGTTGAATTATTATATGACTCACCTTCCTAAAGGAACATAGGCCTGCGGCAACACTCCTCCAGTGGGTCCGGGTCTGGGGTGACCTCTTCAGCTGGGTCCAAGCCATGCCCGTGTGAAATGCCAGAATTACTCGACGTAGGGGAAAAACAACAGCAACAAGAACAATCAAAGCAACAACAACAACAACCACCACCACTGCCGTAGTCAGTATGGCACTCAGCAGCTCACGATTTGGTAAACTACTGTAGTGCCTGGGGCATACGCCGTATAGATGACTGACTGTTTTTACAGCGTACGCACTTAGTACTGCTCCAATCCCTCGCAGGTCAAGCTACAAACACCACCTATCCGGGCTTGAAACACCATCACAGAAAGCTATGCGAGGGGGTACGGAAATGGTGCTTGGGGCGTGAACTCGAACCAGTCTTTTGCAAACTGGATCTTTGCATGATCATTTGGAGTTGTGTACCACGACGTTTTATTATTTCTCCTGCAAATTTTTTGTGTGCATTGTGTGTGTGTGTGTGTGTGTGTGTGTGTGTTTTGTGTGTGTGTGTGTGTGTGTGTGTGTGTGTGTGTGTGAGAGAGAGAGAGAGAGAGAGAGAGAGTGTGTGTGTGTGTGGTGTGTGTGTTGTGTGTGTGTGTGTGTGTGTTTCTATTCAATTGCCTAGGAATTTCTATACGTTTACATGCTAATGAGGCTAAAATCAATTTGTGCGAAAAGTCTCAACGAAGTCCGTGGAACTGTTGTTTTGGAAAA
>CM065721.1:32957976-32960476 GCA_033310375.1 Conus canariensis | reverse complement strand
AGGGCTACGGTATGGGTGCACTTCTCTCTCTGTGTCTTTGTTTTTCTGTTTCTCTGTCTCTCTCTGTGTGACTCTTGTCTCCGTCTCTGTCTGTCTGTCTGTCTGTGTCTGTCTGTCTGTCTGTCTGTCTTCTCTCTCTCTCTCTCTCTCTCTCTCTCTGTGCACGCAGTGTGTGTGTGTGTGTGTGTGTGTGTGTGCGCGCGTGCGCGCGTGCGCGCGAGCGCGCGCATGCGTGCATGCGTGCAGATGGCCTGCCCTCTACCCCCCCCCCCCCCCCCCATGTACACTCTAACCCCCTCTTGTAGGTCTGAAACGGTGGCCGAGTTCCAAGATGGGAAGGTGTACGGCGTGCTCGTGCTTTTGAAGAGCCCCTTGTGGGCAGTCAAGGGCATTGATTCAGACACACAAAAAATATGGGAGGATGAAAAACAAAACAAAACAAAAAAAAAAACCTCGCGTGGACAGGTCAACAGAAAAAAAAAACATAGACAGGGAAAAAAAAGAAAAGGAAGCTAAATGTAAAAAAAGAAAGGAAAAGAGAAAATTGCACTGTGATAGGGCGACATACATACCCTCATGGGGAAGAGCAGCGTTCGCAGAAATTTCTTCCGTTAACTCGAGAGAAAGAAAGTCATGCCACACTTACACAGCGCAACGCAATGCAATGCTTCGCTTTACGACACAAAGATAACACTCTCTACGACCCTGAGTTATACAATGTTGTGTGTTCGAACGCTTCATGGGGCGATGCAGTGTCATCACAGAGCAATGCACATTAGAGAGATGGCTGCAGTCGTCTGTAGGCTTAGCCCTTGTTCTGCCCAGTTCCTTGACCCAGTACATGGCAAGAGGATCCAGAAGGGAGGGGAGAAGTGTGATGGTGGAGGAGAGTTTCAATAAAGTGGAAAGGTTTCATTCACTTTGGAGGAAAAGTGGAACAGGTGGGGGTGGGAGGTGAGGGGGGGGGGGGTGCGTTGGGGGGCAAGAAGAGGAGGGGTGGCGGTGAGTCTCGGTAGGAGCAGGCAACGGTGAGCAGATGCACCAGCAGCTGTAACTTACCCAGACTGCTTGGCTGTGCGCTTGTCTGTCTGTCTGTGTGTCTGTCTGTCTTTTTCTTTCGGTGGGTGTGTAATAAAGATGGTGGTCCACAGACCCGTCGTCATATAGCACAGGCTTTTTACACACACACACACACACACACACACACACACACACACACACACACACACACACACACAGGCGCGCGCGCACGCATGCACGCACGCACGCATACACGCACGCACACGCACACACATACACGCACGCACGCATGCACACACACACACACCATACAGACACACGTGCGCGCGCGCGCGCGCGCACACACACACACACAACACACACACACACACTCACACACACTCACACACACACACATACACACACACCACACACACCACACACACACACACACACACACACACACACACACACACACACACGACCATGCACACACAGAGACACACAGACACACACACACACACTCACACTCATTCACTCACTCACACACACACACACACACACACACACACACACAACACACACACCCCACAAGAGACAGAGAGAGGAGAGAGAGAGAGAAGAGAGAGAGAGAGAAAGTATGTGGCTTTGAGTTCAGAGAGGACGGGTCGGAGGTGCTCGCTAAATCTCATGGATGATGTGTTTGGAGACGGTGGATGAAAGAGAAGGGTGGAGGAAAGAGGAGAGAGAGATAGAGAGAGAGGGGAGAGAAGGGGAGAGGGAGAAAAGAGAGAGAGCGTTGCTTTGGGTCAGAGAGGGCGGGAAGGAGTGCAGTGCGCTGTTGTTGTGTTTGCGGAATCTACATTGGAATGGTAAGCTTGGAAGCGTGAAGGAATTGGAAAAGGCATTAGAAGAGAGAGAGAGAGAGAGAGAGGAGAGAAGGGGAGGAGAGAGACAGGGGGAGGGGAGGGGGGGGGGGGGGCAGGGAAGAGGACAGACACTGAGTGACAGAGAGAGATTCTTGCTGTTCACGTTGGATTGTGCGGCATGATGATCTCCATGTGAATGCTTATCGTTACATCTTACTGTCCTGAAGACAAGGGTCGTACAGAGGAGTTTTCTTGAGGTCAGAGTTCGGGTTACAGCAAAGGTCAAGTAAGTAACAACCAAGTTGAACAAAGATGAAAATCGCCCTGACTCTGTGAAAATAAAAGAAAAGGAAAAAGATGATTTCATCCTGGAATTTGTGGTCAGTAAATGAGTTCAATGCCATTGGTCAGCAAAAATAGCAGAATGATGCATGACTTGTGGACTCCTTGTGTTCCTACGCCATTGGTAGGGCACGAGAATTTTGGAGTGAAAAGTCTAGCAGACGACAGGAAAATGAAGGGTCATGTGGATCGTGCTTGCATAGAAAAAGGACCGACATGAGACCTGCCTCGTCAGAGTCAGGTATGGTATGGGTCAAGGGCTGGACTGTGCGATGAATATATGTTAGTAC
>CM065721.1:32950476-32952976 GCA_033310375.1 Conus canariensis | reverse complement strand
ACTTGCTCAAATTCGTTCTCACACAAAACAGTTTGAACTTTTGTGACCCAAGTGTTAGTTCCGCGCTCATGCATCTTTAAAAGCATATGATAAGATTTCTTTGAAAACAGATGCATCCGGTTGTTTCAATAAACGAAACCAGTATTTAACACATTTTGAAACAGAATTAATCCATAAGGGATACCTGCCCAACTCGCCATAGATCATATCCTTTGGGGTTTTATCAGTAACATGTAGTAACCGTTTACACGCATAAAGATGAACACGCTCTACCTGCTCAAACCTTTGAAAGCCCCATACCTCTGCTCCATACAACAAAACTGGAACAACCTGAGTATCAAAAAGTTTGAAAAATATTTCAGCTGAGTTACAAACTATTCTGTTCAGAGTTTTCAGGATTTCTATTGTACTTATCTTAGCTCTACTTGTAGTATCTTCCAATTGCTGCTGTGAAGCTGTGACGGGTGGAAAAGGTCAATCCTAAATATTTGTATGAATTAACAACTTCAACTTGTTTACCATCTAAAAACCATTTTTCTCGTGGTCCTAAAAACCCACCCTTCCTGAACACTATTATCTTAGATTTATCCATATTAACAGTTAATCCTAGTCTGTGTGCAGATACTTGAAGATTTTGTAGTCCGATCACTGTCGTTGATAGCAGTGTAAGATCGTCAGCGAAAAGTAGCAGGAAAAGATCAATGTCTGAAGAACTGAGAGACAAGCCATGCCTACCTTTAACAGTCAGTTCATTGGCTAATTCATTTATAAGTAATGAGAAAAGTATCGGACTCATTATGCAGCCTTGTTTCAGACCTTGCAAACAAGAAAAGAACTCCGAGAGACCATTCTTGCTCATTGCACAGGATTGTACGGATTTATACATGGCTTGAATTATCCGCAGCATTCTCCCGTTCACGCCTGTTTTTATAAGAACTGACAGTAAAATGTCTCTTCTTACGGTGTCGTACGCTTTTCGAAAATCGATGAAAGCAACATACATTTTTTGGTTCTTGGAGAAATGCTTTTCAATACAAGCGTGGAGCGTAAAGATATGATCCACTGTCGAGCGTCCCTTACGAAAGCCTGCTTGCGCATCGTTTAACAAAGAATTGTTCTCAGCCCATACGTACAGCCTATTGTTTATGATTTTGGTGAACACCTTACTTACAACACTCAATAATGATATCCCCCTGTAGTTATCGGGATTGTTTGGGTCCCCTTTCTTGTGTAACGGTACAATAATCGCTTTAGTCCATTCATCGAGAAATAATCCATCGACAATAAGCTTATTGAAATAAAATTTCAAATGTCTTATTATTTCTGGTTCTGCGGATTTTAACATCTCTGCCAGAACACCATCTGGGCCTGCTGCTTTCCTACATTTTAATTGTTTAATCGCTTTACTTATCTCCGCCCCGCTTATTTCGCAATCAAGAGTGCTGTTGTAATTTTAATCTTCCCTTGACAAATCCGTATGAACAAAGTTTTCAGTAATGTCTGCATTAAACACTTTTTCAAAGTGTAAGACCCATTCATCATTACTGATGTTATTAATGACGGGTGTACTTTTCCTGTGTTTCTTAATTTCTTTCCAGAATTCTTTGGAATCACTTGCGGAGCTAAGTAGCGCTGTTACCGACGCTCTTTTGTAGTCTCTTTTCTTACCTTCTGTTAGAGCCTTGTATTCTTTTCGCTTTGAGGTATAATCTTTGTAATGTTCTTTTCTTTTTGTTCGACTGGAACGTCTCAAATATCCTCTTACCTCTTTTTTCTTTAACAAGCATTCTTTGTCGAACCATCGTGAATTCCGATCTCCTACAATGGTATCAATGACTACGAGTTTTTTCATGCAGTTAGCAGCTTCCATTAGAGATCTATTGAATAGTCTAATAGACTCATCTGGATCAACATCTATCAGGTTTTCTGCAACCTTCATTCTATCTGGAAATATATGTGATGAAATTTATCCTTAAAAATGTCTGCTTTGTTAACCTGCCACAAATTTTTTCCGTTTTGTATTTTTTCCTTGCCTTCAAGCTGTGCTGATCACTATCAGTCTGACCTTGACAATACATCTCTACAGGCATGTGGTCAGATTCTATTCTGTCACCAACTATTACGCTGCCAACCATTTGAGAGAAATCGACATCAGTTAAGAAATAGTCCACAACACTGTGACCATGCTCAGACATATAGGTCAGTTTTCCTTCTTCGTCTCCTGTCACATAACCATTCATGATTAACATTCTATAGCAAATGCATAGTTCAAGGAGTTTTCTTCCAAAATTATTAATTTGAGTATCATTTGATTTTCGGCTTAGTTGCCACAAGGGCTCATTATGGAATGGATTACTTTCCTCGTCGTTGTCCTGGAGGAGATCTACATTTATTTGATATTTAGAAATCCGTGCGTTAAAATCGCCGGTACAGATCAAATGCACGTCATCATACTCATCTGTCAGGTCATGTAAACATCTGTCTGTCTCATCAATAAGAC
>CM065721.1:32917976-32947976 GCA_033310375.1 Conus canariensis | reverse complement strand
ACCGACGGACGGACGGGCGAGCGGGTGTGAGGGCATGAAGTTACCCTAATCAGAGAGCTTCATAAGTTGTCTGTCACTAAACTCTCCTAATGAGGATGGTGATGACGTGCTTTTAACAAATTTCTCGTTTCTCGTGTGTGTGTGTGTGTGTGTGTGTGTGTGTGTGTGTGTGTGTGTGTGTGTGTGTGTGTGCGTGCGTGTGCGCGCGCGCGCGTGTGTGTGCGTGTGTGTGTGCGCGCGCGTGTGTGAAGTACGTGTGACGTGCGTGGGGTTTGTATCTTCTTGTTCTTCTTCTTTGTTTCTCTGTTGTGTTTAATTTGGTTTCCCGAACTGGCTATGTTCCTTTTTTTTTCGCTCCAGGATCCAAGGAATCTAAACATGTTTTTCCAATGAATGCGCTTTGCAACCACCATCACCACCCAACCCCCCCCCCCCCCCCCCCCTCCCAAATCTGCAACGTCGTTGACTGTCGATGATCACTTTCCCTTCCCGCTTCTCCTCCTCCTCCTTTTCCCTCCCTTATCGTCAACACCACTCCCGTAGTCCTTTCATTTGTGAGTATTCTTGTTCGTTTGTTTTATGACCCCCCCCTCTCTCTCTCTCTCTCTTCTCTCTCTCTCTCTCCCCACACCACACACACACACACCGCACGCTCTCTCTCTCTCTCTCTCTCTCTCTCTCTCACACACACACACGCACGCCACACACACACACACCACACACACACACACACACACACACACACACACACACACACACACACACACACAAGGTCAGACAAATAGACACAGGCCCGTTCGAACCGTACCCTGGCACAGGTCATTCACGAGTTCTATTCTTGGCGTAGGTTTTATTTTGAATTTTCACAGTTGTATAATGTACCCTGTACTTAAAAACAAGACGAGGAACGTTGCCCATCCGCGTCCTGGAGTTTTGGTGTGGGATGGGGCCGGTGTGCACGTGCACCTTGGTTACGAAAATGTGTGTGTGTGTGTGTGTGTGTGTGTGTGTGTGTGTGTGTGTGTGTGTGTGTGTGTGTGTGTGTAAATCTCTGCGAAAGAACGAGCCTGCCAGCCACGTATACAAACTGTTCATCAGACGACTGAAGGGGGCGAATCTACTACTACTTAACTGCATGGCATGCATAGCAATGCACAAAGCGCACGAGTCTCTTACCAGCAACTTCGCCCCCCCCCCCCCCCCCCCCCCCCCCCTCCTACCCAACTCCCCACTCCCCGTGTTCCTCCCTTGTGGCAAGAGCAGGGAAAACAGGGAGGGATCTAGCAGCACGTAAGGTTGGCTCAATCGGATGGTGCGTACTTACCTGCCCCCACTGGCCTGAACGAAGAGAACACACAGAGATTTGTCTTTACAGAAAGAGCACATTTGACTGGTTCTGAGAAAAGGCCCAAAGCGAGAGAAACAGTAGATAACGTAATGAACGATCTAGAACTAAATGGTATATGGAGGGACTTAAACCTGGACTGTCGCTGATATACTTGGAGAAGGAATACTCCTTTTCAGCAGGCACGACTCGATTTCTTTCTCATCTCTGATAAGTTTTGTTTTTCCTTGTGGAAGATGCAGTCGTTCAATGTGGATAAAGAGCAGATCATTCCATTATTTGTTAGGGTTACGTATGAGTTTTTTGTTTTTGTTTTTGTTTTTAGATTTAACTCTTCATTAGTAGAGGACAAGGATTATCTAGACAAAATTAACCAAGAGTCCCAACTTGAGTATCCCAACCTAGATAATGCTACGTAGCTGAGAATGGTAGACGCTAGTATCTTTTAACATAACTAGCCGTCCATTCTCTTGTTGTAATTACCCATCTTAATATTTTTTTTTCTCATTCTCAGCCTCTCGCCCCTGCCACCCCTTGGTATTTTCCTTGTTTTTGAGGTTATACATTTGTATATGTCTGTGTGTGTGTGTGTGTGGGGGGGGGGGGGGGTGTAAGTTTATGCATATATATCCTGCTTACAATTCATGTATGTTTGTGTGTGTGTCTGCGACTTTTTTTTTTTTTTTTTTTTTTGATTTCTTTAATGGATGAAAATTAGGTAAAAGAACTATTTTATGTGCAACTATGAAAAAGAAGAAAATGAATCAAGGAGACCATAAAGTACAGCAAGAAATGCATAGCTTGAAAGAAAAGAAACAAAAAGTGAGAAAAGGCGACACACACACACACACACACACACACACACACACACACACACACACACACACACAACACATTACGGACAAAAGGAGGCGTGGAGTGGTGGGGAAGAGAGAGAGAGAGAGAGAGAGAGAGAGAGAGAGAGAGAGAGAGAGAGAGAGAGAGGAGAGAGAGAGAGAGCGTCATCAAATTAGAGAAAGCCAAGCTCTTTTCGTTTGGATATTATATTCGAGTTTACTTGAACATCGTCACCCACCGCAGGATGTGCGGGTAGACGGGTATAAGAAGAGAGTGCAGTGTTGGCATGTTCGCTTCAAAGCCCGCTCGCCAAGAGACGGAAAGGCACACCGCAACAGACAATGACCAAAACAGACGTGCGCATTGTCTAGCCTCAGCTTGGCTTTTTCTTTTTCTTCTGAACGTATTGTTGGCTACTGTTTATTGTGATGAATCGTTCGACTTTGCAGATCATCATACTTGCTGTTTTCAGCTTTTGGCGACAGAGTAAGTTTCTAGGGGAGGTATTACAATAGGTTTCGAGCCATTGACGTCACACGCAATGATTTATGGGATAGCCCGCCATATTGGGGCGCAGGAAGTAAGACAGAGAGTGATAAATACAGTGAAACGCTGTTGTGTTATCGGCTGTCATAGCTCTTCTCACACATACTAGGGTGCAAAACGAGAACATGGATTGCAATTTTTTAGAATTCTGAAGGTGAAATGCCGTTGCGGAAAATTAATGGAAGGACTGACAACACGGAGAAGAAGATCGTGGATTGCCGCGATCAGGCGTACGGACATCGCGTTTGAGCACAGTGAAGAAGGCGCTCGAGTCTGTTCCAAACATTTTCATGGATGTACTTAGATACCCCTCGACTCTGTATGCAACATGCATTAAGATTTTAAGTGGATGGAAGGGGCACAGAGTTTAAAAATGCCCAAAATGAATGTGTGTGTGTGTGTGTGTGTGTGTGTGTGTGTGTGTGTGTGTCAAGTCCAAGTTCCTTACTATGGGGAGACTCTCAATCACTGATTCAGCTTGTCTGTATGGTTCTTCCTTTAGCCAACATTGTCATAAGTGTAACAAACATTGGGAGATCAAATCTGAATGACTGACATGAGAATCCTCATAATTATACTGTCAGTGAAAGTGGTACAGGAAAGTAATGAGGCAGGAAAACTTTTGAAACTGATCATTTCACATATTAAAAAAAAAGCTCAGTGTGAGTAATTCCTGAAAGTAAATCTTTGAAAAGAGTGGGATAGAACTGACTCCACAATTACAGATTTAATAAAGTAACTATGGTTTAAAGAACTGTGGTTTAAATCCAAGCCAGTGGAATCAAGGATCGTATTGTTCTCGTTGCCGGGAATGCTCTCCCTTCTTTTTCTCGTATGTTTGTGTCTGCTTTGGTTCACCAATCTGAGTGGAACTATCTGTCGGCTGCTGATCGCTTGGGGCGTAAGTGGTTTCTCTCTCTCTCTCTCTCTCTGTCTGTCTGTCTGTCTGTGAGAAAGTGGGGTTTGTCATGGCGCACTGGCAGTCGGAAAGAAAACTGTCGTTTGAGACAGTGCATGCCTCCCCCAATATAGCTGGTCTTAAAGCGTTGTTCGAACTACACCATCCCATTCATGTTGCATATAGCCCAGCAGACCGCAGAGGGTCATATCAGGGCTGTCATCTCGTTGAAGTCAACTCTCAACATAGGTTGAGACATTATATTTTCATGATCTCCTTCTTCTGAGACATTATATGTGTATAAACGAACTCGGTGTGCAGAAGGACAAGGCAGAAAGACGGAGCATAAAGTAGGGACAAGTAGCTCAAGGCATTGTAGAGGAATAGGGGAGGGTAAGGAGAAGTGGGCAGTGTAGTGGAGAAGGACACAGTAAGGGAGGCGTGTGTACAAGACCTGGAGAAGCAAGAGGACAAGACAGGAGCCGAACGAACGCATCTTCGGACACTAGGACGGCAGCGGCATGCTTACGTTAGAGAACGCATGTATCTTTTACCCAGCAGGGCTGTGATGCAAGCCGTTGCCACGGCAACCAGGTAATGATAAATCAGGGATGGTGGAAAGGGGGGGGGGGGGGGGGTTCCACGTGGGAACAAAGAGAAGGAGCAGGTAACTTGTTGTAGTACAGCTGCGTACTATTTCATAGCGGTTATGGGTATTTCCCATCTCAGACAGGAAAGTCTCGGCCTTTTCCTCCCCGCCCCCCCCCCCCCCTCTCCCCCCACCATTCCTGTTGCCGCCATTCCCTCCTCTCTCCAGCCTCCCTGCCCGCCCCATTCTGCGTGTCTGCGTCTATAGTTTACTTCTTCTGCCCATTTTCACCTCCTCATCCCTTTATTTTATTAGTTTTTTTTTTTTTTCATGATCTCCTTCTGAGGCCGTTTATAGTGTACGCACCTTACACAGTCGATTTTTCAGCTTATTGAACATCATAGAAGGGGCAAAGAGATAAGACATACATTTCTGGTTATACTCAGCAAACTTGAG
Organism: Conus canariensis; assembly: GCA_033310375.1. Lineage (NCBI taxonomy): Eukaryota > Metazoa > Mollusca > Gastropoda > Neogastropoda > Conidae > Conus > Conus canariensis. Next base: position 32,943,305 of record CM065721.1, on the reverse strand, counting down.
AGAGAAAGGGAGAGAGAAACAGAGAGAGAGAGAGTTTTACTGTACTCACACAAGCTCACATACACGCACGCATGTGTACAGAGGTGTGTCTGTGTGCACACACGCACACACACATACACACACACACACACACACACACACACACACACACACACACACGCACACATGCATGTGTACAGAGGTGTGTCTGTGTGCGCACACGCACACACACACACACACACACACACACACACACACACACACACACACACACACACACACACACTGGAAGAGCGACAAAAAACAGAGTTAGATAAACTGTATGCAACCGGAGTTGTTAGTGGGACAGGTTTGGGGAAGGGGGGCTAGATGTAGACAAGAGTTGCCAGCCGGTTGGGGATCTGGGGTGAAATGTGGAGGAGGGGGGAGGGATAGTGAGGGGCGGGAAGGTCGAAGGTCGCCAGGGTGATCATTAGATTGATTAGATAATAGCGTTGGACAGATGGAACTCCTCCTCCTGCTCGGGACACTCATTACTCCATCCACATAACCCCCCCCCCCCCTGCCTCCGGACACACCCAGCCCCCTCTCCTTTTTATTCCTGTCTCTTTCTCAGTCATCATGTATGTATGTGTGTGTGTGTGTGTTTGTGTGTGAAAGAGAGAGAGAGAGAGTTTGTGTGTATGTTTGTGTGTGTGTGTGTGTGTGTGTGTGTGTTGTGTGAGTATGTGTGTGTGAGAGAGAGAGAGACAGAGAGAGAGAGAGAGAGAGGTCTCTGTGTTTGTTTGTGAGTGTGTTTGTGTGTGTGAGTATGTGTGTGTGTGTGGGGGGGGGGGGGGGAGAGGGGAAAGAGAGAGACTGCACTGACCATGAAGCACCGCCAATGACCTGCCCATGCAAGCTCACCCCCAACTCCTCACCCAGCCCTCTTTCTCTCCATTATCCATTTCTCTGACCACTGTTAGTACCAACCCCCTCTTAAGGTAATCGGGGTACCCTTCCCCACACCCAGTACCCTTCCCCACACCGGGGACCCCACCCTCCTCTTCTCCTTCCAAACACTACTGTATATGGTGTGTGTGTGTGTGTGTGTGTGTGTGTGTGTGTGTGTGTGTGTGTGGGAAGAGAGGAGAGAGAGAGAGAGAGGAGCTCTCAGGGAATGATGATTAGGATCACAGTTATGATAGATCTGCACTGCTTAAGAAGCCATGGCTTCAGCTTGCCCCCACCAAACCCTTACTTTTCCCCCTTCATCCCACACCCCTCCCCTTTTCCCTTTGCTCTCTTGTACATCTCCTCTCCCTGCCCCACCCTCCTTCCCTCACCTCCCCCATGCAACTCCATAATTACTTCAACTCCTTTCCCCCTCCCTCTTCCCCATCACTCCTGTCCCCCCCCCCCCCCCCACCACCACCCCCACTTCCACCTCCCACAAAGCCTGGCTTCCTTTCATGGCTCTTATCTGGCCCCACCTCTCCTCTTTGATCTGCTACTATATGGAACCAGTTGGAGCATGGTGATGCCTCCCTGGCAACACTGAAATGGATACAACTTCATAGGGACCCAAATTGATGTAGGAAGTCATGAATTAATCACCACTTCAAAATAATACTATGGAGCAGCTTTAAGATAGGCCAAGTACTGTTTCTCTCTCTCTCTCCACTTCTTCCTCATTTTTTTCTCTTATATCGTTGTCTTCCCTTCTGTTTCTCTCTCTGTCTTTTGTCTTGTTTTCTGTCTGTCTGTCTGTCTCTCTCTCTTTCCTTTCAGAAACTTGTTTTTTGTTGTAGTTGATACCTGAAAGCCTGTTTGGAAAGCTACATGTATTCTCATACCCAAGAATACAGACATAACGTTTGTAGTATCAGAAAGTGTTTCTGCTGGTAGTTTTAAATCATCATTGTTTTCAACATGGCTGTATTCTGTATATTTCTGTCTTGTATTTATGAAAAAAATAAGAACTTGTCTTGACGATTTGGATGAAAAAAAAAAGTGTTAGAAAACTTAGTGTTCCTCTTATTACTGACTCACTGATTGATTTCTATAACCTTTGTATTGACAACATTCATTTCTCTTTTATTCTGTAGCATGCCAAAGCAATACCACTCTTGAAATCATGAGATAATACTGATCCTTCAAATTATAGACCTGTTTCACTTGTATCTGGTCTTTCAAAGCCACATGTAAAGTATAGTGATAAATGATTTGTGGATTATATCTCTAAATACAACTTGTTTCATTCTAGCTAGTCCTGATTTAGAGCAAACCACTCTTACCACAGAGCACTGATAAATCTTTTTGATGAATTGTTTGTGAATATAGAGTATTGAATATGCTCATGGGTTCATTCTATTAACTTTGAAATGCATTTGATGTTAAAGACCATCCCCTTCCACTGCCAGGACCCCCCCCCCCCCCCCTCCTACTCCATCCCACTTCCACCCCCACCCTCCAAATGAAGCATCACACCAACAGCACTTACATTTATGGTTTTGATAGGAGTGCGAAAGACTGGGGGTGTTCTTCAGAAAGGACGTATAATATGGCTCAATTAGCATGCAACCTAAAGACTGAAATAAGTTTACTCCTCATGTTGAAGTGTTAAACAGTAAGGCCTCTATGTAAAGACTGTCAAATAAAGACCCCTTTGTCTTGGTGCTTCTGCTCTTCCTTCAGGAGGGGGACTCTCACTCCCACTAGCTACACCACTAAGCAGTTATCAGTTGGGAGGGGGGGGGGGGGGGGACAATGGGAGGGTGAAGTAAGGGGACTGGCAAAGGAGGGGGTGGCACCTAGTACGGTGTGTCCAGCTTGTGTTGGAACAAAACAGGCATCACTGAACACCACTGAAGTGGCTTGACAGCATTGCTGTGTCTCCTTTGGCGGGTGGCCTGATAGTGGGTGCCTTGATATTGAGTGCTCCCTGTTGACTGCCAGTGGAGGACAGGACACAGAGCCTGTGTGTGGCTGTGTATGGGATGGATGGAGTGAATAGCATGGGGAGTAAGGGTGTTGAGAGGGCACGGAAGATGAGAATGGAGTACTCAGTGTGTGTGTGTGTGTGTGTGTGTGTGTGTGTGTGTGAATGAATAATGTATGTGTGCATGTGTATACATGTGTGTGTGTGTGTATGTGTGTAAATGAACAATGTGTGTGTGCATGTGTATACATGTGTGTGTGTGTGTGTGTGTGTGTGTGTGTGTGTGTGTGTGTGTTTAAAAGATTCACTTCCCAGTAAAAAGGCTGCCTTCCTCATGAGATCCAGTTTTGAAGGATGAGTTCTGGAAGTTGTTGAAGAGAGGTGCTATTGTAGTTTGCTCGGCCGGCTCTTGCCATTTTTGATGCTGAGCATGATGAAAGATTAAAGAGTTTGTCCAAAGGATCAGCCCTGGAAACATCAGTTTGGAGAGAAGATTGAGGGGTCTGTGATTCCCCTGAGTGTGTGTGTGGGTGCATGCATGTGGTGTGTGTGCATGCATGTGTGCGTGCATGCGTGCGTGTGTGTGTGTATGTGTGTGAGACTGTGTGCATGCGTGCGTGCGTGCGTGGCATGTGTGTTTGTGAAGTATGCAATCAAAAGAGAACGTGAGAGTTATGCCTTAAGAATAGAAATTGTGCGCATGTTTTAAAAGGAAATCGTTTGTTGGTTACATACATGTACACATGTACCTCAAATCTGTTTTCCTTTACTTGGCAGTGGATTTCAGCTTGATGTCACTTTGGACACATAGTTTACAGGGGTGACCTGTTTGAATTTTCAACCTGACTTCTGGAAATTTGGATCAGCTGTTACTGTCCATGTCATTGTATTATGCTTTTGGAAAAAAGTACACCAGACTGTCAGGCAGGGATACTGAGTTATTTATTGTAGAGCAAGATGTGAAGCATGTTGCTGTCAGTTTGAAAAAGATGATGCAGTATGTTCTCATTTCTGTGTGTCAACAGGTGTGGTACATGAAAACCCTCGCATCGGCCTTGATGGTGAAGGAGATGAGGGCCAGAGCATCACAGATGACAAAAACAGCATCATCTCCCCTGTCCGTTACCGCACCAGGCAACGCAGGCTTAGTGAGGTATGTGGCATAATCATCCCTCCATAGTTATCACTGTGGATGTGTGTTCATAATGGTCACTGTATGGATGTCCCTCCATAATGGTCAGTGTATGGATGTCCCTGCATAATGGTCAGTGTATGAATGTCCCTCCATAATGGTCAGTGTATGGATGTCCCTCCATAGTGGTAAGTGTATGGATGTCCCTCCATAATGGTCAGTGTATGGATGTCCCTCCATAATGGTCAGTGTATGGATGTCCCTCCATAGTGGTCAGTGTATGGATGTCCCTCCATAGTGGTCAGTGTATGGATGTCCCTCCATAGTGGTCAGTGTATGGATGTCCCTCCATAATGGTCAGTGTATGGATGTCCCTCCATAATGGTCACTGTATAGATGTCCCTCCATAATGGTCAGTGTATAGATGTCCCTCCATAATGGTCAGTGTATGGATGTCCCTCCATAGTGGTCAGTGTATGGATGTCCCTCCATAGTGGTCAGTGTATGGATGTCCCTCCATAATGGTCAGTGTATGAATGTCCCTCCATAGTGGTCAGTGTATAGATGTCCCTCCATAATGGTCACTATATAGATGTCCCTCCATAATATCAGTGTATGGATGTCCCTCCATAGTGGTCAGTGTATAGATGTCCCTCCATAATGGTCACTGTATAGATGTCCCTCCATAATGGTCACTGTATGGATGTCCCTCCATAATGGTCACTGTATAGATGTCCCTCCATAATGGTCAGTGTATGGATGTCCCTCCATAATGGTCATGTATGGGATGTCCCTCCATAGTGGACACTGTGTGGATGTCCCTCCATAATGGTCACTGTATGGATGTCCCTCCATAGTGGACACTGTGTGGATGTCCCTCTATAATGGTCATTGTGTGGATGTCCCTCCATAATGGTCACTGTGTGGATGTCCCTCCATAGTGGTCAGTGTATAAATGTCCCTCCATAGTGGTCAGTGTATAAATGTCCCTCCATAATGGTCACTGTGTGGATGTCCTTCCATAGTGGTCAGTGTATGGATGTCCCTCCATAATGGTCAGGGTATGGATGTCCCTCCATAGTGGTCAGTGTATGGATGTCCCTCCATAATGGTCAGTGTATAGATGTTACTCCATAGTGGTCAGTGTATGGATGTCCCTCCATAATGGTCACTGTATGGATGTCCCTCCATAGTGGACACTGTGTGGATGTCCCTCCATAATGGTCACTGTGTGGATGTCCCTCCATAGTGGTCACTATATAGATGTCCCTTCAGATGTCCCTCCATAGTTGTCAGTGTATGGATGTCCCTCCATTGTTGTCACTATGTAGATGTCCCTCAATAATGGTCAGTGTATGGATGTCCCTCCATAATGGTCACTGTATGGATGTCCCTCCATAGTGATCAGTGTATGGATGTCCCTGCATAGTGGTCAGTGTATAGATGTCCCTCTACAATGGTCACTGTATGGATGTCCCTCCATAATGGTCACTGTGGATGTCCCTTCATAGTGGTCAGTGTATGGATGTCCCTCCATAGTGGTCAGTGTATAGATGTCCCATAGTGGACAGTGTATGGATGTCCCTCCATAGTGGTTACAGTATGGATGTCCCTCCATAGTGGTCACTGTATAGATGTCCCTGTATAATGGTCAGTGTATGGATGTCCCTCCATAGCGGTCAGTGAATGGATGTCCCTCCATAATGGTCAGTGTATAGATGTCCATCCATAATGGTCACTATATAGAGTCCCTCAATAATGGTCAGTGTATGGATGTTCCTCCATAGCGGTCAGTGTATGGATGTCCCTCCATAATGGTCAGTGTATAGATGTCCCTCCATAATGGTCAGTGTATGGATGTCCCTCCATAGCGGTGTGTATGGATGTCCCTCCATAGCGGTGTGTATGGATGTCCCTCCATAATGGTCACTGTGTGGATGTCCCTCCATAGTGGTCACAGTATGGATGTCCCTCCATAATGGTCACTGTATGGATGTCCCTCCATAATGGTCGCTGTATGGATGTCCCTCCATAATGGTCACTGTATGGATGTCCCTCCATAATGGTCACTGTATGGATGTCCCTCCATAATGGTCACTGTATGGATGTCCCTCCATAATGGTCAGTGTATAGATGTCCCTCCATAGTGGTCAGTGTATGGATGTCCCTCCATAATGTGTCAGTGTATAGATGTCCCTCCATAATGGTCACTGTATAGATGTCCCTCCATAGTGTGTCAGTGTATGGATGTCCCTCCATAATGGTCACTGTATAGATGTCCCTCCATAGTGGGCAGTGTATGGATGTCCCTCCATAATGGTCACTGTATGGATGTCCCTCCATAATGGTCAGTGTATGGATGTCCCTCAAGAATGGTCACTATATGGATGTCCCTCAAAAATGGTCACTGTATAGATGTCCCTCAATAATGGTCATGGTATAGATGTCCCTCCATAATAGTCAGTGTATGGATGTCCCTATATAATGGTCACTGTATAGATGTTCCTCCATAGTGGTCACTGTATAGATGTCCCTCCATAATGGTCAGTGTATGAATGTCCCTCCATAGTGGTAAGTGTATGGATGTCCCTCCATAATGGTCAGTGTATAGATGGCCCTCCATAATGGTCAGTGTATGGATGTCCCTCCATAATGGTCAGTGTATATATGTCCCTCCATAGTGGTCAGTGTATAGAGATATCCCTCCATAATGATCAGTGTATAGATGTCCCTCCAAAAAAGGTCAGTGTATGGATGTCCCTCCATAGTGGTCAGTGTATGGATGTCCCTCTATAATGGTCAGTGTATGGATGTCCCTCCATAATGTGTCAGTGTATAGATATCCCTCCATCATGGTCAGTGTATGGATGTCCCTCCATAATGGTCAGTGTATAGATATCCCTCCGTAATGGTCAGTGTATGCATGTCCCTCCATAATGGTCACTGTATGGATGTCCCTCCATAATGGTCACTGTATAGATGTTCCTCCATAATGGTCACTGTATGGATGTCCCTCCATAATGGTCAGTGTATGGATGTCCCTCCATAATGGTGACTGTGTGGATGTCCCTCCATAATGATCAGTGTATGGATGTCCCTCCATAATGGTCAGTGTATAGATGTCCCTTCACTATGGTCAGTGTATAGATGTCCCTCCATAATGGTCAGTGTATGGATATCCCTCCATGATGGTCAGTGTATGGATGTCCCTCCATAATGGTCAGTGTGAGAGCTTCAGATGACTGTCTTTCTGTCTGTCTCTCTCTCTCTTTCTATCTCTGTCTCTCTCTGTGTACCTGCCTGTCTGTCTCTTCCTCTCTCTTTCTCTCTCTCTCCCTCTCTCTCTTTCTGTCTGTCTCTCACGACTTCTCTTTCTCCCGTGCTTTTTGTCTCTGTCTGTCTGTCTCTGTCTCTGCTTCTGTCTCTGTCTGTCTCTCTCTCTTTGTCTGTATGCATGTGTGTGTGTGTGAGGGGGATGTTTGTGTGTGTATCTGTGGATGCTTGTTTGTTTGTGTCTGTCTGTCTTTGTCAGTCTGTGTATGGCTTTAGGCAGACAAAGTCACAAGCCAGGATGTTTGCTGTTCAGGAGGTGACCAAGCGGCTGTCACTGCCAGCAGATATACGACTGCCAGAAAACTTCCTGGCCCGCTCCTCCATTTCCCTCAGTCCTGATGGACAGCTCAGTCGCCGATCACGCCGGAAGTCCTTGGTAAGTTCTCTCCACATTGCAGCACCTTTTGAAGATGCTGTTCCATGTTTTCTTCACCGCCCCACATTGCGTCAGAGAGAAGGTTGCATTGTCTTGCCTTACAACAAAACAGACAGTATGACGTTTATCATCATCATTGCTTCATGGTGATTACCCATTCGTTGCATATTCTGACATTTCAAAGGGTCAGGAAGTCCCCTGGTACATATCATGTGATGAACTGCATCGAAGTCTTTTTGCATGCTGTGCTCATGCAAGACTAGGCACAAGCATTTTCATGGCAGATTCCCTGAACACCTTTTGGGAGGACTTCACCTGATATGATTGTTAATGCTTCATGGAGATTGAACAAAACATTTCACTTAAGCTGAGTGAGATGCAGATCATATACAGTTTGTCTTGGATTGGTCTTTCAGAGTGTCGGGACAGACCTTGGTTGTGTGCTTTTATCATACTTTTTCTTTGGACATTGTTCTGATTTCAACTGGCTTTCTACGCTGATCAATTTTTCATGGTCGTACCAGCCGCCGTGGCGAAGTGGTTAGCGTCACGGACTCCCGGCTGGGAGGTCGTGGGTTCGAATCCCATCAGAGTCATGTGGGTTTTTCTGCCCCGACCGGCTCCTACCCAGAGTTGAGTTTGCTGCGGACTCAGTTGGGAAGACTGGGACCACACAGTCGAGTTTCATCCACTTAATGGATGTGTTTCTGAGAGTGTTGCTCAAATTTCCTGACCAACACTGCAGGTGCCTGTATCTCTCAGGCCTGGTTGACGCCAGGATATATTATGAAAGGAAGCGTAGAGTACAGTCCTGTCATGTAGTCTCAGACCAAAATGGAAATCCGTAGCATCATCTTAATCATCCCATTCTCATTGATCAGCATGAAAAAAAAAATCTCAAATTATGTGGCCCTTCATGCCCTGCTCTCATGGTGACCTCAGTTTCGATGTCCTCTCCACGTCTGTGGCCTTGGTTTGGTTCCGCCAGGGTCACTGGTATCGGCGAGTCCATGGGGGCTGTCGTTGGACGGACGTGGTGGCGCCCTCCGGAGGGAGAGCTCACTCACGCCGGCTCCGCGACTAAGCAGTTATTGTCGTCAGTAGAAAGCTTAGTAGGTGGTGTCCTGCATATGTTAGATCAGAACAGGCGCCACTGAACACCACTGAAGTGACTCGGCAGCAGTGCAGTGTCTCCTCCGGTGGGTTGCCTCTTGCGACTTGACATTGACTGCTTCCTGTGGATTGTTGGTGCCGGGGCTGTGGCGGGGCCGACCGGGCTGTGGCTGTGGACTGGGTGTCGGAATGAGCAGCGTGAGTGCACTGCCTCTGAGGTGGCGCAGAGGTTGGGACAGAAAAAAAAAAAAAAAAAATTCATGGTCGTCTGGATTCAAAACATTTATGGCTGACTGTTGGCTTTAAGGCTATCACAATAGATTATTAGGCAATCTGAGTTTCCACTGTTCCTTGTCTTCAGTCAAACACGACAGGGTAGAGGTGATGTAAGTCCATCCAGGATCACGTCTGTCTGTCTCTAGAATGTCCACCCTCCACTTCAGCCTGTTGGATGGTGCTTGGCTGGAAGTCATGGTGAGGATTATATGACCCTGACAGGAAAGCTGACAACATTTGACAGAGGGTGAAGAGAATTTCCTGTCTGCCAACCTTTGTGCCAGCTATTGCTTTTCATTCACATGTAAAAGCCTTGTTCATGTGGGCCACCTGTCTCCTCGATCACCATTCCAGTTAATTCTCACCCCACTTGTGAATAATGGTCCCAGCCATATCTTTAGCAAGTCTCATACAACACCAAAGTTATGGGACAAGGTGCAATGTAATTCTTTGTACAGACTCTTGATGAGAGTCATTGACATTGGTGACGTGGGGGAGACTTCATATTATTATGTGACCATGGGTCAATTTTTTTTATATTTTAGCATTGTTTGGCGAATGTGAGAAAGGATTTGCGATGGTTGAGTTCAGTCTTGATGTTTGTAAATGTGTGTTTTCAGTGGAATTTGAAAAGCCGAGTCTCACAGTTTCAGTTTCTCCTGTGTGTTAGCAGTGGGGTTTGGGAGGGCAGCAGAAAGTATTCTTGTGAGTGGGGTAGGAGTGGGAAGCTGAGTTCTTCAGTTTTGATTACTTGTGTTTGTGTATGCATGGGATGGAGTATGAAAGACAGGGGTATGGGTGGGATGACAGAGTCCTAGCGTTTTGATGATTTTTTGTGTGTTTGTGTTGACTGTGGGTCTTGGCAGATTAAGTTCCACAGTTTCAGTTAGTGTCCTGTATTCTGCAGTCCGAGACAAGGTTGGGGAAGGTCAAGTCCTCTTGTGTTAAGTGTATCATGTGAGTGTGTTCCCTGTTTACTAAGGGTTGGGGGAGATTGAGTTCTGCAGTTTTTTCCATGTCATATGTGTGTGTGTGTGTGTGTGTGTGTGTGTGTGTGTGTGTGTGTGTGTGTGTGTGTGCGTGCGTGCGTGCGTGCGTGCGTGCATGTGTGTGTGTGTGTGTGTGTGTGTGTGTGGTGTGAATCAGAGAGGAGGTTTCAGAAGATCAAGTCTTACAGTTCTAATTTTGGTGTGTGTGTGTGTGTGTGTGTGTGTGTGTGTGTGTGTGTGTGTGTGTGTGTGTGTGTTGCAGTCGGAGATAGGCTTTGGGAAGATCGAGTCCTACACCAAGCTGGACAAACTGGGAGAAGGGACCTATGCGACAGTATTTAAGGGCAAGAGTCGTCTGACAGACAGCCTGGTGGCCCTCAAGGAGATCCGCCTGGAGCATGAAGAGGGGGCCCCTTGCACCGCCATCAGAGAAGGTATCCAACTGTGGCATAGCACTGATGGGGAGAGGGCAAGTGCAGGGTAGAGGGGTGGGGGGAAGGGAAAGTTATGTGTGAAAGAGTGTGTGCATGATCCTGTTTGTATGAAACAGATTGAAAATGCATGTCTGTGTATGTGAGTGAGTGAGAGAGAGAGATAGAGTGAGAGTGTTAGTTTGTGTGTGTGTGTGTGTGTGTGTATGTTAGTACATGTGCATTTCTAAACATGTGACTTGCATTCTAAGACAGCAAGTTTGTATTCTTGTGCAGTGGGCTGCGACAATAGTTTTCATGCTTCGACCTAATTGAAGTTTGCACGAGAAGAAAGAGAGGGAAGTGAAAACTAAACCTGTGAATTCTCTTTGTCATAAAAGTAAACCCCCAAAAATTCAAATTAGATTCGAAAAAATAAAAGAAAAGCTTACTTCTGGTTTGCATTGACAACAAGAATGACAATATCAAACAGTGAAAGGATTGCAGTTTATACGCATTGCATTCCTTTGCTGTTTTTTTTTAAATTAAGCGTCCTTTTAGCTGGCCATCTTGACCAGCTCAACTGCATTATATTTTGTTGTGTAAGGAACATGAAGTCTCGTGGTCCCTGGATTTCTGTGGAGTAAGCTTTTTTCCAAGACCCCTTTCACATCCCCATGACCCCAGAATTACAGCCATGGTGAGCCGTTTTCCCCCAGACCCATCTATCATCCTCATAAATAATCAGTCTGAACAAGATAAAAATGTAAGGCTGATCCAGAAACCCTCACTCAAAGAATAAGGGATGAAGAAGACCAAATCGTAAAACCCTCACTCAAAGAACAGAGGATGCAGAGGAACAAATCCATAAACCTCAGATGACAGTAGGGGGTGAAGAGGAACAAATCCATAATCCTCAGATGACATGGACCAAATCCTCAAACTTTATATGATTTTTTTTTTAAGACACAGAGGATTGAATTTAGTAAACTCCCAACATGTGACTCAGATACAGAGGATCAAATTCAAGACCTCACAATTGACTCAGACACATAGCACCAACCAGGTACTTCTTCACTGGTGATTCACACGCGAGGACCAAATCCAGAAACCTTCCCACAGATGGCTCGGACGAAGAGGACTAAATGCAAAGACATCTCGACAGGTGACCGACACTTGAAGGACCAAATGCTGAAACCTCCCTGTGGTGACTTGGAGCAAGAAACCTTCTCACAGGTGACACAGACACAGAAGACCAAATCAGGAAACCACCTTACAGGTGACTCGGATACAGAAGACCAAATCTGGGAACTCCCCACAATCTAGAAACCATCCGCAGTTGACAGAAGACCAAATTCAGAACCCTCCTGACTGGTGACTCATACGCAGAGGACCAAATCTGGAAACCTTCCCACAGGTGATTCAGACACAGAAGACCAAACCAGGAAATTTCCTACCTGGTGACTCAGACACAGAGGGCCAAATCTGGGAATTACCCGCAGGTGACTCAGACACAAAGGATCAAATCCAGAAACCTCCCTGTAGGTGACTTACTTACAAGGGATCAAATCCAGAAACCTTCCTTTAGGTGGCTCTAACACAGAGGATTAAATCCAGAAACTTCAGCTCAGGTGACAGTAAGGCAGAGACGTCCAAATCCAAAACCTTCCAGTGACTTGTCAGCATAGTAATACAGATTATAAGGTATGTAAGGGACTCATAGATCCTGAGGACCTAATCCCGAAATATCAACATAGGTGACCTCTGAGACACAACAGTACAAATCCATAAACTATGTGGTAGGAGGTGAGATGAACAACTAAGGCCAAACAACAAGGTCTGTATGGAGGTCATGGCAGAATTCTATAGGAGCTGGTCTTTCCATCTACTTACAAAGTTTGAACGTAATGAAGAGGTTTTGATCATAACCCTGCATGAAATGCAGACTGTCCCAACCGTACTTGGATGTTGTGCAGTCCTGGAAAGCATGAGGAGACGGAGGCAGATCAGCAAGGAGAGGAGAGGGGGATACCTGAGAGGGTGGGAAGTGGAAGCAATTCGATCAAAAGTCACACATGACATATATAGAATTTTTATGGGGTAGCTGTTGATGGAGTAAGAGTATGGGGATCAGCCAAAAAAGGAAATGAGTTGGGAGGGGGTGGGGATTGGAAAGTTGTGCCAAGGACTGGAGAGAGGAACAATGGAGGGTGGAGCATTAAGGTGTCCCTCCAGTACTACTGTGTGGTTTATAACTCTGGGTCCTGTAAGACTGAAATGTGTACCTCCCTTGAGGTCTTGTTATGCTAGGTGAGTCTCAGTCAATTGCAAGAACTTTGTCGTTGTGCTTGCCTTTCTGGAGCAGGCTTCAAACAAAAACATCAGAGGAGAGGAGGATGAGAGGGAGTAGGTTAGAAGCAGACCTGTTTACGTGTGTGATTTCACCATATTTTGTACACGTTTGGGGAAAATACAATTAATATGATGAACTCATGAAAAACGACGACACGAAAACAAATTATAGAAACAAAGTTTTTGAGCGGTAATTGCTCTAGAGGAACGTAACCATGAGGGGGAGGGGGGAGTTGGAGGGGGCCTTTGACTTAAGAGCAACAAGTGTTGCTAAACACAGCACGCAAAATCTTGTCAGTCTCTGTCTGCTTCTTGTACAACATGCGCTGGAACATTAAAAAAACCAGCGCGAGAGGTCGAGTTTGAGTGAAAGTATGCTGACAAATCGGGTTTGAAAGTAATTTGTGTTAGAAAGAACCTACATTTACCATAGTGACTGCAGGATCAGGTGGATGCATCCCAGAAGAGGCCGGCTGTATGATAGCAGCTGAACATGAAACAATGCCCCCTCCCCCTCCCCCCCCCCCCATCCCCATCCCCAATCCCCATCCCCATATCCACCACTCCTGCAACCTCCCACTCACACCCTGCACCCCTGCTTTGACATAAATATGGAATTTTTCTCATACTCTTCGTAGAAAATATCTGATTTTTGTTGAAAAGTTCACCAACAGCAGTTTTAGGGTAAACAGATCAAGTGGGTAGGTCAGTCAGAGGTAGAGGGTTGGGATATACAGGATGTACATCAACATTGTCAGCCTTTTTCACTTGGATGTCACTTTCTTGCTTCCTCCCCTCCTCTACCCTTGATTTTTGTGTGTGCATGGTGGGGGAGGAGCTGTGAGTGAAACGTATGGAAACTGCACATATATCAACAAACTAATTCATCAGTGTCTGGGCTTGTTTTCTGTTTTACTGGTGAATTGTGTGTGTGTGTGTGTGTGTGTGTGTGTGTGTGTGTGTGTGTGTGTGTGTGTGTGCTATTGTTGTATATAAAGGTGTTATATTTCTTTCATATATTTGTTCATTTGCTAATTCATTTTTGTTGTGATTTATCATTTTTTAGACATCTTAGTTGTAGTTGAATATTTTTTTCACTTTTTAAGAAAAAGATTAATTTGTTCTGTTTTTGTTTTATTGGTTTGGATCAATTTATCAGATGCATTACAAAGTTCATGTTCTTGGTTGTTTTTTTCAGTGTCACTTCTACGAGATCTGAAACATGCCAATATTGTCACGCTCCACGATATCATCCACACTGACAAGTCGCTCACTTTGGTGTTTGAATATTTAGTAAGTGGTGGTCCTAATGTGTGTGTGTGTGTGTGTGTGTGTGTGTGTGTGTGTGTGTGTGTGTGTGTGTGCACTTTCCCAGCATATATAGTGGGTTAACCGACTGGTCACAAATGTGGATAACAGAACACATCATTTCATAAACCCTGCTTATTTTTGAATGTATATCCTGAAATATATACAGAAATATTGTTCACATAATGTAGAAGTCCACTGTAGAAATAGTTGATTTATGAAACAAAAATCAAAATTTCACAATGCAATTGCATTTCTGAAAATCTGAATATTTCAAAGTCAAAAGTTGTCCAAAACAATGTTGTTGAACATACTAGTTTTGGTTATGGTGTATAAAAAGTTGTATGAGTATTAACTTGCATATTGTCTGTAAATGACAACATTCTTAAAAATGCATCTGAAAGCTTGATTAGCCCAGTTTGAGGTTGTGAATGTGCACGCACAGTGTGTGTGTGTGTGTGTGTGTGTGTGTGTGTGTGTGTGTGTGTAGGAGAAAGACAACTGAAAGAGATAGTGAACAGTGGTATTTGGGTTGCGGGTGGGGGGGGGGGGGTGTGAGAGGAGGTGGGGAAAGGTCGGACAAGGCATTTGTGTGTGCTTGAGACAGACAAAGAGGTGAACGATAATCTTGTGTGTGTGTGTGTGTGTGTGTGTGTACGTGTGTGCGTGCGCGCACATGAAAAGACAAATGATAGTGATTATGAACAATGGTTTGTATGTGTATCTGTGTACTCATGGGCAGGAGAAAGACAAAGAAAAGTGGTAATAAACAATGGTCTGTGCACACACGTGTGTGTGCAGGAGAAAAAAAATATATGATACGTATAACGAATGGTGGTTTCTATATGTGTGTTCAGGAAAAAGACAAATTGCAGTGATAATGAACAGTGCTTTGTATGTGTGTGCAGAGAAAGACACACGGTAGTGATAATGAATGGTAATGGTCTGGTTGGGGGGTGTGTGTGTGTGTGTGTTGTGTGTGTGTGTGTTTTGTGTGCAGGAAAAAGACCTGAAGCAGTACATGGATGACTGTGGCAACATTATGAGCATGTCCAATGTCAAGGTGGGTGGCATGTGAACACACACATCACACACCACACACACACACACACACACACACACACACACACACACACACACACACTCAGAAAAACAAAGACAAACTCACATGCATGGTCACAGCATTGCAGCTGGCTTCTCATGTTATTAAGATTACAAAAAGATTATTTGTTTTATTTCAGTCAAAGGACTCAAAGGGAATCGTAGTCTGCGCTGATATTATCTCAGAAGATAAAATCTCTTCCAGCCAGGCTATCTTGAGTGGGAATTGAACTGCAGACCTTGGAACAGTGGGGTATGCAGGCACCATGTTAGCAGTATAAAATTATTTATATATCTAATGAGTTTGTGTACAGATCTTTTCTGTTTCTTTGGCTGAAAGATGTCCAACATTTTAATGTGTTTCATGAATGGGCAGTGTGTGTGTGTGTGCGCACGCGCGCACATATTGGCTCTGTGTACAGATTCTTTTGTTTCACATACTGCTAGTCATACAATATTTTGGTTTTCTGAAACCAGCTGGTACCGTATGTGACCTCACACATGCTACAGAACATGAAATGGACTGTGATAGCCGTTTGCACAGATCTTCCTGTTAATCATTCAGATGTGCAATATTGTAGTGTGTAGTTTAGATTTCATAGCTCTCTGTGCAGATGTTTCTTGCTTCATGCACTGCCGGTTGTATGATATTGTCCTGTGTCTCTGAATCAGTCATGGTTCTGTGTACTCATCTTTCCGCTTGATCTTGTCGTTTGCCTCATGAGTGCCATGGGTCTGTGTGCAGATCTTCCTGTTTCAGTTACTGCGAGGGCTAAACTACTGTCACAAACGTCGTGTCTTGCATCGTGATCTCAAACCTCAGAACCTGCTCATCAATGAACGTGGCGAGCTCAAACTGGCCGACTTCGGTATGTGCCCAGCGTGCTGTGTAGGGTTCAGCACAAAATATTTGTCATCATTTGCAAGCTGGTTTTCTCTGAATCGGTTGTTCTTTGGATTGATGTGTGTCGATGCAGTACTAGATCACCCTGTTTAGGGTGTGTTTATTTTTTTCGTGGAGAGAAAGGTGGGAAAAGGGCTAGAGGAGAGGGATAACAATGAACACTTTCTTAGCAGCCATTTGTGCTAGAAAAAGCAGACTTGGCAGGATGATAGAACAGGAAACAAAAAGCAAGGTCAGGGTTATTGTAGGATCAGTGATGTGCTGTGATCTTTAATGCCACGAAAGCTATCAGTATAGGGGAGTTGGATGGGGGGGGGGGGGGGGAGAAGGCACCTCCACTACAAACCATATGTACCAAAAAAACAGGGTGAACAGATTTGTAGGCGAGTTCAGCAGGCGTTGATTTTTTTTTTCTTTCTTTTTAAAATTTTCAGCCTGGACACCCTTTGTCCTATTCTCTGGTAGCAGACTGTAAAGGACCAGATCAAACTAGTGTGGTAAACGTCAGGAGTGTCTGACTTTGGGTTTTCAGGGACAACTGCAACCTTCAAATCAACGTTTGATGTCGTACATTTGTATGGGCATGATTTCAACTAATTCATTTGATTTCTGCACAAGTTTTGGGAATGGGGATAGTGAATAAACAGGTTTTTAAAAAAAAGGTGGCAACCAGCAAACCAGAGAAGTAGAAATCTTCCCTCATCAAGAGAGATATTGTGTACATATATATTTCCGTTCTTTTGGCTGTTAAAATGTAGTCCCCTCCCCTGTCTTGTAGCCGTAATTGTGGTGAGGTCATGTCAAAGTCTTGGTGTTGGCAAGTTCATGGGGAGTTTTGCGGAAGAAGGATGTGTTAGTAGTGGTGGTTTTTATCTCTATAGATTCGCAAACTCAGGCTCAGCCACTAAGTAATAATTGTAAAGAGTAGTGGAGCGTAGTAGGTATGATCCTGGGTGTGTCGGATCACAAAATGTGCTACTCAGCATAACTGAAGTGACTTTGCAGAAGTGCAGTGTCTCTTCTAAGGAGTTACCTCTTGTTGGTTTTGTTTTGAGATGTCTCGGTGGACTGTTAGTGCTGAGACTGCAACAAGTTGAGCCTGGAAAAAGATGCCTGTAGGTGAGCCAGGTTAGGGGGCATTGGGGGTAAATGCCCTGAAAGTTAGGATCAAAGAAAAAAAATTCCGAACATACAAAAGTGTATAAATCATACCAAAAAAGTGTATTGATCTATATGAATGTAGCACAAACAAAATGAAAAAATGATAAAAGAAATATGTTCATCTGCACAGGTCTGGCCCGGGCAAAATCAATACCCACCAAGACATACTCCAATGAAGTGGTCACACTATGGTAAGTGTACAGCAGCTGTGCTTTGAGTTAGTTAACTTTTGCATGAGTGGACTAGATTCCTGTTTCCATTCAGAACCTGTGAATGATATGGACCTAATACGTGCATGCTTTGTGTGCATGCATGTGCGTGCATTGGAGAAAGAATTCCTTTTTTGTGAATGCATATTTACACAGTCACGCTTTCACACATGCACATGGATGCCTGTACATACATGCACACACATGCCAGTGTTTGATCAGAATGAAAATTTTTAGTGTAAAGGAAACATGAAAATGTGTGTGTCAGTGAGAGTGTATGTTTGTGTGAGTGTAAGTGCAGGTGGTGAGAGTATTGTCCGAACTCAATTCATTACCACTGGGTCTGATAATTGTAGTACTAACCAATCATTCAAGAGCAGATCATTAGAAAAATGTCTTTTGACTGGAACCCAAATCTGGTTAATACACTGGAAAAGGCGAAGGGGCCAGACAAGCCCTCAGGGCTGTCAGCACAGAGGATGTACTGTAGAAAAACTGCTTCAATTGGAAATGGATTAATAATAATGATAATAATAACAATAATACTGTTGATGATAATGATGATAATAGTGACGTTGATGATTTTGTGAAAAAGGATTGATGAGAATCTATCAGTTGTCGTTGTGCTTGTAACTGAGTCTGAGGATGAGGATGAGCTGACTATTGATGAGAGTGCTACGAGTGGTGTGTGTTCACAGGTACAGGCCGCCAGACGTCCTGCTGGGGTCCACGGAATACTCCACCCCCATCGACATGTGGTCAGTGGCCTGGCGTCTCTGCTCTGCCTGCTGGTCTTTGCTTTCTGTCTATTTCCTTCTATTTTTATATGGTAGTAACTTCGTAAATTGAAAAAAAACAAAGTGTTATGTGGAACTGATATTTTAAAGGAAGCATATGTACACACACACACACCACACACACACACACACACACACACACCACACACACACACACCACACACTGAAACATGCAGAGACATACAGACACACAAGTACACAGAAGTGTGGCAAACACCCATACACATGCACCCAAGCAAGCACACATGCATGCACGCACATACATACAGACACAAGTGTGTGCATACATGTGCACATGCACTCAACATACCTGTACACATGCACCTAAACACCTTCAAGATAGTTCTGTTTGGAAGTCGATGCAAGTGTTCCTCTTCTAGGAAACTGCATAGTGAGAAAAATTGGGCTCTGAAGGAGATTGGACATTCTCATAAGGCTGTCCAAAACACACTTTCAATCAGTCTTCCCACTCTCTCATCATACTCATTTTGATCCAGCCTATGTCAAATGTTTGTGGACTGAAGGGCTATTACCTCCACTTGTTTTCTTCTATTTTTTCTGCTGTTCATTTTAACAATAAGATATTCTAGGCTATGTTGATTCATCAGCGTCATCAAAAAAGTTATATTACAGTGCTGTTTGTGTTACCATCAAGTTGTCCGCAGGGTCCAGGAAAAGGATCGCTAGTAGATAATTATTGATGGGAATCTTGATCCTTTTTAGAGTTTGATTTGCATGTTTTTTGTTCTTTTGATGTTTGGTGACATATATGTCAAATTCTGGTTGATGACTTATTGTGGATTTTATTGTGCTTGACATTGTAACTTTGATATGTTCTTGATGAAAGAGGACTTTTTTGAGGGGACGAAGCACATTGTAACTTTGATATGTTCTTGATGAAAGAGGACTTTTTTGAGGGGACGAGTTTTGGATGGGAGTCAGAATATGTGGCTCTGTCAGTGGATTTCTCTCTTTTTTTTTTTTCGTATGGCCTGCTGTCTTTTATGACCAAAGAAAGACTGGAAGGCAGAAGTGTTATCCATGGTCTTTGTCCACTGTGTGTCTGTCTCAGGGGAGTGGGGTGTATCTTATAGTAGGCAGAAGTGTTGTCAATGGTCTTTGTCCTCTGTGTGTCTGTCTCAGGAGTGTGGGGTGTATCTTATAGTAGGCAGAAGTGTTGTCAATAGTCTTTGTCCTCTGTGTGTCTGTCTCAGGGGAGTGGGGTGTATCTTATAGTAGGCAGAAGTGTTGTCAATGGTCTTTGTCCACTGTGTGTCTGTCTTAGGGGTGTGGGGTGTATCTTCTACGAGATGGCATGCGGACGGCCCCTGTTTCCCGGCTCCACAGTGGAGGATGAGTTGCACCTCATCTTCAAGACCCTGGGCACACCCACCGAGGACACGCTACCCTCAATATCCCGTAACCAGGATTTCCTGGCCTACAACTTCCCCCACTATCAGGGGGAGGCCCTCATCACCATTGCCCCAAGGTGCTGTCCTTGCGTCAGCTTGTGCATGGAGCGCTGTGTGTCACAACTTTATCATGTGCTATGAAGTGATATTGTGAGGTTAGAAGCCTGCAGGTTTTGACTGTTCGTTGTCAGTGGAACATTGGAAAGAGCTAGAGGTGATTGCAGAACTTGGTTAACCAAGATAATTGTCACCAATGCATATGATGTATAGATATCAAACTGCTGAGAGCTAAGTGTTTGAAATTGAACCTTCACACACTAAGGGCGAGTGTTCCATACATCTCTGTTTCAGAGACTATCAGTGGTGGTAGAGCCGTGTCTGAGAGAAGAAACTTTTGTGTCTCAAGTTTGTGTATGTGTGTGAGAGAGAGAGAGAGATCGATCTTTTATGCCCAGTCAGTGGCATAACTTGTCAAGGTTCGTCCTTGTGCAGTCAAGCAATCCACAGGGAGCAATCAGTAGTGGGTCGTTATGAGGCAGCCTTCCACAGAAGACTCTGCACAGCCACCGAGTCGGTTCTGGGGTGTGCGGTATGCCTATCCCGCACATCAGTCTCAGGACAGCACCTTCTGCAATCCATGCTGATAACAATCGTCACTGAATCACAGAACCATCGAGCGGCAGTCCCCATAAACTTGCTCACACCATGAATATGAATGTAAAAATGAAACAGGAACTGAGGTCACCATGAGAGCAGTGCATGACAGTCGCAAAATTTGAATGTTTGTATTTGGATGATCAGTGAAGGTGAAGATGATGTTGTTTTGGTCTAAGACTACAGACAAGGCTGTACACAATGCTTCCTTTCAGTATATATCCAGATGTCAGACAGGCCTGAGAGGTTCAGTTATCTGCAGGGCTGGTCAGGAAATTGAGCAACTCTGTCAAAGATGAATCCGTGAATGACGTAAAATTTATTAGCTGTTCGGATCCAGTTTCTGTATTTGAGCCCTGCACAACACTTTCAACTCTGAGGAGGGGTCACCCGGGACTAAACATTTCGCAAAAAAAAAAAAAAAAAAAAAATGCTGCTGATAGGATTTGAACCAATCTCCCAGCCCACGGTCTGCTACCCTAACCATTGCACCACAACAGTTGGTTGGGGAAAGAAAGCTTGTTTGCATGTTTTTGTAACGAGGCTTGGCTTGGCTTGGACATACCCGAGTGTATTTAAAACGCACTTATGATCCAAGGGAAATAAATACTGTGCAGTTTATGTCTGAATTGTGTCCCTTCAGTAACATTGGTATGTGCTGAACAATGACCAGTGCCAGACCTTTTTTTTTCTTTCTTTCTTTTCCAGATTGGATTCTGATGGGCTAGATCTTCTTGCCAAATTCCTCAAGGTAATTTTATCTGTCTTGTACACACACTTGCACACACACACGCACGCACACACACACACACACACCACTCATTCTCAACACACACCACACACACACACACACACACACACACACACACACACATGCATGCATACATACTTACACACACAGATGTGGACAAGATAACACACAGAGCAAAAGAAGAAATTCATGAAAATAGCGCGTTTTGTATTTTGTGCTTGCATAAGGAAAAAGAAGTGTGTGTGTGTGTGTGTTGTGAGAGAGAGACAAAAGGATTTTCCAACTATGGTTGAAAATAACACCAAAATTTGGCCTGGAGGATCATTCTTGTGAAACGCTTAAATAAGAACCCATGGCCCAGGCCTAATTTTTAGACTTTTTTGTTGTTGACAAATTTGATGTTTGCATACGCATACATGCTGTTCATGACTCGATTTGTATTCTTTGTTCCATTATCTGATGATGACATGGTATGTGTGTCTGTGTGAGCTGCTTTGCAGTTTTTGTTCCATCATCTGACGATAATGTGATAAATATGTGTTTGTGCCTCGGTGTGCAGTACAATGCTAAGATTCGAGTCTCGGCAGCTGATGCTCTCAAACATTCTTTCTTCAACTCTCTTGGACCAGGCGTGCATATGCTGCCAGATAGTAAGTCCTCTGTCTCATTTTCTGGATGTCTGTGCTCTGGCAATGATTAGATTGTAAGCTTACCAACACTCACACACATACACACATGCCTGTAAGTTGATGTATGTGCAGATAAAATCACATGCACATGCACGCACACACATACACACATGCACCACACACACACACACACACACACACACACACACACACACACACACACACACACACACACATGCAGGACTCTGAAAAATGCCTGCTAATGAATAAACACCTTACATGAGAACCTTGTTTATGAAATTCAGGATATATGTTTTTTTCTGTCAAGAATTATTGTGAAGTGCTTTTAAAGCTCAATTTTCACAAGAAAAGTGACTTGGACTGACTGGTATTCTTGCCAAACAATTAAAAGTCTCAAAATGTTTGCCAAGACTGGAACTAAAGATGTGTGAAAGTCAGCTGATTCATAACATCAGTATTCACATGCAAATCACCCATCTTTCATCAGCTTATCTGCAAGGATGCAAAATCAGGATGGAAAAAAAATGCTCGTTATCAAACTTGAATACTGATCTTTACTTCTCTTCTTTGCAAAAGCTGAAAACAATAGCTAGGATATAAGTGACAAAAGATGTTTAAAAAAAAAAAATTTTCTGTCTCATCTTCTGTGCTACTCCCGTGGCATTATCCTCACGCTGCTCATTCTGGCCCCCATCCACAGTCACACCATGGCTTGGCATGGGCAATCCACAGGGAGAATCAGTATCAAGTCATCAGGAGGCAACCCATCAGTGGAGACGCTGTATTGCTGGCTAGTGATTTCGGTGGTGTTCAGTGATGCCTGTTCTGATCGAGGGTACCCTGGACACCACACACTAAGCCCCCTGTTGATGACAGCAACTGTACAGTGGTGAAGCCAGTGAGAGAGTCCACCTTCAGAGGGCCCCACCAAGTCCATCCAGTCACAGTCCCTATGAGCCCACCTGTACTGGCAACCGCAGCATGAACTCACCAAGGGCCAAGGCGTAGAGAGGAAATTGAAACAGGTCACCATGAGAGCAGGGCATGAAGGGCCTCAGAATTTGTGCTGATTGAGGAAGAGGAGCTTGATGAAGGTGATGCTGTGGAGGTCCATCCAGGTCTGAGACTGCAGGACAGGGTTGCACCATGTGCTTACTTTCATAAATTACCTTGGCATCAGCCAGGCCTTGGAGATTCAGACACCTGGAGTGTTAGTCAGGCAATCTGAGCAAAACTCCCAGAGGCACGTCCATGAAGTGGATGAAACTTGACTGTGGTTCCAGTCTTCCCAATTGAGACTATAGCAAGCTCAACTCTGGGTTGGAGGCTGTCATATGCCAAAAATCCCACAAATGTAGATGGCTCTGATGGGAATTGAACCCACAACCTTCCAGCTTAAAACCGACAATGCTAACCCCTGTGTCACGGCAGCTGATAGTCTCAGAAACTCTTGTCAGTGACTGAATCAACATCACAGTTGGCTGTTTTGGTCAGGAATGAAAAATTCATGTTTGAAATTAGTTCTCATGTTATATAAAATCATGTGAACAGGATTCTTCTGTTTTGTTTCTGTATGGGCTAAGGGTTTGAAGTTAGAGACCAGGTACAAGCCCAATGAAAACAGAACATTATCAACCTAAAGACAGTTTGTTGATTTATGCATAAAACAGTGTCAAGGAGGCACACTCGAACTGTATTAAGTGTAGGGAATAAACTCAGTTCCCCACTCTCACCATTGTTAGGATCATCAAATGGAATGTGCCAGCATGGAATCTGACCAGTGATCACCCTGGTAATTTTTAAAACTGATACAGCAAACACAGCAAAGACAAACAAGTCATTCAAGACCAGTAGTTCGGTCACAGCAGTCAATAAAAGTCAAGTGCATGACTGCAATGGTCCTCTTTTCCTGCCCATTCAAAGGAAAATTAAATTGGTACACAATGCAAGTTGCTGTGTTTCGTCAGTTAGCGGGTCAAATACCAGTAGCTACCAGTAAATGGAAATCCTGTTGACCCTAATGGAGGAAAAAGATTGGAGTATCCCAAAAAGGTGTTATTTGTGTTGTGAATTAATACTTACAGCACCACAAGTGTCTTGGCCATGATGATTAAGCAGGGTAACCTTTGCTCCCATGATGAAATAAATTCATGCCCATAACTCCAAACGAATGCTGCTTACAACACCACATCATCTCTGTGTTGTTATTTCTGTAAGGCGATTTGGCATCATAAGCTGCATTGGTATGGAGTTATGGATGTGTATTGATCTCATCATATGAGCAGGAGTTACCCTTCTTGTTCATTATTTACTGTTCACTGTTCCCTGCCCCATTAAGATTTCCTTTCATGATGATTAGCAAGCATGGTGATTAACAAGCTGCAGTGATGATGAATAGCAAGCATGATGATTAGCAAGCTGATTAGCAAACATGATGATTAGCAAGCTGCAGTGATGATGATTAGCAAGCTGATTAGCATGCTGCAGTGATGATGATTAGCAAGCTGATTAGCAAACATGATGATTAGCAAGCTGCAGTGACCTGTTGTCCAACTTGGAGGAAGACAGGTGGCAGGATTAGCCATGCTGTGCAACACCATCACAGCAACACAGCAGTGAACAAAGCTGACGTTGTAGCCATGCTGTGCAACACCATCACAGCAACACAGCAGTGAACAAAGCTGACATTGTAGCCATGCTGTGCAACACCATCACAGCAACACAGCAGTGAACAAAGCTGACATTGTAGCCATGCTGTGCAACACTCACAGCAACACAGCAGTGAACAAAGCTGACGTTGTAGCCATGCTGTGCAACACCATCACAGCAACACATCAGTGAACAAAGCTGACATTGTAGCCATGCTGTGCAACACCATCACAGCAACACAGCAGTGAACAAAGCTGACATGTAGCATGCTGTGCAACACTCTCACAGCACAGCAGCAGTGAACAAAGCTGACATTGTAGCTGTACTGTGCAACACCTCAGCAATGCACAGTGAACAAAGCGACATGTCAGCAGCTGCAACACATCACGACATCAGTGAACAAAGCTGACATTGTCAAGAAGACACCATCCACAACACCTTCGGTGAATTCAAGCTTGAAGCTCACTGTGTCATCATATTTTCTTTTTTGTTGTTGTTGAATTTTTGTGACGTAGTTGGCTTATCTATTGAAAGTATTGAAATCTTAGCCATTTAGAGGGGGGATGGGGGGGGGGGGGGGTAGGGTCTGGATCTGTGTATGTATAGCAAGCTGCAGTGCTGATGATGAGCAAGCTGATTAGCAAGCATGAAGATTAGCAAGCTGCAGTGGCCTGTTGTCCAAACTGGACAAAGACAGGTGGCAGGATCAGCTATGCTGTACAACACTATCTGTATCTGTAAATATGGCTGCTGTATCTGATACGTGAGTTGTAACATAGACACACACTGCAACGCCAAATGAATTAATGTGCTGTTCTCTGCTGTTGCAGCTGTCTCAGTGTTCACTGTACCA
>CM065721.1:32840476-32912976 GCA_033310375.1 Conus canariensis | reverse complement strand
TCTCTCACTCGAACACATTCATAGACTTGCACACACACCTAATTTTGCTGCAAGTTCCTTATCAAAAAGGAAGTCTGTGTACTTGGTGAATCTTTTTGTTTTGTTTTGTTTGTCTGTGTCATTGGTTTTCCAGAAGGTTCCAGTTTTCATCACTGTCCAGTGTTGAATGCATAGCTCCCAACCATCTGGAATCAAAATTTTGGAACAGGGTGGGTGGAGTTAAGATGGGGAAGTTCAGCTTTTGACTGACAGCATTTCTGAGCTCCTTGTGTTTCAGTTGAGAAATGTGTTTAAAAAGAAAATGCATTTTCCATATGTAAAATTACCAATATCCACATAACATCTTTTTAGTTTTATTCTGCTAGACTTTCTCTTTCCTCTTCAAAAATGAACCCCTGGCTCCCCCTCCCCATATGTAGTCAGCACTTTGAAATTCTGGATTTTTTTCCCACTGTATTCAGTATTTCAGGAATAATGTCAAAATCAGGGAAATCACAGGAAAATCGGGGAGGGTTTGCAGCTATGTGAGCGGTGCATTCGCTTGCCGCCTCCTCCAGGAGGTCATGCCTTCACCTGCAACTGTTGGCTTTTCTGCCTGTCAGCAAGACTATGCAAAGTCTGCATGGTAGAAAGCTGGTAAATGGCCCCATGGACAAAGCCATCAGATTCCAGTGTATGTCTATATCTAAGGGTGATTCATGATCTGTTCTACTGTGGCAGAAGTTTGGGTTCCCCAGTATGCCATTGTAGTTGTTTTGTAAAGTTGATGTTTGTTTGTTTTTTGATTCAGTATGTTGGTAAGTTATATATATATATATATGTGTGTGTGTGTGTGTGTGCTTGCGCATGCATGTCTGGACGAAAGAGAAAGGGGGGGGGGGGGGGGGTAGATGTGTGTATGAGAAGGGACGAGCATAGTCCAGGTTATTTTTTCTTTTTTCCTGTGCTACTGTTAACTTTACCTGTGGTAACATGTTCCTCCTCAACAGCCTATGCCATTGCTGCCAGCAGTGCTGGTGTTCTGTGAGGGCCCTCTTTCTAAGGTTGATGGTTTTGCCTTGCTCTGGACACCAAGCCATGTTGGGGATAAACTGTGTTTGCATCGTCTGACCTTGTTCTCTGTTTCTTTGTAGAATGAACGGAGTGTTTGCAAGAAACTGGGTCAGATTTGTTCTTGTTGCTGGTTGATAATTGATTTTGAATTGAGATCAGTTGTGTGTGTGTTCATGTGTGTGTGTGTGTGTGTTTACAACGAAAGACTATGGAATGGAGGGCACACCAACTTTTTAATGTTTGTGGGTGTGTTTGTGTGCTTGCTCCAGTGTGTAAGATAAGAGATGCATAGATCTGGAAGCTTTTCTTCCCAAGTGTAAAGACGTATCTTTTACTGTTCGTCTTGTAGTGAAGAGTCTGTCCCACTCATCTGATCTTTTAAGAGTATATGGAAGTTTTTTCATATTTTTTTCTCAAGGGATTCCTCTGATGTGTGAAAATGGACATGAAAATATTAATTGAGATCCATCATTGAAGTTTCTTTAATGTTGAAAAGAGAAAATACTGCCATACTCGCCATTTTTCATCAGTTTAAAGTGTCTGTTTATGTGTTCACTCTTCGCATTTCTGTCCTGGAATCTTCTTTAATTGGTGCTGTTTTGTATTTTTAGTTGAGCAAGAAAAACAGCATGGTGGTATGTTTTAAATGATTTTGAAGAAATATCTCTTGTACAGACGCAAGTGGAAACAAAGCTATAATGAGAAAAATATTTCTTAATTCTGCCAGACAACAAAAACACATGCCTTGTACAGTGTGTTCCAGTTCTCTACAGCTATACAAACTCCATCTTGAATCCTTTTGAACACTTCAAACTGGGGAGTCTCCATTAGCTGGTCCTCAGGCACCAGGAGGAATTACTCTGGTGGAGACAGTGGAGGAGGTAACAGGGGATGCATAGAGTTGTGTAGAAAAAGGGCTTTCAATGCACTGCGTCAAACTTCCACATTCGCAATGAACCTTTCTCGCTCAAGACATGGAGCAGCCGCGTGGTGTGTTTGCCTACTGTGCTGCGATATGTATTTTGTGAAATCAGAAAAACAGCAAATGTGATGCTCAAAACTACTATGCGTCAACATGGGCGAGAACTGTAATGTTTTGTTCTTTCTACACACGAATGTGCTGGGTTTTTTTAAGAATGTTTGTTTGTCTTTGTAAACGCATCTGCTGTTAGCAGTGTTTTTGAGAGCAAGCTTTTTTATGTATACATAAGAGTATTGTTGTTTTCTCTCTTTGTTTTTCAAAGACGGTTGTGGTCAAGCCATAGAGAAGATAGAAGTACACATAGTAAAAAATGTTTAAGGTGTGCAACAAGTGTAGCTGGTCATTTTGTCTAGAAACATGTAAAAAATGTTAGTTAAGGATTTGGTCGGTGGACATTGCCAACTGTTTTCAATAAATGAAGTAAACAGTGCCAGCACTACATTCAGAGAAGACGCCCTCCACAAACCGTTTAGAAAACCTTGTTTTAAGTTTTGAGGTGTGCTAAGAGATAAAAGTTTCCATAGAATGTGTTCAAAAGACATTTTCTTACGCAGATTACATCACTGGCATTTTCCACAGCATTTAGTGAGAAGAGTGAGTACAGAATTAAAATCTACCCATGAATCTGACTTTTTCCCCACTAACATTTTTTTGTTGTTGTTTGGGGGAGGGGGGGGGGGGGTCATCTTTCATGTCCCAACACCCCCAGCTCCTTCTTCCCTCCCCTCACAGCCCCAGCCTCAGCGTAACAACCATGCCACATATTCTAGCTCCTCCTTAACACAGCTACACCCAGATAAGTGATGTTGCAGCCCCCAGCACCACAGTCACAGGGAGCAGTCAATATTAGGTCCTCTTACTTTAATGTTTGCCCCAGAACACGGTCATGGAAGATGACATGCCACCCATTCCTCTGGAAAGTCTCCTACATATCTGTCCTTTGATCTTCTATGTGGGAGATTTTTTCTTCAAGGTCTCATAAGGTTTGGTTCTGTCTGCAAAAAGTATGTGGGTGCTTGTTTATTGGTAGAACAACGGTAAAGAGCAGTGTTTTTTGACAGTTAGACCGACAGTCTGTGCCATGAATTTTGTGCTCAGCTTTGGCACGTGGATCCTGTATAAACCACCAGGAAAACATAGAGCAGCAACAAAAGAATTTTTAAGGAAGAAAAAGCAAAAAGAAAACTGACAGGTGAAGGGGTGGGTGATAGAAACGAAAATGTCTGTTTTTAAGATCAAGAACCAAAGGTGCCTAACTTTCTGTAAAAGAGAATGTTTGCGTGGTTTAGCCTCCTTTGGATCTTTATTTTTATTCTCTTTTTTTTTTTTTTACAAAGGAGAACATGAAACCATGTACAGCATTCATTTTTTTATTATTTAATTTGAAAACAGTGTATTTTTATAACTGTATACAACTACATCATAGTAACGGCTGTACAGACAGATGGTAATTTATTGGTTTGGCTTGTATTGGAGCATATAACAGCTATATTTTATTGTTCATATGCTGGTTAATATAAAATCTCTCTAAAAAAAAAAAAGATTGATGACAGTGGAGGGATGCATGTGTCTAGAGAGAGTGTGTGTGTGTGTGTGATCATTCTTATGTCCTGACCATGTTAAGGTTTCATTCTTTTAGCAGATCCCTTGTGATGTAGGGGTGTGTATGTGTTCACGCATAGATGTTCACAACTGTAGGAAAGTTGATCAGGCAATTGGAGTTTTAACCTTTTTGAAAAAAAAAGTGTGGGTGTATGTTTTTTTTTTCAACTGCAGATTTTTCCATTTTGAAGTTTTCTGGCGTGTACTCATATTCTTTCAAAATGTCTTTTTTTGTTGTTGTTGCTTTTATAATGAGCAAAGAAAGCCTGTTTCTGTTGCTGTCTTCTTTCAGCAGCAACACTTGATGAAAGGAGAAACAAAATGGAAAACAAGGCTGTGGCTGTGCAGCCACAGGTGAACGACAGCCTTTTGATGAAAAGAAGCTCAACGAATAATTCAGAAGCTTCATTCTGCCAGTTGGTTAATCTTACTTCGTTCGTTGAACGAACTTCTTTTCATCTACAGATTACCTTCTCTTACCTGTGGGTATGCACCCAATGCCATTGACTAATTCAGCAGCTTCGGTCCATTAGTTGATTATCTTATTTGTTGATCTTTTCTTCTTTCTTTCTTTCTTTCTTTCTGCATAAGCAGGCTGGTACTTCTGCGGACACTGCCTGTATAGACAGGCAGAGGAGTTTTGTGTGTATGACTTCTTTATGCCGCCATTAAGGCAGCCATACTCCATCTATGGGGAAGATCTTTTCATTTATAGATTATCTTCTGTTACCTGTGGCTATGCAGCCAATGGCAACGAATGATTCAGGAGCTTGTTTCTATCAATATAGATTATCTTCACATATTTTATTTTATTCATCTTCTTTTCATCTGTAGACTATCTTCTCTAACTTTTGTTATGCTGCCACTACCAAACAACAACAAAAATTCTCCGCTAAAGGTCACTATGAATATTGGTTGTGTGTGGTTTTTATTCTTATTTTGTGTGTGTTTGTTTTTCTTTTTTTAGATGCTGTCTGGTCCATGTTACTGTTTGAAAATCTTGCAGTCAGTGTACAGAAACACACAACTGTAAACAAAATTATGCACTTGTATGTTTGTGTGTGTGTGCGGATAAATGCTGAGCGCATGCACTCATGAATTTTTGCCTGAGTGACTTTCAAGCAATTTTCAGATGTACATAGTTGTAAATGGTATAAGTCAGCAACAACAAAAAATACACAATGTGTAGATCTCAGACTATGCCCAGACTGCCTCAAGCACAGGCACGTGGTCAGAGCATGCAGGTTTTCTGTTATGAAATGCACCAATTGGTGTTTTTTTTCTCACTGTGTCCACATGTTCATCATCATTTATGTCATAAATGCAACTCTTACTCTGCTTTTCAGCGGTTGTTCATGGAAGATGTGGTATGAAGGTGTACATGTCTTATCAGAGAATTTTCTACCATCCCCAGCATCCCCTTTGTTCCAAGGAACACTTCATAAAAAGTCATATCAAAATGATGATCCCAGAAAAAATGCAAGGTTGTTCAAAGCATTGATGTGTTAGTGGGTGCAGAACAGCAGCAAGAAGTATGTTAGGACATGACAGTTAACTTGCAGTCTAGGAGGAGAGGTCTGGTTTGAAAAGTGCAGCATTCAGCTCAGCTAGGGAGTAAGTATACAACAGCCTTACGGAAGTTGTGCTCTTTAGTCCTGCAAGGTCTTCTGTGGGAATGCACAACAGACCTTGCAGAATGTGTAAGCTATCCGGAGATCATCAGGAACTGTGGCATGAGACCAGATTGAGTACTCCTCTCCTGTCCATCAAAACAAATGATTCTGCCTTAACTCACTATGTACTACATGAAAGCAGAGAGGAGGAAGCTTACAACCAGCATCACTGATACTAGGCATCCCAGTCTGGTCAGCAGCTTGAGGGAATCTGGCTTCCAAGGCAAGTCCTGGCTGTAGAGGTTTGAACAAGGGGGGTTGTAGGTCAACAGCCTGTGATCTCATAACAGCTCATAATTTCTGATAAGAAAAGGAACAATAGCACTGAAGGCAATAACAAAGGCAGCTGGATTTGGTCAAGTTGGAGCAAAAACTAACTGTAAATCTAAAATTTTCAATCTTAGAACTTAGCTATGAAGGCAAGATCTGTCAAAAAAAGAGAAGAAATTAAAGGCTCACCCTTAGATGCCCGAACTTTGGAGACACCCAACCACCCAGGAGATGCGAGTTCAAGTCCCATCGGTGCCAAATATATTTCTGACAGCAGAAGGGCATCAGGGAGTGGTGACCTCAATGTGGCCGTCGCAAGAGTGGAAGGCTTTGAGGTTTGAAACACTTGTCTGAAGCGGTTTCTTCTTCAAACACTTTTTGTTGTTGAGCTGTCCAAGAAGGTTCCCCCCCCCCCCCCCCCCAAATTTTGCACATGTTCAGTGTAATAATATGTAGTATTATGAGATATTGGCGCTACAGGTAGACAGAGAAGCAATGATGTCATGGTCATGTGATGTTGCCAGCAAGAACTGATAGAAATGCTGAAAAAGTGATGCTGCAGTCACTGCTTGTCAATCAGAAAATGAGGTAAACCAGGTGCTTGGGGTGGTGGTGGATCAGTGGTACAGACCTCTCTGTTTAGTGCAGTGGGGAGGTGTTGCTAAGCAGGAGTCAAAAAGGGTTGACCAGTGAGGAATGTTGAAGGTCAGTTGTTTTGACCATGTGGAAGAGAGCTGTGCTGAGAGACTTGGTCCTTGTACTGTTAAAATGTTGCTTTAAAAGTTCCACTATCAACAAATGTAGAGGTTGTTATGCGTCAGTAAACTGGTGTACTGCAGTCATTGATATAGACAGTGATGTCATCTCTTTGATTAACTCTTTTTGACCAATGGCTGTGCACAGCGGTTTTGTTTTGTGATTGTGGAATCAACGTGTGTGTCCTTGTCTGTCACTATCTCTGTGTGTGCACGCATGTTTAGTCACTTTTCGGTCGTTCAGGGTTCTTTCGATAATCTAACAGAAACAGGAATATTGGAGTAACTAAACAAAAAAAAAAAAGATTTAAGTACAAGAGAATTTTTTCTACCTAAGGAAGCAAGCTTTTGTATTTTGAGTTGACAACGACGTTGGCAGCAGCATAGGGTGGGTGGAGAACTTCAGTCAGCCCTTTCTCACTGGTGCTCAAAAATCGTTGTTTGGGGGAAAAAACACTTTTAGTTTGAATGTGTTTGATGTCTTCAAAAATCATAGAGAAAAGCTCAGCTAATTCTCTCAAAATAACAGAAAATAAGTTTAGATTCAGATAAATGCAGCAGCATACCTTTTATGACTGACATGTGGTGTGCGTATACAGCCTTTTCTAACCGACAAATTCAGTATTTTTAGAGGTATCTTTGTTGCAGCAATGCACAGATTTCAGTTCTTTTTAACAGTTTATACATTGTGGTTTCTTTTCACACAACATATGAAAGTTGTGTGTTGTGTGTGGTTGGTCATTCAACTTTTCAGAATATATATATTTGTAGAATCAAGAGTACACCACTGACCTGATCAGGATTTATAAGATGATCACCAGTAGTGCGACTGGCTTTTCGTATCTTGACTTTGCATTTTGACTGATAAGCTACTGTGTTCAGTTCAACATGTGTTCCCTCAGTTGTGAGATATAAAGGAGAGTGGTGTTCTTTTTAAGTTTTCCTTCAACTACTTGATAATTTTACAGAGCAAGATGAACAGTTTCATACGTAGATATGGCTGCTGAATCTGAGCAACACTGAAATGATTTGGACACCCCCCCCCCCCCTCCCCCCCCAAAAAAATCAATTCATCAACATGTCAAGTCAAGTTAAGCAATGATATTCTTTCTTAGAGGAACTTTGGGAACACTTTTTTTTTCACAAAAAGTCGACAACAATAAAAAGTACAACTACAATAACATGAATGTACAGTGGTCTGTTTACAACGCTTGTCTCAGTATGCAATTGGTATTTATTGAACTCAAGCTGTTGCTCCCTATACAGAAAAGAGACTGTAGCTTTAATAGTTCATACACAGTCATTTTTTTTTTTTTTATTGATTATGGCACAGGAGAACTAGGGGCTCTTTCAGTGTAGATAGTAGCTCTTGCCTTCTGGATGTTCTGTCTTAGGTATTCCTGTTTCCTGCCGTTCTATATGACTCTACCTGTTTCTAATGTATTTTTTGTTTGGTTGGTTGGTTTTTAATCAAATGTTTTTGGCCCTTGCTTCTGTTTTTGTTCTATAAAGTCTTTTGACAGGTTTTTTTTTTTTTTTTTTGTTTTTTGTATTTGGTTTGTATTTGGTCATAGTATTTATAGCATGCCAGTTTTGTTGTGATTCGGTGACTTGGTAGTGGGACCGCACACACTGTCCAGAGTGGACACTAGCTGTCCATTCTGCAGTTTCTGTTGGCCCTTATGGCTTTTTTATGTATGCTTTTTGTCTGCCCCCCCCCCCTTTTTTTTTTTTTTTTTTGTCTTCTGTGGCCAAATACATCAATTTTAGCTTCATTTCTTTTGGGGGATGGGGCCGTTGTATTTCCCCTCAAATTAGTGACAGCCCTGACAATGCCCTGTGTTGCCGACTGGGCTGTAATCAAGAAAATGAATAAATAATGTCACTGACAGGAAGGAGGATGTCAGCAACAGTCTGTAATATCTGAAATAATTAGCGCCGTTCAACCATTTCTAGTATTGTCAGGCAGTGATATATTACAGGCAGAGAACAAAACAGCATGTTAAAACATTTTTCCACCATGAACATGAGATATTCAGTTCCAGGGATATGGGGGGAGTCTTGGGGGGGGGGGGGGGGGGTGGGGGGGGGGGGGCTGACTGCAGCTGGGGTTCAGGTGCTGTTACAGTTTGTGTATCCTGCAGACGACACAGTGTAGTGCAGCCTTATTGGTCAAAGCTGGCTAATCAAAATGGAGTTTTATCGAAATCAGCCAAGGGAAGAACTGTACGTGAACTGCAATTCCTACAGTCTTCCATGGTCATTGTTGCTGCAAAGCAGAAGCTTGTGGGGTTTTTTGTTTGTTTGTCTTTTTCTTTTAATGAAAAACTGAGTTGACATGTTTCCCTGTAGTTTCCACATCCCAGGACTTCGAAACATGGAACGGAAATGAATACACTGCTTTCCACTTATCTTTTGGACCAACTACAGGACCAAAAACAATACCTTTCTTCATACTGCTTTGCCTCTGTGCAGGATAACAAATTTCTTGTGGTTTTCTTTTCCATTTCAAACTAACTCTATCAGTGATGGACTCACAGCTGCAGTTCAGAAAAAACAACAACAACAAAGCAGCCAAAAAAATGAGACGAAAGTTGTCAATGTTTATAGAATTAATTGATCAGGAGCCGTTCACCAGTGCAGCCTTTTCATTTTAATTCAAAGTTATTTTAAACATACTCGTAATATACAAGTTAAAGCTATGCCCAAATTTGGCTTTCCTTATTTTTCTAATTTTAGATATTTTATACAATTTGATTATGCTGATTTCACGAAACCAGCTAAGTACATACATGCTGTATGATGACAAACCGCTTGGTGCAAACTTCTGAACTTTCAACCCTCTCCTTCCTTTATTTGTCTTCTCTCCCATTCACATCCCTGCCCCCTCCATTAATCTTCCCTTCCTCTCACGCTTCATCTTGGAAAGCCTTTTTTTTTTTCACTAGTGAAAGAACATGTTTGTGACGTTCACAAATTGTATGAGGACTTGTTCTGTGGGTATGTTGTACAGTGAGTCAGTCTCATCATCGTGTCGTGTTTTTACAGTATGTACTTGTTCTCATCATTCTTTTCATTCAGGGGAAAGATGTGCTGGTGTTACAGTGTCTCGCTCCACTGGAGCAGACTGACTTTTCCGCTATGCCAATACAGTGCGTGTTCTGATTAGTCTTGTGGATGACTCTTTGCCATCCAGATCTAGAACATGGCATTTCTCTCATTGTACATGATTTCATTCAGTCAGTGATGTCATCTTGCGTAGTTCATGATAATAAAATGGCTACATGGTAATGTTGGGGTGGAGTGAATTTGTGTATGCATGCATACATCAGAATGTGTATGTGTGTGTGAGAGAGAGAGAGAGAGAGTGAGAGAATGCATTCAGAGCTTTCTGTGGCATTTATTATGCTCAAATGCATGTTATTCCACTTGATGTAAAAAAAACCTTCTGCTCAACGAAATAAAAAAAAAAATTTTGTTTTGCTGAGTTTGCACACCTGCTGTTCATATAGCCAGAGGGCTGTTTAAACTTACTTCCAGTTCAGCATCTTCTGCCACCATCATGTTGAAACGACCTGCTGGACCGATTAACCCTGAGGCACAAAAGAAGAAAATGAAATTAGAAGCGCAGATTCAGGTTGCTTTCTGCTGCCATGATGGGAGTACTGCTGATCCAAGTCAACAATTCTGTGTCCTCTCAACTGTCAAAAAAGCCTCTCAATTTTCAGAACTATTCCTCTCAAGTCTCTTCAGAGGTTGGCAGCTCTGTGCATTATGCATGTGTGTGTGAGAAAGGGCGAAAGCGACAAAGAGAGAAAGAATGCATATATGTATCTGTTTTTAAAAGTACACTGACCTCGCAGTTCCATATCAAGAGACATTTGTTTTTATTTTTATCAACATATATAGGCGCAACACAACGATCTACGGAAATTGTGAGGTTCACTGGAAAAAAATACTTCTCTGATGGAACTTTACATGGTGAGAACACATGTATCCACCAAGTGTAAAGTAACTTAATACAATTTTCTTTTCTGTTTTCTCACACAAGGTGCAGGCAACAGTATGAAGACCTATGGGCTATGGTCTCCCACAACACTGACATACATAATTCAATCAGTTATCAGTGTTGAACTATCAATAAGCACAAAAATGTGCAAGATGCCAGAGGATGTAATTATGCTGACGGGGTGCATATTCAAACCACAGAATCCACTTGCAATCTTCTTCTGCGTACGCAGGCTGATACTCCTGTGGACACTCCCTGTGTAGACAGACAAGTATTAATCCCATCTACCTAACAAAGGGAGTGGAGTTTTGTGTGTATGTCCGTTTTTTTTATCCCACCATTAAGGCAGCCATACTCCAACTTCAGGGAAGGTGCATGCTATGTGTAACGTGTCATCCATACCAACGGCCAAACTGGCCTTCTCTTCTGAAAGTTGGCGATGGGATTTTACGTATGCAAGATGTTATGCGTGCGTTCACACACGGAACCTCGGTTTATAGTCTCATTTGAAGGACTTTATGGGAAATTGAGTCAGAGCCAATGTTAACTCCGAGGGAAAAATCCCCCTGTAACGAAACGGCCTGATGGAGATTCAAACCCGCAACCCCAGGATCATGAGTCCGGCGCTCTACCACTGGGCTATTCCGGCCCCCTCACTTGCAATGAATCCTGCCTTCATAACAGCAATGAAATCAATGGCACTAATGAGGGGTCACCTACACATCTCTGAAAGCTAAAACAAAACTACCTTATCAGTAAACCTGATGTGCCTAAGAACAGTATGTAATGTCTGTAAACAGTGTAAGTGCTTTTCTTCCGAAACCAAGAATCTGCATTCTTGGGTAGCATTTTTTTCCCTACAAAATAGTGTCTGCATACTGTGGGAGTACCATATCCCATACTGTAGTCCTGCAAGAACATACTAGAATAAAGGCCAACAACAACTTGTACACATTATCTGTGATAAGTATATCATAATTATATGAATACAATTTTGCCCACCAAAATCATTCCTGGCAGAGATGCAAGAAGCGTTCGACCTTGCCATCTTTGTCAACAAAACTGAAAACAAATTTACTCCCATTTATGGAAAAAAGAACAGAAAAACATTTGCAGCCATCATGGAACCACCTGTAGGGGGAGAGGAAGGATGGGGAAGGGGGAGTTGCAATTTGCAGGAAGAACAGGATGTGGATAATGCTACACTCTGTTTTGAATTAAGCTTATTAACATCTCAACAAACCCAAGTAACCGTGTCCAAATCACAGCATTTGAGCAAAACTGTTAGTAACAGAGACAGCTATTATTGCAGTATTGTGTTTCTATGCAACATTCTCTCTCTCTTTCTCTTTCCAATAGCACAATCTTCAATACCAACGTCAGCATTCATCAGAGGCAGCAAAATTAGTCTTAATGCAGGAATGTTTTCATTCAAATGTAAGACCTAACTTACTTCAAAAGAGAATGTATTCATCAATAGGAAAGGAGAGAGAAAGGAGAGACGCAAGAGAAACATGCAGTCTTTATATACATGTACCAGTATTTCACTTGCAAAGCAGGCTTGAGAACGAGCTTTATATCTATCTATGTTCATTTCTTCTCACTTACTTTGATTTCAATGTAAAGCACACCATAATCTGCTGCCAAATCATTGGCCTTGTACTCATCAATTAAACACTGAGTCAAGAAGGTCTTTGTCAAAAGTGATCAGTGGCAGGGTTGCCATAGACACTGATGCTACCACATTGTTTGCACTTTGCACTGTCAAACAGCAACAAGTACCACAGCCAACGGAAAATGCTTACAGCCATCTACCAGCAAGTACCACAGCCAATGGAAAATGCTTACAGCCATCTGCCAGCAAGTACCACAGCCAATGGAAAATGCTTACAGCCATCTGCCAGCAAGTACCACAGCCAATGGAAAATGCATACAGTCATCAGCAACAAGAACCACGGCCAATGGAAAATGCTTAAACCATCACTGCCAGCAGCTTTTACCTAGGCACTGATGGCTGGGTTGGGGCAGACACTCTGCAAACCTTTTCACTTCTTTCCCCGTCCACCATGTTGCTCATCTGCCCAGCGGTGTAGCAGCGGCCAGCTTGCGGAAGTTGTTGAAGATGTCCAGGTACTGGGCCATGGTGATGGAGGGAGAGTACAGCTCATCCTGCTTGTTCTTCAGCACTGGGGGTGGGGCATCGGCCACGCTGCCGATAACCGACTGCAGCAGTTCCTTCATCAGGCCCCAGCAGTCCACCGCCACCACACAGGGACAGTACTCCACCTGAACACAGTGCACTACCATACAGGGGCGGTAATTGACCTGAACACAATATACCCCACACAGTGGCACTACTCTACCTGAACACAGTATGCTACCATATACAGAGGTAGTAAGTACTCTACCTGATTACATTGTGTCACCACTGAACACACTATACATGGGCAGTATTTCACCTGAACACAGTGTACCACCACACAAGGGCAGTACTCACACCTAAACACAGTATACCACCATACAGAGGCAGAACGAACTCCTTGAACACCATACAACACCACACAGGGGCAGTACTCTACCTGAACAGGGTATAAGTAACATTACTCTGGGCCAATCTCCCGCAAGTCCACCTGTACAAGTATACTGTAAAAATACACACACACACACACACACACCTCTCTCTCTCTCTCTCTTTTCTCTCTCTCTCTCAGTAACTCACCTCAACAATGATTCCTTTAAAACTGCCAGCCAGAGAAACAGATCCAACCTTGAGGATGAAATCACCCAGCTCATAGCGTTGACCCTTGGCTTCCATGCGGGCATTTTTACGCTGCTGATAATAGTTTTTCAGTTTGTTCATGAGCCCATCAAACAGAGTGTCTGCGGTCAGACAGAGACCTGTATCAGTGATGGCAAAACATGACGCTGGTTGCTCGCTGTTGTGCAGAATGTACACCGTCTTGGGTTGAGCTGCAACAAACACAGTTCGCATTCTATATGCACAGCTATTTTTACTCAGTTGTATTAGTAAAGAGAGAGTTTGCTACATGTTATATCAAATGGTTGATTCTATCTCAAAAGCTCAACAGCACACTGTTTGTTCAGCCTAATCACACCCAAAAAAAAAAAAAAAGGAAAAACAAACAAACAAACAAAAAATTGAGGCTTTCTTGGCAAAATGAAGTTAGACAAACGTACACACAGGTTTATAAATTGAAATGGAATTATACAATCGACTAGGAAAAAACAAAAACTTGTGATTCCTGTTAGGATATGAATATTTATGAATACTTAAGTTGCAATAAGCTGCATGCAATGACACCTTTATTCACTCAGATTGTCTTCACACATACCGATGCTGCTTTGCAGAATGGACTGGAAGATGTCGCAGTCGACACAAAAATGGCCAGCCTTCACAGCTCCAAGTAATTCAATTTGCCGCTGTAGACCTTCCACCACAGTCTGTCCGCTCTTTCCTTCTGGCACTGGGTATGAGTACACACTGCAACATCACACAATAACTTGACCACCGTAATTCATTTTGAACTAAACTGTTTGTGTGTGGTTGTACGAGTGTGTGTGAGTGTGCACACGTGTATATTGCTATAGATGTGTGTTTACAGTGAATGTGTTTGCATGTGTGAGAGAGAAAGAGAGAGTGTGTGTGTGTGTTTGTGTGTGTGTATATATATATATATGTGTGTGTGTTTGTTGTTGTTGTTGCTGCATGTGTTCACGTTATATGTGAGTGTTCTCTGTGTGTGTGTGTGCGCACACGCGACTGTATGCCTGTATGTGACTGCGAGTGCATACCTATAGTGTGTGTATATATGGTGGAAGGTAAGGTGAGGGGAAGCAGGATTGAAGAAAGTCTTTGTGTGTGTGTGTGTGTGTGTGTGTGTGTGAAGGGCTGGGAGTAGGGGTGGGGAGGGTGATGGACAGCATCAATTTGCAAAATTTTCATTTTTCTGGTCCATGCAAGAGCAGAACCACCAGTTTGT
This sequence comes from Conus canariensis, assembly GCA_033310375.1. NCBI lineage: Eukaryota > Metazoa > Mollusca > Gastropoda > Neogastropoda > Conidae > Conus > Conus canariensis. The sequence continues at coordinate 32,898,631 of CM065721.1, read as the reverse complement.
TCCGTGGTTGTCGAAGTATTTCACTTTCATAGCGCCTTGCTGATATATGCAGACAAACGTTTGACTGCCTTCTCTCATAAAAATTTTTACACGAGATATCATAATGCAAATATAGATCTGTCATCTGTTACAATATTGATGAAGTGGTCTGCGCTTCATGAATTCACTGGGGTTTTTTTTCCACTGACAACTTTTTTTTTAGTTTTAGTTTTACATTTCTGTGAGTGCTTCAAAAAGTGTTTCTGTTAGCCCTGCAGAAGTGCTCTGGTTGCAATTTAGCATTTTGTGCATGCGGCAGTCTATAAAGACGCCTTTTTTTCAGTGACCTGATTTCATGATTAAAAATAACTTCCCCTTTCAGATTTTGATAGCTCATTGAAGATTGGGTGGTAGTAGACCATATTCTGTTAATGTGCTTCAGGTTTTTGTTTCGTTTTGTTCTTTTTTTTTTTTCAGTCATTGAAGAAAAAAAATGTGTGGGGTCAACAGAAAACAATGGGGTGGGTTGATTGGTCACCGCACCCACACCTTTCTTTCTTTTGCCTTATGTAGCCTTGTGCAACTCTATTATCAAGTGGCATTATGCACTTCATGTGATGGCACTTGTCACTGTGTGCATCATGAGTAGTGCATGATTTTAAGTGTGTCATTCTTAAAAAAAATATTCATGATTTCAACCATACATGGTAGCAAGAGCACAGTCCAGTGATGTCCCTGCATGTTGAAGGTAGTTTATTTCTTTATCTGTTATAGATTCTTTTTTTTTTTCTGGCATATCTCTTTACCTTATGTGTGTGTGTGTGTGTGTGTGTGTGTGGTGTGTTCGTTTGTAAATTTTGGTTCCGATTTATAACCTTTTATCCCTGACAAAGAAGACAAGACAAATAAATCTTTAGTAATTCATAAGGTGTGTGTGTGTGTGTGTGTTGTGAGAGAGAGAGAGAGAGAGAGAGAGAGAGAGAGAGAGAGAGAGAGAGAGAGAGAGAGAGAGGAGCGTGCGTGCATATTGTGTGCGCCTGTGAGTGCGTATATGAGCGTGGGGGTGGATAATCTATCGGAGAATGTCCTCATCTGAAAGAAAAACAAATATGAAGGAAACAACCACAAACAAAAGAGAACCGAACGTTTAAAACCATACTGACCAAGTAACACCCATTGTTGACTCGTTCTTCCTGATGATCCTGAAAGACGACTGTAATTTGAATGTAAGCAATCAAAATCACATGGACGACGCCATTTTGATTAATTAAAAAATAAACTGAAACGAAAAAAAAAGAGTTATTATTAGCTTGATAACACAATTTATTTATCTACCATTTACCTATTTGTCTATTACTTATTATATATTTATTTATTTATTCATATGTTTGTGCAACCAACACCAGCTGCACGGCGACCCTTCTCTGCTCCATTAGAAGCAAGGTGGGGATTATACGCACATAAGCGGAAATAGTTTTGAATTGTTTTGAAAACAGCCAGCCTAGCGAACCGGGAAAAATGCACCAAAAAAAATAAAATAAAATAAATAAAATAAAATAAAATTAAAAAAATCGAAACACAAGCATAAAAAGTGATCAATTGAAACAAAAATATAGGATGAAAACAAAGCATAGCCGTACTAACAGACAAAATTTTCATTTTATTTACTAACAAAATTGAACATTTACGGGATAAATTATCTATTCTTCTTCTTCCTGTTAGGTGTCCACGGTCATCACTTTGACCATTCTGACACCGTAGTGAGGAGGAGCGCAGCAGGATGGATAAAAAAAAAAAAGAGGGGGGGGGGGGTAATGGGGTGTAGGGTGTGTGTGGGAATGGCGGGCTCATGGGGGTGGGGGAAGCCATCAGCTGTTTCAGGCATCAGGACCAGGCCTTTCCGGCTACCGAAGCGGCCCCCGGGGTCAAGCCCCGACCGGCAGAGCCCTAGTCCCTCGCTTGCCTTACTTTGGCTGACGGTGGGGCCGGGCTGTTAGGACGTTCGGGTCACCCTTGAGACAAAGGCCTCAAGGGAGGGAGCGGTGACTGCGGCACCTGGGAGTGAGTTCCACTCTCTGATGGTACGTGGCAGGAATGTGTGTTTCCGGTAGTCAGTGCGGCATGATAGAATTCTGTACGCTTGGTTATGGCCTCTCCCTCTTCTGTTCTTTGGTATGAGGTTGTTCGTCTCAACTTTGGCCAGGTTGTGACGGATCTTGTAGAGCATGGCGAGTCTAGCTGTTTTCCTTCGTTGTTGCTGTTTGGGCCACTTTAGTTGCTCCAACATATTTCCGACGCTTGAGGTGTTCCTGTGTCTGTTCAAGACAAACCTCGCCGCTCTGTTTTGTACTTCCTCGAGCTTGCTGATACCATTTTTTTGGTGGGGGCCCCATACAGTGGAGGCGTACTCTAGGATGGGCCTGACGAGGGATTTGTAAGCTCTTTCTTTAATGGAGGTGGAGCCGATCTTCAGGTTCCTGCGAAGGAATCCCAGCGTGCGGTTGGCCTTTGCAGCTACTGCATCAATATGTGCATCCCAGCTGCCGTTGCTCTGTACCGTCACTCCAAGGTACTTCGTGGAACTGACAGTCTCCAGTGTGTGGCCGTGCAGGGTATAGGAGCTCTCCCTTAACGTTCTGCTTCGCGTCATGTTGAGGACGTTGCACTTCTTTGGGTGGAACGACATGTCCCACTGGCTTTCCCAGTCTTCCAGTCGGTGCAAGTCCTCTTGTAGGATGCCCTGATCCTCGGATGACTTGATGTTTCTGTGGAGAAGGGTATCGTCTGCAAAAAGGCGGCTGTCTGATTCCACCTTCTCAGGAAGGTCGTTAATATATGTGAGGAACAGAGACGGCCCGACGACAGAGCCCTGCGGTACTCCAGACTTCACCTGGATGAAGTCTGACGATGCCCCATCCACAACCACAGCCTGACGACGGTCTTGGAGTAGGCTTCTAAGCCATGTGTTCATCTGGCCCCTGACCCCGTAGTGCCTCAGTTTATGACAGAGAAGACTGTGACTGACCTTGTCAAAGGCCTTCGCGAAGTCCATTACGATCACGTCACTTTGAAGGCCCCTTTCCATGGTCTCCGTCATTTGTTCACTAAACTCGAGGAGTTGTGTTTCGCAGGAGCGATGCTTGCGGAATCCGTGTTGGCGAGGGCTCAGGATCTGGTTTGTCTCTAGGTGTTTCATCAGGTGGCTCACCACAATGTGCTCCATCACTTTGCACGGGACACTGGTCAGCGAAACAGGCCTATTACCTTCACAAGAGCACTAAAATACCAACACCTTCAAAAATTCGTGTTGACCAATTGAAATACTAGAAAGACCTACAGTATGAGTATGACGAATAATCCACAGCTTATTACCAACGACTTTTAGTCCCTGTTTTCCTGACACCTCCCCCCCCCCCCCGCCCACCACACACACACACACAAAACACACACACACACACACCCTCTCCACTTCACCATTCACAGAAAGTCTACTTCCAAGTGTCTCTTTTGTTTTCTTATTTCCCTCACCTCCCCCCCCCCCCCCCCCCCTCCTACCGATTGAAGCTGTTCACCCTAACAGCCGCTAACCACTACCTTCCCCGCACCTTGCACCACCTGCTTACCGCAAGAATATCCACAGTTTACATGCAATGTCATAATAGCAGTGAAATTGTGGCGAACGTTCAATGGCACAAGAGAAAAGATGTGCAAGAAGTAAAAACTCATTGCAAAATTTACAACTAATTACTTTTCACTATTAACACTACCACAATGACAACATGTGAGTATACCAATGTGCCCGTTTAAGCTGCAGTTGGTGTGTTTGGTTAAAAAGAAAAGGCAAAAGAAAGAAAACGAAAGGGAAAGAAAAAAAGGAAGGAAAGTTAGAACAGCATCAGTAATTGTAACTTCGAGCGTCGCAGAAGACTTGTACCTAATCTCATGAATACAAAATTTGGAATGAAGCATGCGCAGAACCCCAAATTCAATTTCCGGAACATTTGCCGCTGAACACAGTGTTCACGTTTTCTGTCCGAAGGCCAAGCTTGTGCGACGGAAAGTTCAACGCAACTTTATCATTATGGCGGTAAGTATACCTCAGGTGGTCTAACACTTACATTTATTTCAATGTTTGATTCATCTCTTTTCCTTCAATTTGTCCATTACTTGATAGTTCTATAGTTTGTGAAAAACCGCGCCGGCTGCAGCATGGCGTTGGCAAGATACGCCTTTTGTGTGAATTGATGAGGGTGATGGTCTTGATGAGGGTGATGGTCTATTCGGTAAAATTGATAAATTTTAGAGTGTAACGATATGAAATTAGAATTTCTGCACTATTTCTGTCGAACTTTCTATGACTAAAGAAAAACTTACGTGCAGGGCTCTGCTCGCGGGGGATGCTGAAGTGAGGCATGGTCACCGTAGGTAGCGGCAGCTAAAATGTTTGAAATGAGAAATTATTTACTTTTTTTTAATATTCTTATACAGCTCCACGAAACAAAGATTTCAAGCTAATAAGTAAGTGAATCTTTATTAGGTCCAGAGTTATGGCCTTTTAAAGATACCGGGTGGCGAAAATGATCCCAAAGTGGCCCATTTTTCACCACTCTAAAATCACGTTTTGCTTTCACTAACCAATCCAGTCGTAATAGGATAACATATACAATACCTAGTAAAGATGTGTTACAAATTTCAAGCTAAATTTCCGTTATTCAAAAAAAAAAAAGAAAAAGTGTGTCAAAATTTCAAATGATTATGATTTGAAAATGGCACTAAAATTTCAGAATAATATGACCAGCGGCCATGGTGAAGTGGTTAGCATTATGGACTCCTGGCTGGGAGGTTGTGGGTTTGATTCCCCTAAGACTCATTTGGGATTTCTGCCCCGACTGGCTCCTAACAATAATAATAATAATAATAATGACAATTTCTGTAGTGCCTATCCTAACAATGTAGGCTACAGGGTGTTTTACAAGTTTTAAAGATTCAGCATCTAGAAAATATAAGCAGGACACACATGCACGCACGCACGCACGCAATTCTGGGTTGAGTCATAAACACAAACACACACACATACACTGGAACATAATGTTGCATACATAAACACACTGTATAACATGGCGAACAGCTCATTTGTACAGGAGCAAAGATGCAAGTGACATGCAGTAATTTAGTACTATTTCAGGTGGTATCCTGCAACTAGCGTTTGAACAGATACGTTTTAAGTGCAGACTTGAAAGTCAGGAAGGAAGGGGCATGACGTAGATGGACAGGTAGTGAATTCCAGAGTATTGCTGCAGAAAATGAGAATGCTCTAGAACCGTGCTGCTTTTGGTTATATGAGGGATTTTTAAAAATTCGGTTATCAGAGGAAGAACGGAGGGACGGGTCGGAACATATATTTCGAAATGATCAGAGAGGTATGTAGGCGCTTCACCTTTGATAATCTTATAACATAGACATGCCGACTTATACTGAATTCTGTGCTTGATTTTTAGCCAGAGTTGAGTTTGCTACGGAGTGGATTGGGAAGACTGGGACCACACAGTAGAGTTTTATCCACTTAAATGGACACCATGTGTCTCTGAGAGTGTTGCTCAAATTTCCTGACCAACACTGCAGGTCTCTGTATCTCTCTGGCCTGGTTGACACCAGGATATATAATGAAAGGAAGCGTAGAGTACAGCCCTGTCATGCAGTCTCAGACCAGAATGGAATCGGTAGCATCAACTTCATCATCCTCATTCTCATTAATCAGCATAAAAAAAGTCTCATTCTGTGGCCATTCATGCCCTGCTCTCGTGGTGACCTCAGTTTCGATGTCCTCTGCATGTCCGTGCGTGGCCTTGGTTTGACTCCGTCGGGGTCACCGGTATCAGTGAGTCCATGAGAGCTGTCATTGGACAGACATGGTGGCGCCCTCCGGAGGGAGAGCTTACTCATGCCGGCGCCGCGACTGAGCAGTTATTGTTATCAATAGGGGGCTTAGTAGGTGGTGTCCTGCGTATGTTCAATCAGAGCAGGTGCCACTGAACACCACCATAGTGACTCGGCAGCAGTGCAGTGTGTCCTCCGGTAGGTTGCCTCTTAACTTGACATTGACTGCTCCCTGTAGACTGCCGGTGCGGAGCTGCAGCAGGACTGGCCAGGCTGTGGCTGGGGACAGGGTGTCGGAATGAACGGCGTGGGTGCACTGCTACTGAGGTGGCTCAGAAGATGTGCCACACACACAAAAAATTTGGAGCAATACCATCGAAGAATGTCGGTATAGATCTGGAATTTGACTCTCCTATATATATATATATATGTATTTCGGCACTGATTTTTTCTCACCAATCTGAATTTATTTTCAAGATTATAAACAGTCTTCAAACTTCACGTAAATGCCAGTCAATCAGGTGCAGTCATGAGCAATGTCATATGCATTGATAAGGCTAGAAGAAACATAACTTTTGAACCGTTGTAACAGATTTCAGTGAAATTTTGGCATATGGAAGATAGGGCAGTGCTTCTTATTTAATTTAACATAAGTATACAGTCCATGTTATGGAATGTGATCATTTTATACATTTTTATTACTGAGCATTTCAATGTGTGACATGCTTACACATGCACTTGACGCACTGCATAGTCCATAGCTCACAAACTACAACAATACAAAAGCAGTCCTAACTTTGTTTTGACTCGGAATGCTTTGTATCCCATTATCCAAAGAGATAAATTTACATGTTAAAAGTAGCTTTGAAATTTCAGTAGAAGCCGGTTTACACCAAGTACAGAGATCAGATGGGCAATGTGAAATACCTAAACATGGTTAGAAAAAATCTTTTAAACCATGTGATAGATCCAAATGAGATTTGGGTGCATGTAAGATTGTGCAGATCTCTTTTTTTTGTTTGTTTGTTTTTTAATGGAGAGCATCAAAAGAATGTGATATATGTATATATATTCATCTTTCTGTCCGTTTTTCTCTATCAGAGTGTGTGTGTGTCCGTTTTCTTTTGTTCTTGGATGGGGTGGGGATGGAGGGTACAGACATTATATATATATATATATATAATATATATATGATGGACTAATAAATTCCAAGAATAAGTACCGAGCACCATTCCAGCAACTTACAGAGCAGCCTGGTGTTGCAATGACTGCAAGAAATATTCAATTATAAACAAAGCTTGCTCTTATGTCTTAGATTGAAGAAATAGGGGGAGATAAACATACATATCTGCAGTGGTAGATAATTCTGCCTAACTAACAGTATGTGCTTGAGTGGGTGACTGGGGAAAAATAAAATAAATGCTTCTCAAAATGAGCCTTCTGCAAGCTTATAGTCTCCAAGGGGGAGACAACCTCCAATGGGGAGGAAACTCACTAACATATAACTCCTGGTCAGATACCGATATTTCGAAACCTGATTGTTTCTCCTCAGTGACCGCGGAAAGCGGTAATGAGTCTTTGAGTGTATGTTGGTGGAGGGTATTGTGGGCTGGTGTTGCGATGGATAGGTGCATACTACTTCTGAATATTGATGTCATGAGGGTGGAGGGAAGAAAGGAAGGGATTTAAAAAAGAAAAGGCGGGAAAAGGAACCCCTTAAAGGAGGGGGGGGGGGGGGGGCGGGGGTCAAATACCTGCACCAACACCAGTGCACAGGACAGAGGGAAGGGAAACTCATGTGGAGGGGGTAGTGTATCAAGTTGAAAGAAAACCAGATGTAGAAAAGGGGAGGATAGGTCCCAGTAAGGTGTGGATTGATGTGGAAGATGGAGAGAGTGGGGGGAGAGGAGAAGGGGGGGGGGCGGCGGTAGCTTGTATATGAAGTGAATAGTGGGTGGTATGGTAGTGTGTGTTCGTAGAGGATATTGCCAGCTGGTGTCAGGGTGGTGGATAGGTAGGTATATTCTACTTTTGAATGTTGATGCCATGAGGGTGGAGGCTGGCAGTGGATGAATGTAAGTTGATCATGCAGAATTTATGAGAAATAAGTGCGCTCATACAAAGCTGAACTGTATGAAAACTTGTTTGTTCACACACACACACGCACACGCACACACACACACACACACACACACACACACACACACCTCCTTGACAGCTTCTTGTGTGTACTCAAACATAGATCTGAAATCTCGGTCACAGTTCAATAATTTGATTAACTTACCATCACACACAACCACAACCATCACAAAATAGCCATGATATTGTTGACACTTTCAGTAAATTTACTACCACAGATTTGAATGTCAAAGAAAAACAGGTTATTGTAGTTAAGAACAAGGATGAACATTGAAGGGCTACATAATCAGAAAGTTTTCTTTATAAATGTCTGATAATTATTCAGTGCCACAGAGTTCATTTTAAAAGGGCTTGACAAACTTGGTTGCTCTAGGCAAGTGCAAAAGCAGGTGAGTGTGCAAATGTATAAACTGAATAGCCCATCAAGTAGCTTGATAATTTGCTGTCTTCACAGGTCTTTTTCTCTTAGAACATAGTGCTGTTATTTTGATCTGAGATGGTTTTGACTTCATAATTTTCGTTCACTGAGCTGTGTAACTGATACAGGCATAATAATCCACTGGAACCACAGACACTTGTTGTTCTTTGTTGTGCTGTAGCTTCATTTCATTTCAGTGTCATCCAGACAGCTGTGTTCAGTTACCGGTACTGTCACTTATTTTTTGAGGCAGTGAAGTAACACTAACAGGCCTGGATCGTTTGCATAGAAAAACCTGATCACATTATAACTATTAATTTATTAGTCTGGTAATAGCATTGTGGAAACAAAGCAGCTTGGGTGGTGGTGCCTGGTAACGGTGAGCTTTGTTTGCTTTAAATTTCAGTGTTTCCTACCTGTTGGAGAAAACAAAAGTTATATGGCAGTATGTTGAAACTGGGGCTAGTGAATACTTTTGCAGGCTAGCGAATATTTGATTCTCCAATCCCAGCTGGCTAGAATAACGTTTCTAGCCCTAGCTGGCTGGAGTAACATTTCAAATTCCCCCAGCCCTGTATTGTACTCTGAGATCATGATTGATGACGCTATTGCAGACCTTGCCGATGAATCCCAAGCCCTTCCTGAATGGACTGACGGGCAAGCCAGTGATGGTGAAGCTGAAGTGGGGCATGGAATACAAGGGCTACCTGGTGTCTGTGGATGGCTACATGAACCTGCAGGTCAGTGTGTGTGTGTGTGTGTGTGTGCAAAGGCACAAGCCTTGAGCATTTTGTGCTTCTTAAATCTAGTGTGAAAACATGCAGGGTGTTTGAAATGTGTCGGTATCATATGGGGCGAAATATGAAATTACAAAAAATAATATGAAACAAGTGTGAATCTTTATTATTACTATATTGGGCACAAAAAAAAAAACAAAAAATGCTATGAAAACCGGTATAATCCTGGCTTCTTTTTTCTGCCAGTGTAAATTTTTTATTTTTTTTTGATGATTGAAAAAAAAATTCTTTGTAAGGAAAGCTAGAAGAAAGTGTTCAAGTTTACAGAAAACAAAGTCATCTGATCTGCAAGTGTGAGTTGTTGAAACCAGAAAGGAGAGGTAATTTTCATGCGATCTAAAGTATTGAAGGCTGAAACCGCAAAAATGGTGTCTGCTATAACATGTGCATATTTGCAGGGCTATCACTTTCCACTTTCCTGCTCATCAAAGATTAAAACTGGAAAAATCCTCCCACGTTGTTTGTTTCTTGTGATAGATGTATCTAGGACAAGATGTCAGAATGGTCTGGGGAAAATATTTTTACTTGGGTGCTATTTTTACCAGAAAAACAACAGCAAGATGGATTTTTGCTTACAAGCGATACAGATCTGACATATTTCAGAACATTGTTTCAAACTAACATGTTTGCAGCTTGAGAAGCTAAATTGAAACTAATTGGCTTGATCGGGGTTGATATGGATGGTACTTCCCGTTTGTGGCTGCTGTGCTCAGTTGTGACTATTTTCTTTGTCCTGGTGTGTGATGGTGAAGTCTTGGTTTATGTGAATACTCCATTGGTCCAGCACAGTCAAAAAGAGAGCATACACTGCTCTTGTAACTTTTTTACCATTAACAGCTCGCTTGGAATAGACAAGAGTTTTGTTTCCTTTAACATGACATAGCTGCAGTAAACATTGTGAATGAGCAGAGCTGCCAAGAGCTATGCTTTCGGCATAGCATGCTCTGATTTCATTTACAGTGGTATACTGCTTCCGTTGGTGATGAAAAGCTATGAAAAAAAAAAAAGCCTTCACAGACGTAACAGTGGTTTAAACAAAACTTTGACAGGATAGATCTCTAGATTGTAGATTTATGTTGTCAAAAAATGGCCAGATTCAGTAAGAGACGGATGAAAAACTGGAAGAAAAATCACAGGAGACAGTTGTAACTTTGCTACCTTGTTGATTGGTTTCGTTTTCAGCCATACTGATTTTTGTGTAGAGCAGGTCAAAAGCATGCTGTAATTAGTGAGATTTCCATCTTCTTAATCCACCATCATGTCATTTGCAAAGTAAATGTGCAACTGACAGTGCTGTTGGGTCTGACTTGTTTTCAATTTCATTGTATACAAGTGCTATGCTTAGATTTAGTATGCTGGATTTAAAATGTCGAAATGCTGCACTTTGTGTTTCTGAGACCTCAGCAGCTCTGGATAAGCTTCAAATGTGCTGGTTGATTAGAACAAGACATTCTCAGGTTGTAAAAAAAAATGAAAAGAAAAATGAGACTGATATAGTGATAATGATATCAGGGTCATTGAAATGAATTTATGAAAAAAGAAGAATTAAAAAATGTTAGAGGCAAACATATGGAAGGAGTACTGTTAAGATCAACAAGAGCTCGATGAATAGCTGAAGGAGAGAAAGTTAGCAGTTACTCTTGTAACCTAGAGAAACAACATAATTTTATTAAGAATATGGCTAGAGTCATTGATCAACGTGAATATGTTGTAACAAATCAAAAAGACAATGTTAAAGAAGTAGAACATTTTTGTAATTCACTGTATGCTGGTGCTGCTGTTGAGGATTGTGATCTTAAATATTTAGTTAAAGACATTACATGTTTAAATCAAGCTAAAGCTACTGAATTAGAAGAGAAATCTTTATAGAGGAAGTGACATCTGTCCTAAAGATGATGGGGAAAAAAAACACGATAAAAAACCCCCAAAAGTCCCGGCTCTGATGGATTGAGTGCCAATGTTTTGTTTTTTTTTGTTTAAAGATGGGTGTAAATGATGTAAGACACTAAACACAGGTTTAAGGAAAGGAAAGGAGAACTTTCTTGTGTTCAGAGAGAAGGAATCATAACATGTGTTCAAGGACAAACCATGGCAGTTCATAAAAAAAAAAACAAACCCAGACCTATTTCACTTTTGAATGTAGTTTATAAAAATGTAAAATCATTGTGTATTGCAAACAGAAAAAAAAACATGTATTACCTAAGATTGTAAGTGAAAATCAAATGGCATTGATCAAAAATATATGTATGGGTGATAATCTGAGATTGATTTTTGACACTACATCCTGTTTAGATAATTATGATCAACCTGGCCAGTTTGTAAATGTAAAGATATATATGTAAATGAATAAGCATATATAACAAAAATGAAGTCTTGCGTCATTGTGAATGGCCAAATTTCAGGCTGGTTTGAAATCAAACAAGGTTGATGACAAGGAGACCCAATTTCCCCATATTTGGTTATACTTTGTGCTCAGATATTAACCATCATGGTGAGGGAAAATCCAGATATTCAGGGACTTAAGATAAGTGATATTGAATATAAGCTTTAACGGTGTGCAGATGACAGAATTTTTATTTGCAGATGATAGAAAATCTTTAATTCTTTTCAAACTCATCTTGAAGCTCTTTTTAGATTTGACTATGCGTCAGGTCTTCATATGAATTTGGGTAAAACAAGTGCAATTTCATTTATTTGGCAAGGAAGCATGAAAAAAGCTCACAATATGGAACATTTAGAAGTAGAGCAGAATCCTACAAATTTTTTAATATTAGATATCTGGCTCACCAACGATTTAAAAAATGTGTGGAAATGAATTATGTAGAAAAGCTTGCTGATGTCAAATACTTGTAAAGATATGGGTAAAACCCCAAATAACCCCCCCCCCCCCCCCCCCCGGTAGAATCGCTGTATTTGTGATCCTCTCAAAACTAATCCATCTCTGGCTGCTTTTGCCAAATCCACCAGATGTATTTTTCCAATCATGCCAACAAATCTGTAATAAATATGTGTGGAATAAGATAGCAGACAAAATCAATGGAAAAACTGATCATAAAAGTACTATTAAAAAAAAAAAAAAAAATTTAAATGTAGGTATCGGTCTTCCAGAGTTAAAAACTTTTGTCACATCTTTCAAAGTGTCTTGGATCCTTCAAAGTGATAGATCAATGCATAAATCATTGAATGGAAAAAATATTCTACACAGTAACATACGTCAATGGTCTTCGATTGGTGAACATGGTCCAGAGATAGTTTCAAAATGTACAAAATATAACCGAGTCTTGGCAGCATTTGTGGGCTGTGCAAGGATAGTGTTGATCATCTGTTTTGGAGATGTACTTATGCTCAGCATTTCTGGGACACTTTTACTGAATCAATAACAGAGAAATGTACCAGTGCCCACAACATACGTCTAACAGGATCACTTGTTCTTTTAGGACTTGAAGCAACAATTGCTATTGATTGTGTTTCTTACTTAATGTATTTTTTACTTCATTTTTCTTTAGGCAAAACAATATAAATACATATGTAAACTGAAAGGCAGCTTCCACATGTAGCAGGTTTTCTGAAAATATTAAAATTTCAATACAAGATTGAAAAACATAACCATAACTGTGAAGATTTCCATACATATGAATCACTTGTCTCCTCCATTTAGTGATGTGATCAACTTCCGTGTAACTGGGGAGCAGTTGCTGATACTTTTTTTCTTTTTCACGACATATGACACTTTGTATGCTGTTGAGGCTTTTTTTTTAATGTTTTTTATTTTTTATCATTGTAACTCATCACTATAACTATAATGAGACTTATTCCTATAACTGTTTGAAAACAATTGACAATGTCTGCATTCTCTCAGCTCCTTAAGGTTCAACCCATTCTTTTTGTCGGTCTCTCCTTTCCTGACATGTATTTATCGGTCTGTTCACCTATGCTATGTACTCCCGGACATGCATACACTTTGATATAATTGTAATATGCATGCCTTATTGAATGATACTGTATTGTATATCACATTGTAGCCATGTAAAAAGATAGATACATGTATAAGCAATGTTTAGTCAACATTTGTCAACAGCTGGGGGGGGGGGGGGGGGGGGGAGTGGGTGGGTGTTTGCATAAGGGGTGGGGATAGGTAGGGAGGAGAAAAGAAAAAGACAGAAAAAAAGAATGTCATTTTCAAGAGCAATCGGTCCACCATGTCACTTGAACAGATCCCTGTATCTTGACCTGTCCAGATGTTAGCATTTTTTTTTTTTTAATTACCATGAAGTTCACAAAACCCTCCAGCAAACCCAAAGCCATTGTTCAGCACAAAAGGAACCTCATCATGGTGGCAAGCATATATATGCATACCGGCATCTGTAATAAACGATAGCAATGAACAAATGACATGGTTAACCTCCAGTTCGACGATTCTAGGTTCTTTTAAGCTTTTTTTCTCAGTGTTATAAACAGTTTATTGTTAACTATTAAAGCTAAGGTCACTGGTTACAGTAGAGACAAAACTTTTTTTTTTTTTTTTTCCTTATTAAACAGCTTGTATTTATGGAATTTGCATTTGTATTTCAATCGTTCATGAAACCATTGTCATGATTTCATCTGTAGCTAAGCGCTGGTGGAGGGAACTAGCAAGGTTTCAGTAAAAAAATAAAAAATAAAAAAAAATTCTTGGTGAAATTGTTCTTTTTATCTTCTAGATTTTTGTTTATGTTGCAGCTGGCGAACACAGAAGAATATGTGGACGGTGTGCTTGCTGGTAACTTGGGAGAAGTGCTGATCAGGTATGCAAAAGAATAAAAAGAAAACGGTGCCACAGAAACCTACTGATGTGTTTGGATAGGTGGTTGATTGGATAGGTGGTTGAAATCTCTTTATGTTCAGGGTCGGAAAATTGCTAGTAGAGTGAAGTATTCAGGGGTTCACATTGTGTTCAGTGGTCACTACTGGTGAAGGTTTATTGGGCTGAAGTTTAAAAATGAAGGAAAAATAAATGATCTGTTTTTCCACTTAACTCTAATGCAAAAATACCTGTATGAAATTTCATTGGCCTGTCATCAAAGTTGGGAGTATTGGTAGCATTTACTGATTGAAATAAAACCGTTTGGCTTTCCAGCCACAATAAATTCATGAATATGTTGCTGTGGAATATGATGACAGGAAAATAGGTGGAAATTCGGCCTGTAAGAAACCTGAAAAGTGTCTTCCTGGTCCAGTGAAATTTTATGTTCAGGTCAAGCCTAGAAAAATTCCCACAGGCTTTTCCAGCTGTATATGTGCTTTTGGTCATGATGTGAATTGAGCAGGTCCATTGTCTGCGCTATCTTTTCCATTGTTTTACAAGGTAACCAGGTCCTAAGAAGGATAATTCTGCATCTTTGTTTTGAATGGGGTTGCCAGTATACGGCAAACTGCTTTCATTTTTGTCGTTTTGAGAGCTCAGTTTTCTCCAGCCTTGCAAGTATTTCCTTGGATAGATTACGAAAAATTGGTTGACTTGGCTGCAGCAAAAAAGTAGTCCCTGTTCGGATTGGTCAAAACCCGATTTCGTTGTGATGAGGACCATTGTTTGAGGTATCCGCTTTGTGCTTTATAGTTTGGTATGTAGGAAGTAAGTCCTGTGTGTTGGCTTAAGGCCTTGACAATGTGGAGAAATTCAGTGAGTGAGACTGAAGCTATTTCGGTATTCTAGTCTAGCTTGAAAAGGGGAAGTGGTGTTGGTTTAATGAATATGATGATTGAGGAACAAAAATGAATTTGGAGTTAGATCATGCACATTATGGTCAGGCTGAAGTATCCCCCACCCATGAAAATTTGTAAGACCCATGACTCGTACTTTCCAGCATGGAAGTTTAATCAATTTTGAGGCATGGAAAACCTTGAGAACCAGCTTTTATTAAATTTCCGGCCTGGTCATTGAAGCCTCATTACGCCCCTGCATTTGTATTGGGGTTACATTGGAATCTGCGTTCAGCCTTGCACAAATATGAATACATCTGAAAATTTTGATCAAACAGGACTTCAGGAAATTGTTTTCCCTTTGCTGAACACTTGAGAACAGTGTTTACAGTGTAACATTCAAATGGTGCATTCATCATTGTGTGACTACAAGGCTGTCTCCACTGAAAATCATGTTTATTGAACAGGATTTCATCAACAAACTTTCCCACTTTGGAAACCATCACAGATTTTCTATCATGAAAATGATAAATAACTTTGGAACCTGCGTAAATCTAATGTGACAGAGGACAAAATGCAAATTTCGTTGAACAGGATTTCATCAGTAAGCAGTGTTCCCTCCTCTGAAGGCATCACAGTTGTGTTGACATTCATGCAAGCTCTGTGACTAAGTTTAACACAGAAAAGGCCTTTGATAAACGGATATGTACGGCCTCTTTTGAGGTATGGGGATGGATGAAGCACTGAAATCATAAAAATGGTTTAAGTTGAAAAACGCATGGACAGATAGTAAATTGAATTTCCCAGTTTGTCTTTGATTACGTACGATGGAAAATATTTAATGTTGTGTTGCATGCATGTGGGAAGTGACCAAGTTATTGGCTGGCCAGAAGCATTGTCTGCTGTCACAGACCCTTCATGATTCTGCTTTTAAAACCTTCATTTGTATTTGTGAAAACCAACATAATAGTCGGTGCAAGGGAGTATTTGATGTGTAGAGGGATTGTATTTGAACAGTTGGAAAAGTTAAGGAGAGCTGAGCTGGCATTTTCTTAAAGGATGTTGCAAGTTTTGGGAAAAATAGAATGTATGACTAATGTTTGGGGAATTTGACAAGTGTTAACCATATGCAACACATGACCATTAAAATCATTGTCATATTCACATATCTAGTCACGCGCCAGCAAGCTATAAAGAATCCACATATTCTAGAATGCATTTTAATATTTTACATTTTGAGATTAGGAATTCTGTGCGAGTGGAGAGTGAAAATATGGGAAACGAGTTTTGAAACGTTATACTGGTATGAACCTTGTGCATCTTGTAATTTGTACGTTAGTATCATTTGCCAGAAATCTTATTTCTCATGTTTCTTTGCTGTCCTTAGTATTTTCTTTTATATTACAAAACCAAGCTTTTACAGGGTTCATACAGGTCTTGAAAAGTCTGGAAGAGTCAAGAAATTTGAAGTCCATTGTCCAGGCCCTGGAAAAGTCTGGAAAATCGCACTATGGCCTGGAAATTGAAGAACCAAGCACAATTGCTTGATAGTATGCATGGCTGCTTTAATTTTCAGCATCATTTAGCATTTATAATGCAAAAAAAAAAAAAAAAAAATTCCGTGCCCTCAGACGTGTTATTTTGTCTTGTGAGTTTGTGTTTATAACATCACTTTAAGACATTGCATTATGAACAAAGTCTTGAAAGTGGTATTGAAAATGCAGGTCTTGGCCTGGAAAAAGTCTGGAATTTCGAGTTGCATTTCCTCTGTGAACCCTTTTTTAATTTTTGGATAACACCATGCTGTTGTAAGGATTTTACAAGCTTTACGGATGTTTCAGGAGACCAAAGCTTGACGGTACACAGTTTAGCAGTCATTGCAAGAAATGACGTATAATTCATTTTTTGGGAGAAAACTGTTATATAATATCCCTTACTTAATTCATCAAAAGTCATCCTGATTTGTTATGATTGGCTGTGCCATTGGCAAATTTTTCTAAAATCCCATTCATCTGCCAATCTGAAAAATGATATCTATCGGTATCCTGCACATTGGTTTGAAATATTTATGCAAGAAGCAGCTTCTTGCTGTGGGGACGAGGGTAGGGTTCATAGCCTGCTGAAAGATTTTTCTTCGTTTTGTTTTCAAATTATCATGTTTCTTGACAGCAATATGGCCCCTAGTGGTTGACCGAGCTGTAAACAACATGAACTGAATTGAATGTTTTCTTATAGCAGTCACTGTGTGTGTGTGTGTGTGTGTGTTAAATCAGGAGAGTATGTTGGGTTTTTTGTTTTGTTTTTTACCCTCTTTAAATGTAAGGAATAATGTCTCCTGCCTTGTGGTAGCATGTCATCTTATCGAAGAAAGTCCTTTGTTTCAGATGCAACAATGTGATGTACATCAGAGGGGTGGAAGAAGATGACGAAGAGGGGGAGATGAGAGACTGAGCAATCCCGGCTTCTAAATTCATGCCCGTCATTTCTCGTCATTACTGGCTTCTAAATTCATGCCGGTCATCATTTCTCATCATCATTACATCTTTTGTCAGTTCAGTTTGATGTTGTATGGTTTTGTTGTTTCTTTTGATACTTGCAGCAAGCTTACGTACGGTATTTTGATGGAAAGTATGACCGCTGGGAAAAAGAAAAAAATGAATGTGGTCTGTGTGAGGTCAAGGCAGCAGAATTTGTGTTCAGGATATTTTCTGTTCATTGCAATGAATACAGAAATAAAATCCTGGCCATTGCTGGCCCAGAATCATAATACTAGTGCTTGTGATGAAAAAAAAAAACAGTAAGGGAAGATAAAGTAAGCCACTTGCTGGCCACTCATGTGAATTTGCATGTGTAAATTATGAAACAGCTGCCAGCCCCTGTGCATGGTAACTGTTGTCATAGCATCCCCCATCTCCGAGTTTAAATGCATACAGCAACTAATAACAGTCATCAGAGCTGCAAGTGCTATTCCTTCAGTATAGCATTTACTGATTTCTTTGACAATTTTACGCTGCTACACCTGATGGAAAATATTACGTCCAAAAACTGTAGGGGGAAAAAAAAAAGAAAAAGAAACGGTTCACAGATGTAGCAGTGGCTGGGACAGAACCCAGACAACATAGAACTTTAGACAGAATTGTTTTGTCAAAAAATGGCCAAGCTCGGTAATAGGAGAATGGAAAAGTAGGAAAATCCCCAGAGACATCATGATTTTGCCGCCTTATGATTGGTTGCATTGTTGACCATTTTGATTTTTTTGTAGGTCAAGTCAAAATCGTGTGATAACCATGTTGCATGCAAAGCGAAGTGCGACTTAAAGTGCCATTGAGTCTGACTTGTTGCATAGTATTGTGCTTTTGAGATTTTGGCAGTTCTTGATCATTCAGTTGTTTTTTTTTTAGTGTGTGCGCTTTTTTAAAAAATAATTTCTTTATGACAAAAGTTTGTCTCATGTTGTAAAATTTTACCCATATATCACATATTTCAACATCAAAATTTTCACCTCATTGGACGCTTTGTCAGTGGCTTTGACAGAAAGTTTCAAAGCATTGCAGCTATGATGCCACATTTCTGTCTGAAAATGAAAACTGCATCGAACTACAGGTTAATGGCTAAATGGTTGAACCTTTTGCATCCATTGGAATTTGCTAGTTGCTTGCTGACAAAATTTACAGAAAAACAGCAGGATTGCATCTGAATTTTCCCTTTTAACCTTCATGAAAAAAAAATCAAGGAAAGTACAAATTAGTGAAAAGAAACAAAAAAAAAAAAAAAAAAAAAAAAAAAAAACCATGAAAAGGGCAGATGTTTCTGCCTCCAGAGGGGAGACCTACTGTTCATTCTCTCATTTCCTTGTTTTATGACTGAGCAAAATAGAAAAGAAATTAGGCTACAAGTGATTGCAGAGAGAGAGAGTGAGGGAGAGAGATACCAGCCATCTCCGTGCTATAAACTTGCAAGTAAAAAGTATAGGGGGGCATGTTAGGTTATCTGAATGTGAATGTTGGCGTATAATCAGTTTTCTAAGTCCAGATCAAAAGAATCATTAAGAGTCACGGAAGAAGGCGGGGAGGTATGTTATCTAACATGTGGATGGTGGTGCATAGATTTATCATTTTGCTGAAGCCCAGATCAAAAGAAATCGTTTGGGTCACAGAAGACAGATGCAAGGGAAATAACTTGTATTGCCGTACCCAGAGCTGCGAACCATCCAGCTTTCAGTGGAATTTCTTATGATAAAATGCAAGTCATTCTGCTTGACATAAAAAGAATTCTGTTCGCAAAAAAAACACGTTTATTCATAGAGTTTGCACATCTGCTTTTCACATAGCCAAAGAGCTGTTTGGAAACTTGAGGTTCAGCTCCTCCTACCGCCATCATGTTGAAACGACCTGCTGGACTGATCAACTTTGAGGCAGAAAAGAAGAAAATGAACAGAAGTGCATGTTCAGGTTGCTTTCTACTGTCATGATGAGAGTATTGTTGATCCCAGTCAGCAATTTGGCTTGTGAAGTGTTCAGCCGTGTCAAGTAGAACCTTACACTGTTAACAGATTTTCATTCCTCTTCGGGTCAAGACACCACAGATTGTTCTCAAGTGTAAAATGAGCCAAAGTCATAGGATGAAATTTTCTGACAGTGTGCTTCACAAATGTCAAGGAGCAACAATGTGTTGGCAGAGAGAGCCATTCCAAGAAAGCACTTGACAAAAGGAAAGAAAATGAAGTGTGTGGAATGTTATTGTTACATTTTGAGTGCGATAGTGTATTCCTCTGAACTCTAAGGAATTCCCCTCAGTTTTCAAAAATATTCCTCACAAGTCTCTTCAGAGGTTGGCAGCTCTGCATACCAGGAGGTGGTGGGCTCGATTCCCATAAGAGCCATGTATTTGTTGGATTTTTCTGGCTCCTTCACAAACGCGTATACGTGGTTGTTTGAAACGTGGTGACAGTCCTGAGATAACCTCTGCTGTTGACGGGACTATAATTTTAATCTTAATCTTAATCTGGCTCCTTCACAGACTTGAGTTTGCTATGGACTCAACTGGGACCGAGTTTCATCTGCTTGATAGATTCACCTTTGATGGTGAAATTTCTGACCGCCTAAGTTGATGCCAGGATACATAATGAGTGAGTTTTAGAAAATCTCTGTTTACATATTTTTTTCTTTTAAAAATCCAGTATCACCCCTTTTGGTTTGCTGGGCTATACAATAATGAACTGAATTGAAATGTAAGCACTTGGAAATCAAAAACGTATCACAACCCTAAAGAATACAGATTAAGTGCAAGCATTTAAAGACCATTCTGCAGATCCAGATTTCTCTTGCCTTCAAATATCCATTGCTTCCTTGCGCTAGCATGTTTGTGTACTTTCAAATAACCATCACAGCGTTGTGTGGGTTCAGTGATGTCCATGTCAGTGGTGATTTGAGTGACATCAGTCAGGTAAATTTTTACTCATTAATATGGCTTATATCAGCCAATGGTGGATTTTCATTCTTAAGCATATTACATCTTGCCGGAGTTCTTCATAGCAGAGGTGACCTTTTTTGTTCTTTTTATAACCGCAGTGTATGGGATGCAAACATTTTAACATCATATTGCATAGGTTAAAGAGAAAAGTAACTTCTCACATTTGTTTCAATTTGAGTTTTACGTAACTCCACCGGTTAACATGGACAAAAAGATTTCAAGGCAAAACATGACGTGTTTCAGGTCTTCAGGGAAGAAACCGACGTCCATTGACAATGAAAACAAAGAACAAGCAATCAATTTTCAAATTCGGCACAATGTGGACGTCAAATGAAAACGAGGCCTTCGGAAGGAGACGGTGTGAGTTAAAATAGGAATGATGATAATGATAAAGAGAACAGTAATAATAATGATGATAATAGAAATATTGAGAAAATAATAGAGGATTACTACTACTTTTGGTGATAATAATAATAGAAGTTGTATTAGTATTGGCTATACACACGGGAGGGAAGAAAGGAGAAGGGTTAGAGGATTGTTGAACAGCATATTTGTAGTGGCAACAGTGATGGCGGCGATGATAATGGTCATGATGATGGTAATACCATGATGATAATGGTATTAATGATGGTAATAGTAATCATAATAGTTATGATAATAACATGGATGAAACCACTCGTCCAGAAACCAGAATTTGAGATCGCTGTTTGTCCGGAGATCCTGAGATCATGACGTGCCGTGGTCGATTTTTTTCCCTAAACGTTTCAGTGAAACTGTCCTGTTTACTCCGTCCAATCCAGTTATTCTTTCCCAAGCTAATCATTCCTTCGTCATTTTGCTGAGAATGTGCAAATGCTGCTTCGGACAGTAGCCACAATACCATTCATTGACCCAAATGATTTAAGATACCTCTGCGATCGATGGTAGTGTTCAGAATAAGTATTGTTTTCACATGCCGTTGCATAGTAGAGGTTTCTTCCAGGAATAATACAGCCTAATCTTATGTTTATTGTGGTGAAATCAGTTTTTTTTCCCCCGTTACAAATTACTTTCAAACCCTATTCATCAGCACACTTTGACATAGACTCGTGCTCTCTCTTGCTGATTTTTTTTTCGATGTTTCTGGGCATGTTGTCAAAAATTTGACAGCCTGACATTTCGTGTGTAGAAGTTTGCAAGAGTTGTTGCTCTTTGGTCAGACCCTTCCAACATTTAGAATCCACAAGTGCAATTACTACTCAAGAATATCATCTCTACTTTTGTTCCTGATTTTTTTTTTTTTGTAAAAAGCTCGTCGTGTTTGTCATATTTTTGCAAATCATGGGGACAAAATTTGATGAAATTGTATGGGTAAATATGAATGTAGTTATATGCTCTGAAAAGAAAAGGGGGAAAAAAATTAGGAAAAAGGAAAGAAAATATATTGAAGTATTATCGCAACTATTTTGTACAAGTACATTCATTGCACTTCTGTCTGTTAATGCAAGCTGAAAGGCCACTTTCAATGGGCAATTTGTGATTCTTGGTTATTTATTGTGTGACAAAGCACCAGTTGGTTAATTTAGAAGGCAAAATGAACAAATATTGGTAATTCTGTATTTTCTAAAACATTCTGGTTTATACAACAGATTTCATCTTGCATTTGTTTCAGCAAAGCAGTCATACCCACAGATCTTGCCACTCTTATTTTTCATGCCTGATTTATGATAATCGGATTGGTATATCCATAAGCCCGCTCGTTACCCCAGTGAATATCCGTAAGCTTGTTACTCCAGTGTATTATCAAAACAACTTAAAAAAATATGTAAGGTTTATTAGAACCAGTTTCATAAAGAGTAAACAAAAATGATTACATTTGACATGAATATTTATTTTTGCTTCCACGAGAAATTAGCTTGTGCCCTGAATTTCATAATCCTATTAAATTTATTAAAACAGAGTAAATTATTAAACTACACAGAGTAAATCTATGAGCAAAGTCGCATACCTGTTACACCAATAGCCTCCACCCCACCCACATGTCACTCCCACCCCTTCCCCCTGAGAGACAGGGTTGCAGTCTTGACTTTCTGCTGGAATGAACAAGACCATACAAGTTTCAGGAAGAAGTGAAAAAAGAAAATAGTTTTCCGTACAAGGGAGATCTCACACCAGATGCACAAATTCTGGTCACCACAAATTATTTCTCGAGTTCAAACTGCAAGTTGTCTTTGTAACTTTCAGAAGTGGTAAACACAAATTATAGTTGACAAAAATTATTGCTACCTACAGTTTCTTAAATTAAGTGAACTCCGCTGCATACAGGTCAGTAACATTAACGTCAGTTTTAATGGTGTCCTTGTGGATAACATGGTAAAAAGGTCTCCAAATGCCAAGATTTTACCTAACAAAGGTGTAGAAACCCTCCAGCTTCAGGGGGTTTTGCCCTCTGACCCCTAACAAGGAGCTTTGACCCTTAACCCCGCCAGGGGACCTTAAGGCGGCCTCTTGGACCCCGACATTCTTACTTTTCATTTTTTCCTGGTTCCACCCATGTAATAAAATTAACAAAATAATAGCAACAATAACAAATTGTAATAAAAGAGCAAAAAAAAAAAAAATCAATAATAGTGATAACAATAATACTATTACTAATAATAATGATGGAAGGGAGGAAGAGGGGGAGGTCAGGAAGAACAAAGAGGAGGAGGGTACAAATTATGGGAGGGATGGAATCTAATAGGTATATGAATAGTTATGATAATATGATTATGTCCATATAGTAATGATTGCAATGATATAGGAAGCTGGAAAAGTGGTAGGTTGGAATGTAGGAAATATGTCTCATAATATTGATAATACTAGTAAATATAACGGTTGTAATGTTGCTTATAGGTTTGAATGTAGGAAATATTATAATGTCTCATAATATTGATAATACTAGGAAATATAACGGTTATTAAGTGGTAATGTTGCTTATAGCCCAGCCGAAAGCAAAGGGCCATATCAGGGCCCTCTATTATTAGCAATTATAATGGTTGAAAGGGAATTGAAAGGATAATTGAATAAAAAGCCTACAGTACTATTGGATGATGATGATGATGATAGTACCAATGATAAGGTGGAGAAGGGGGTTACTTACCTACACATACATTTTTGCAGAGAAGAGAAATTCATATAGAGGAGATTATAGTGGGAAAAAAAGGGAATGGATAGGTATCTGAATTTTTAAAAAAATAGTGGAAAGAGTGTGGTGTGAGGGGAGAGGAAGATAGCTGTAACTTGGCAAGTAGTGAGAGGTATGGCAGTGTGTGTCTGTATTGCTCGCGGATTTAGCAGGCAAATGTTGCGGTGGTGGATAGGTACATGCTACTTTTGGATGTTGATGCTATGAGGGTGAAGGGAAGGGTACAGGTAAAAATGAAAAGAAAAAAAAAGGAGGGGGGGGAGACATACCTGCATACAATACACACACACAGATTCGCACTCACTGTGTTGTTTGTAGTTAGTAATAAAAGGACACAGTAATTGTAAGCATAATGGTGGTGATAATAATATTAGTTATGTTGATAATAATGACGGTAATGATTATGAATATGATAGAGTAATAATGGTTTAAGTAATATTACTGATAGTAATAAGTGTAATACTAGTGATGATAACCATTATTGGTATTACCATTATCATTGCCACAAACGGATCGTCTAACCCAAAGTGGTAGTAATCCTTATTTATTTCTATTATTGTAACCCGCATGGTCTCCTTCCCAATGTCTATCTTGCGCAGATAATACAAATTACTCTCATACAAACACAACAAACTGAAGTAAATCAGAATGGCAGTTGTTTATTTCTCATGCAACTGAATGATGGAAAACATAACCAAAGAAGCGAATCTTGTGATGAATTTTTGCAGTGAAAAATCTGAACAGCCAAATGGTTGGTAGGTGGGCGGGCATCTACAAGTGAAATCTTGCTACCCTTGAATGATCTGCACAAAGAAAGAAAAAAAATGGAATGAAAAGGGGCCGTTATTCTCAGAAAAGTCTATCAATTACCATTTTTTCTTCAGGCAGTAATAAACACAACCTGATGCACTTCACCTGATGCAAATACAGGTCAAGAGCGAAGTGAGCTTTTCTCACAAATGTTCAACATTAAAAGCATGAAAATCTTGGGAGTGCATGCAAAGTTTTCCTCTGATTTTATTGGTCAAGAGTGAAGTGAGTTGATCTCACAATGTTCTCTGTACCTTATATAAGGAAAGCGCCTTGCAGGGTTGGTGGTCGGGGAGGGGGTGGTAACAAAGAAAATATGAGAAAAGAGCCATAGCAATCCACACTCCTTTACCAATTGTGAGATCAACTCACTTCACTCTTGACCAATAGAATCAGGGCAGAAATTTGCATGCACTACATGATTTTCATGCTTTCAATGTTGCACACAGCATGGGTAGACAGAAAATGAACATTTGTGAGAAAAGCTCACTTCACAAAGTTCTGCTCTGATTCTATTGGTCAAGAGTGAAGTGAATTGATCTCACAATGTTCACTGTATCTTATATAAGGAAAGACGCTGGTAACCCTCCAACAAAATGAACACCTGTGAGAAAAGCTCACTTCACGCTTGACCTAACATTTGCTACCTTTGCTCTCCCTTGTCATTCACTCTGTCGCTCAGTTTTTCATTCACATTTTCATTCTTTGAAATGCTAAAACCACCTACACTCAATAAGCATATACTGCTTTTTTTTTTTATAAAACCTTTAAAAAAACCATGGCCCACTAAATTACAGCTAGAAGCACAGCATTTTTATCCTGAAACCGATTATTTCTCACTTTACTTGAATTCTCACTCACTGCTTTAAAATCTCGTATGCTTAATCCCAATACATAAGCCTACCCGAGTTAAAAGAAGAAATGGCAACAATGAGCACGATGTGAAACAAGAACCTACGGCAGTCAGTCAAGACCTTAAATAAACAACCAGAACCTAGGGTAGTTAGTCATGACCAGAAATGAGCTCAAGCTCACACGCTGGTGTGAATAAAGATACCTGGTAATATCCCCTTCCCTTCCTTCATTTTCAAAAGCATCTTTTTCTTTCAATAAAGTGATGGACACACGTATTTTATCATATAAATGGTACTGCTGCTTACATTCACATTACATTTAACTGGAATGTCAATTGTATTATTTCTCACTTCCTCTATACAAAACTCCACTCCCTTTGTTGGGTAGATGGGATTAATCCTTGCCTGTCTATACAGGGAGTGTCCTCAGGAGTATCAGCCTGAGTATGCATTAAAAAAACAACCTTCTTCATTATCCTCTCTCACCATTCACTCCCAAACCCACTACTCCCTCTCTCACCATTCACTCCCAAACCCACTACTCCATCCCTCCCCATCCCTTTCTGTATGTCTATGCTTTGATTCTTCTGCGAGTAAGCCTGGGCTTTGGATCAGTGTGAGGGATAGACAATCTGCTCAACTCTTTGTGGCACTCTATGCAAGTTCATCAACCACTTCATTGCCTCAACAGGGTTCATACAGATTTCCTGATAACAAATTCAAGGACTTTTTAGGGACTTTTTAAGCACTTGAAAATTTTTTTAAAGAACTTATTTCAGAGATAATTTTAAGAAAAATAATCATGATTCAATCATTCACTGTCAGGGACCTTTTTGCATATGCTGCAGAAGGCCTTGCTTTTGTCTCCACCTGGGTCTCCCTGCTGCCATTCTTTGTACTTTTTTTTTTTTTCTATAGCCAAACAAAAAGAACATTTTTCTGAATTTTTAATGCCCATGTTTTTCAAAACAATACTGGTTGCCAGTATCCTATTACTAATTCTAACCTGAAACCATCTTAACTTAATATCTTTTATCCGTCAAATTTTCTGAAATGTTTTAGCCCAATTAACATCCTTCGGTAATCTTTCAGTCCATTTATTGCAAAAAGTTGGCTCTAGAATGTCTTGATTCAGTAAATCGTAATAAAGAGAGGCTCCCCTTGAAACAACATATCACAGACATTATTATTTCTATTACAACTTCTCTCAAATACTTTTTCACAGCACTAATATAACTGTTATATGTTACATTTTGTACAGTTACATTATTGTTACAGTTATATTAGTGCTGTGAAAAGGACTGGAAACTCTAACAAAAAAAAACAAACAAACAAAAAATCACCCTGAATACACATTTTCTATCCAGTTTGTACAAAAATTAGATCTGCCCCCAATCCTCAAATTCCTACTACAAAACAAAGGCTCTAAACAGAATTCTGCAGTTTTGACACCAACAATCTCATGTACTTCTTTATATGCTTTGAGTACATCTCTCCAGAAATTATTTAACTTACCATGCCCAGACAAAGCAGCACCTAATTCAGGAATAATTTCTGCCTTGTAATATAATGAGTTTTTTTTTTTTTTCCATGTATGGTTACTTGATGAAAGTTTACGAATCCACTTATTTAAAGCATTTATTTGTTTCCATATGTTTGGTATTCCTATACCCCTATATCAGAGAAGCTGGTGTTTTTACCTGTAACAGACAACTTATCAGAGAAACTGGTGTTTTTACCTGGAACAGACAACTTATCCGCGAGATCGGTCAACTTCGACTTGGATACATCTTTTTTAATTGAATTTCAGGTTTTTTTTTCTTTTTAATAGACTCAAGATTTTACAGAGACTTTATTCAAAATCATTGGCAGTGACAAAATTTAAGCACTTTTTAACCCGTAGAGTGCCTTTAAGCCGTCAGCTGACGCCGCATTAAAAATGCTTTCCCAGTGCCTATGGGCCGTCCACTGACGTCATGCATTTTTCTTGAATTTTCATTCGTTACTATTTCTATCAACGGACTTAAATAGAGTGTGCGTAGTAAGCCTTATATGTCTGTAGTATTAAAATGATATGTAAATGACCACACGTGAGGGGAAAGCCCATTTATTCTCATCACTGACTGGATGACCAGCCAGCACTTCGTCTCGCTTGCAAAGATGGCGGCGCAACCTTCGACAAGCGCAGCGATCAAATCAACGTATTTACACAGCTGAGCAGGCTCTGCTAATGATTTTTGACAAAGACAATAATCTTTTATTCAACGACTCACTCGAGCATGAAGGTGAGATGATGATAGTGATGGAATTGCCAACCGTATTCGTCAGTTATTGTGTCGGGCTGTGTGACCTCAATGTGTGTTCAGCTGACTGGTTTGCCAGCGTTGAACGAGCTCGCCTAGTGTGTACTCTGCACTGCGTGCCAGTGGTCAGTGACGTGGTAGTCAGCGTGAGAGGGGAGCGCGGCCTGCTCGCGGCGCGGCACAGGGCAGAGGGAAAGGTAGGGGAAGAGGAGCAGTGAAAGAGAGGGTTGAAGTCCAGCAAGGGGGCGTGGTGGGGAGAGGGGGGCGTGGTCGTGGACTGACCTGTCTGCATAGAGTGTGAGCGTCTTGATAGACTTCTAAACTGTTTTACTTTCATTTACAGGTGTAGTGTGACAATACAAACTTTATTTTCAACTTTTTTGCTTTGTGTTCTTGTTTGGATGTGAAGATGTAGTGGTAAATACATATGCTTTTGATCGTGCAAAAAAATCTATCCAAATCTAATTGTCTAAATACTTTTTTATTATCAAAATTAAAACAAAAGAAGCCCAGATTCAAAATCTTCATTCAATTTCCTTCAAAAATCATATATATTTCATTGTTATATCTTTTGTAGTTTCTGAGCTAGAATTTTTTGTTAATTATTACCCCCAAATCATTAGATTTCCCTGGCACTGGGAAAGCCTTTGTTTGTAACATTTTCAAGCAGCTTCAAGCAGCGAACGGGTTAAGGACCTGTGAGTAAGCCTGATTTTTAAGGAATTTCAAGGCCTTGAAAAGAAGGCCCCCAAAATTCAGAACTTCCAAGGACTGTACGAACCCCGCTCAAATGCCCACATGGCTGGGAAACCAAGCAATAACTATGTTGCATCCATCTAATTTCAGACAAGTGTACAGTTCGAATAACTTCAGCAGCTGAGGGTGCTCGAGATTACGTCCATTAGTGGCCTCCAAAGCAGAAAGGGAGTTCGACAAGAAGAGGAAAATCTTTATGTTTCAATTCACAGACCATTTCAAGAGCCAGGACCAAGGCTGTCAACTCAGTAGTGTAGATGGTGCTGTCTGCGGGAATGTTTATAGAATATCTCTGAGAAGGACTTGTTGCACAATACACAGCAGAGGCAACCAACCCCCTCCTCAGATTTTGAACCGTCGGTGAAAATTCTTCTGAAGGATGGAAACTTTGAACACAGTTTGGCGAAAAAGGACTTGTACGCCAAAGAGCTAGTGGAATCTTTACAGTACGAGGCTAAATCAAACTGGATCTCTGGCATGAAGAAAGTCCATGCTGGGTCATCAAGAAACTTGGATAAATCATACACCACTCCAAAGTCTATAATTATATATATATATATCTCTGCATACTTCAAATGGGGAAGAATACGAATTCCCAAGGGTGGAACTGGGGTGGTCATCTATTTTCTTCTGAAACATGGGAGTCAAAAACAGTCATATGCAGGGCTTTGGGGTTCAGAAGAGAGATTCAAACAATAGTTCAAGAAAGTTTCAGCCAACGGTTCGAGAGGGATGGTTCTGCCTCGACATACAGGTTATAAACAGTGTGTGCTGAATGCACCCAAATAGAATCAAAGCCCTTGATGGTGAATAGGATTGAGACTTTTCAGGTAGGAAGGTCTGGCCAAGCCATTGACTACACACTTGCAGTCCAGTTTGGAGCGGATCAGAGCCCTGAAAAGATTGAGGAGAGTTTTCTTATCAGCATCCAATCCGCGTGTGCCACAACTCTAAGAATGTTCAGTGCTTTCTGACAAGCAGTTTTCAAGTGTTGGATGTGACTTTTAAAGTTCAGTTTTTGACTACCAAAAAAAAAAAAAAAAAAAAAAAAAATCCCCAAAATTTGGCTTCTTTAACAGCTGGAATGGTGGATTTGTTCAGACGAATTTCAGGATCAGCAAAGAACTGATGAAAATTGTGAAAATGGATGCACTATGTTTTGGTGCTTGAAAAGGTAAACCCATTTTCCTCGGCCCACTGTCGAATCTTATTCACACTAAGTTGAAGTCAACGCTGTACACTGGCATAAGAAGCTCCAACTGCATAGAGTGCGAAGTTATCAACAAACAGAGAGGACTTGGAATCCCAGTTTGCCGAGTTGACAGTGTCATTGATTTTGATACCGATTTCCAGCTTCCACATCAGACACAAGTTGACCATCTTTTCCATTAGCTTGCAGAGGCAGCTGGTCAGAGCTATTGGACAATAGTAAGATCTTTTCCAGGCTTACGAATCAGAATGATCAGGGCTTTCTGCGAGGAGGGTGGAAAGCACCCTGTGGTCCAAGTATGGTTGTAGACTTTTAGAAGAGTCTGGAGACAACTCTTGGGGATATGTTTCAAAAGCCGATAATGAATATCATCCAGACCAGAAGCAAAATCGTTGTAGGTTTGCAGAGCTGATTTCAGTTCATCATTCACAGAACCCTCTCAAATAAACCTAAAAACACACCAGAAACTTGTTAAAAATCTTTCCTCAGTTAAAAATCTTTCCAGTTTTCTCCGTAAAATCTTAGATCAGATGAAAATGTTGATCTCTTTCAGAAATTCAAAGATCACACCAGATGGGACTTCTCTGAACAAAGTTTTCATGCAGTCTGCTGTAAAAATTATGTCTCGCATCACTCTAGTCCCAACACTCTAAAAGACCATGTTTCACTGTGAGTGGTACATGACATGTAACGCACCACAGAGCTTCTTCACCTTTTAAAAGATACGAATGGGTGTAAAAGGAGTGGCCTATATGCAAACGACACAAGTATGTTTTATTTTTTATGGCTGCCTCAGGAAAATGATAAAAACTCGTTCAAACATGGGTAGCAGAATTTCTGGCTCTACTTTCCTCCAGTTTTTTCAGCAATGAGCTTGTCTAACTCACTCACAGCCACACGCTTTTCCTGTGATTTCTTCCGCAGTGCGTTGGACTTGGCAATGAGGGTAAGCCTGGCTTTGCTTTCTGCTTCCTCGGCCTTCTTGTTTGCAGAATCCTCAAGGGCCTCTGCATCAGCAAACATACGTCTTCGTTTCTTCTTCAAGTTGTGAATTTCAGCTTCTTCTGCTTTTCTTTTTGTGCAGCCTTTCTTTGCTCCTCTTCCTGCCTCTGCTCCTCCAAGTAAACCTGGTATCTGCTGGATGCACTGGATGCATATGACAGCATTTCCTTGGTGACTGGCACAGACAGCACACTACCAGTGTGCTGCACAACCTGAAAAATATGTCGTCTGGCTTTCAGGCCCACTGGCTTCAGATTCTCAACAGTTGTTTCCTTGTTAACACTAAAACCTCGTTCAACTGTTGTCTGGCCATGAGACAACAGCATGAGTTGCTGGATCACCTTCCAAAGAAGCTGGAAGTCTGAGTTGCCGCCAATATGTTCATGGAACAGACGATCAAGCTGATGGGTGGCCTCCTTGTGATCAAAGTTCCTAAAGTTTTCTTCCTCTTCAGTAAGCACTTGCTGACACAGCTTTGAATATTGCCTCTTGATCATGTCGCAGTTTTCAGCCCTGACTCTACCAGCGTCATGAAGAATATTCAGTGTCTGCTACTCTGCTCCAACTCGCGAGTTGCTCTGGCTTGGTCTTTGGTCTTGGTAGAACACATGATCTTTGACTGCATCAAAGACAGGTTCTGAACAAGTTTTTATTTTATAACACGGATTTTCAAGCCAAAGCTCGCTGAAAACGCATTGGCCCGGCATTTTGATTTCTCAGAGAGACCTGGATATTCCAAGGGAAGTAACTCGCGTTACGCTAGCAATCGAAAGTTCGTTTCTGCTCAATTCGCTGCGGTTCATCCGATTGCATTTATTTCATTTTATGGTTATTTCCTCTTATATGTTAAAATTTCATGGTCCCCGTTTTTTTTCGAAGTGGATTTCTTATATTAGTGACATAAATCCAAATTCACAAACTTTCACAAACCATATTCATGTTTTCTTATTTTTCAAAGGCTTTCCAGGGCCTGGAAAAATATCTTTTTCCCCAAACTTTCCCAAACGCTATGAACCCTGACAATACACAGCAGAGGCAATCGCCTCAGATTTTGAACCGCCGAAGAAAATACTTCTGAAGGATAGAAACTTTGAACACAGTTCAGTGAAAAAGGACTTGTACGCCAAGGAGCTAGTGGAATCTTTTATGATACAAGCTAAATCAAGCTACTGCACAATGGAAGGCTCATTTTCATCAACGGCAGCTCATTCCCATCAAATGAGTATCAGTGCAACTGCCTTAGCAATCAATACAGCGCAAGAGGAAAACTAAACTATTACCCCACTGACGCAAGTACAGACACAAGTTGAAGCCTTGGTATAATAACGAACCGAGACTGGAAAAAAAAAAACCAACAGCAAAACAGGTAAAAATTTCTACACACATCCTGTCCGAACAAAATACAAGATCCATTACAGTAATTGATCATTCTTAAAAAAAAAAACTCTCCCCAATACAGCTGACACTACCACTGTACCACAGAAGATGGTGCAACAAACACTGTCAAAAACCTCCACACAGGCAAGGAGAACAGAATTCAAAACAAGTTCTCAGGAGAGGAGAATACAAACAGAACCCACCAAACCAATTTTTCTTTACGACAGAGGTGGACCACCTCATCCACAACGCAGGTGGGGGTGGATCATATTTCTTTTTACAGATTCATAGCAGCCAAAAACTTTGGAGGGGGTTGTCCAGCAGATCTTACTCTGCTTAGCAAATGAACTTTTTTTAAAATTACACACACACATGAAGTGATTTATTTCCATGACAATTTGTGTAGTCGAGTCCATCCCCCCTCCCCCGCCTTTCTCCCATGACTGCATTCTGGGTGATTTCAGAGTTCATTCTAAACTTCATGCGGTGCTAGTGGTAACAATCGGTTCTGGGACCCCTAGCCTTTCCTCCCTTGCGCCTGTATGATGATGAGGAGTGAGAAAGATCAGATATTCAAGTTTGAATCTTGTCCAAGGCAAGACAGGAATGTACTCTATGCTTTCTTGCGCATCATTTCACAGCATCAAGTGAACAGGATCCATGATACAGAGGAAACATGAGCATTCAATACATAGAACTGTACTGTATAGGCCTCGTCTTTTCATAATATTAACATAGTTATCTCTTTATCGTTATCAGCCTGGCAAGGCTAGAGGAGAGATCGCGGGAAACGGCAGTTCATGCTGAAAGAAAGGTGCAGCACTATGTTTCCTGAGGTTCCAATGCTTCCGACTTTCTGAAAGTTCCCTGTTCTAAACTGTGTTGGCTTCTTTAAAACAGTATTTTACCTGGTCACCAGTGTCATGTGATATAAGCCTTAGACATACTACAGTCTTTTTCTAAAGAGGCTCACACAATTTAGAGCAGCGAGTATTCTCAAGCTATGCGAAATGGGGACATTATGCATGAAACGCCATGTTGCACACTAATTTCATCCTGAAACACTGTTTTGCTACTTCATATCACGGTGCCCTAAGAGCTTCAATTAAATCTGTCTTTGCTTTTATTCCTTGAGGATCATCATGAAACGGAAACTAAAACAGAAAAATTATGCATATGAATACCTCCCAAAGTTACATGTGTCACGCTTTAAAAACCAGTTGCAATATTCACAGAACTAATGAAAATGAATTCACGAACAAGAAATGAACTCGCCTTTGTACAGAAAAAGACGTGTGGAAGGTCTGGCATGAGGTGTTAGGTAGCAGGAGCCATGTTCTGAGCTGCCTTCTCCGCCACAGCCATTTCCCGAGCAACGTAGATGGCAGCCAAGAAGAATACGCTACTCTTCACCAAGCACCTGTCCACAACAAATTTCACACTTACTTTCTCCTGTGTGAGAGAATCCATTAAATCTATCACGCTTTCAGTTGCAGATCCCAATACCCTATGAATGCTACCTGATTTCTAGTAAGTTGAATTGACAAAGTTCAAGTTGATTCCATCATAATCAAGAAAAAGACATCACATGATCAATTTTTCACGTTCCCTTCCAAAGCACCAACAATGTATCCTACGGCAATGTGAATCGGCAGAAAGAGCGTAAGAAATACATTATGAATAATGAAGAGTGTAACAGTTCAAGATAGTTTTCCAGCAAGCTTAATAAGAGTAAACTACTGACGCAGGACATATAATTTGAAAATTAATGTTGAGCAACAATGAGAAAATAAGTGAAGAAGATAATATATTCTCTTCACTCTGTGGGTAGTTCCTGACTTGAAATTCTTCTAAGAAAGGGGAAAAAAAAGATTCAAACACTGACAAAATTAGAACTAAACAGTGACCTTTTACAGTAAAAAAAAAAAAGAGTAAAATTACGGAAAATGACCATACCTATACTCAAGCAATTAATCTGGAAACGGAACTAAGTAGAAATTTCAAAAACAATCTGAAAAGCTTCTTAGCATATGTTTCTTCCATGACAAACCCACAGAGGAACTCGGGCTGTCTCATCATGCCTGATGGAACACTTTCTCAGAATGATGTGGGGGGGACCTAAAGTGCTCAAATATTTCTCTAGTATCTTCACAGTTCCACGTTTGGCCACGTCATTCGTCACAACACCCTCTCCAAAACCATCCTTCAAGGTACCGTTGAAGGAGGGCGCAGAAGAGGACGGCAGAGAAAGAGCTGGTCCAAAAATATAAAGGACTGGACCAAAACGACCATGCCAGATCTCAAGACAGCCACCAACAGAAGAGCCTGGAGAGAAACGGCGGCTGCCTCATCATGTCCCCCCAACGACCCCAGCGGTCAGGGGAATGACTGACTGACTGATCTTCACAGTTGAAGATTGCAATAAACCGCCATACTCTAAAACATACGGTAATTTCTAAAACAGAATTCGCTGAAAAATAATTGACCCTTGAGACATTCGCGTCTGAACCAAGCTAAAAGAATTATCCAAAAGGAATCAAAGTCCCAACTGATAGAAATTAGAAAATAAAAAAATAATGTGTGATGCTAATTGCTAGAGAACAAAGGTAAGGTGCATATTACAAGGGGTGAAAATTGATATTCTATTTCTTTATTAGTGTTTGTAGAAAAAAAAACACAAAAAGATATTCCATGAGTGGGGGCCGGAATAGCTCAGTGGCAGAGTGCCGGACTCGTATTCTTGATGATCCTGGGGTTGCGGGTTCGAATCTCAGCCGGGCTGTTTTGGTATAGGGAGATTTTTCCCTCGGAGTTAACATTGGTTGTGACTCCATTTCCCATACACTATGATACAGTCCTTCAAATAGACTATAAACTGAGGTTCCGTGTGTGAACACACGCGTAACTTCTTGCACACACGTAAAATCCCATCACCAGTGACCAACTTTCGGAAGAGAAGGCCATGTATGACCGTTCGTATGGATCACTGGATGACACATTACACACAGCATGCACTTCCCCGAAGCTGGAGTATGGCTGCCTTAATGTCAGGATGAAAATCGGTTATACACACAAAACTCCACTCCCTTTGTTGGGTAGATGGGACTAATCTTTGCCTGTCTATACAGGAAGTGTCAGCAGGTGTATCATAAAAAAGGAAACTTAATTCATTTTCAAATGTCAGTTGCATATATCTAGTTGTAATACCAATCATAGAAAACTAAAACAGTTTCTGAAACTAATACAATCAGACAGATATATGATGGGACATTGTGAGGATATTGTAGAATGTAACGCACTATTTACATCAACGCTAACATCTCAGCACATGTAATTGCTGATCAAAAAATGTCCCAGAGTTTTCCTGTGAAGACAGGATGCCATAAAGGTAATCATACATAAATGTATCTATTTGCATTGAAGTTCAAAATCATTAATGTTCAAATAAGCGAAGCTGGTAAAATAAAAAGACCAGTCTGCGGAAGATGCTGCTTTTAAATCAGATAGGAAAGAAAAGTCCAACAAAAAACTGTTCGACTCACAAGATATTTCAGCACTACAGTTAAACAAAACAAAAAAGAAAGGAAGAAACAGCACTGTATGACTATGGCAAAAGAAAGGTCTGAAACTAGTGTATTTAGTGGATAAGCATGTCAAATATTTTTATGGAACCCTGAAAAAAAGTTTAAAACCGATCTGTTTAAATCTTACTTCCATAAAATCTTTTGATAAGATGAAAAATGTTAATCTCCCACAGAAATTCAAAGATCACATCAGGTGGGACATCTCTAAACAAGGCTTTCAATTTCATGGAGTCTCCTGTAAAGTGTTTATCTATGTCTCGCATCAAGATAATGCAAGTCCCAACACTCTAAAAGAACATGTTTCACTGTGCGTGGTACTTGACATGGAATGCACAAAGGAGCTTCTTCACCTTTTAAACAATAAGAATGGGTGTATTTTCTTCTTAAACTGTTTAAGGCTGCCTCTGGAACATAGTAAAAATGAAATGATTCCCAAGATAGTGTCCTGGGACCCACCCTGTTTATTGACTACATAAATGATATGCCTGATGTTAGTATTCTAGTCAAAATCTTTGCTGACAATACAAAAGTTTACACCCTTATAGAGACAGTTGATAATTCCACTGAATTACAGAAGAGTATTGATGAACTTGTTGCATGGACAAATGCCTGGCACATCAAATTTAGCAATACAAAGTGTAAAGTTCTTCATGCTGGTAAAATAACCCTAGGTATGATTATTATATGGCAGGTGTATTGCTTGAAGAGACTAACGCTGAAAAAGATCTAGGAGTGATAATAGACCCTGATTTATCATTTGATAAACACGTTAATTAAACCATTAAAAGAGCAAAAGACTGGCAGGGATGGTAGTAGGCAACATTCAGTGCAAAGATTGTGAAGTAATGGTTCCATTATTTAAAACATTAGTCAGACCTGTTATTGAATGGCAATGCTGTATGGACAACAAATTTGAAAAAAAAACACAGTAATCCCATCGAAGATAAGATTTACAAAAAACGTTACTGGTCTGCAGAAGTATTCATATAAACAAAGGCTTCAGTTTTTAAGATTACCAAGTTTGGAATACAAGCACTTACGTGGCAACATGGTTGAAACTTATACATGGATTTTATGACATTAAAACCACTGGCACACTATTTTAGTTGAAGACAGAATCTACACCTAGAGGGCACCTGTTCAAATTAACAAAAAAATTGACTAAAACTTCAAAAGCAGCAAACTTTTTCACAAACAGAATTGTTAATACTTGGAATAACTTGCCCATCAATGTTGTTGAAGCAGAAACTGTTAACACTTTCAAAAACCGTCTTGATAAACACTGGGTACACCTTATGTTTCAAACAAATACTGACTTGCATTGATTCATAATGTTAAAACCACGCATGTGCTTTATAAAAGTGCGAGAAAAAGACCAAAATATTCCTCGCAAAAACCTTATAATAATCTACATTGAGCAGGCTAAAGGCTGGAAATGCCTAAGATGCCACTGATGATATGGTAAGCAGGAAATAATGTGTACACTGCAAAGAATAGAAATTTGATACTATAATAGGATGGGCATGTGCACACATACGAAGAATGGAATGTAACAGTTCATGCTATAGTATTAAGCTATAGCTCTATAAAAGAAGAGTGAGTGCACATCTATGATGTATAGTGTGTAACATTCTACATGGCATGCCTTTATAAAAGTATGGGTGCGTGCACACACGTGGTGCAATGAAAAGGTAAGGTAAGGTCGCTTATGGCCCAGCCGACCGCAAAGGGCCACATCAGGGCTGTCACCATGTTAAGATCAACTCAAGTCATCACAACAACAACAACAACAAAAAAAACCCACCTTTCACACATCTCTTCAAAATACATCTTCTAAAAATGTACTGGAAACTTTGTTAAAAATCTTTCTTCCGTAAAATCTTAGCAGATGAAAAATGTTCATCTCCTTTAGAAACCCAAAGATTACATCAGGTGGGACATCTCTGAACAGGGTTTTCATGGAGTCGTGAAGTGTTTATAAGTCTCACATCGTGCAAGTCCCATCAATCTAAACCAATATGTTTCACTGTGAATGGAACATGACATGGAATGCACCACGGAACTTCTTCACCTTTTAAAAGGTAAGAATGTGTATAAAATGAGTGGCTTGTGTGCAAGCAGCACAATGAAAAGAGGCAAATTTTTCTATGCTTCACTGTGAGTGGAACATGACATGGAATGCATCACGGAGCTTCTTCACATTTTAAAAGGTAAGAATGTGTATAAAACCAGTGGCCTGTGTGCAAGCAGCACAATGAAAAGAGGCACATTTTTCTACAACATATACTATAATAAAAGCATTTTTGGTGCCCCCCCCCCCCCCCCCCAATTTTTTTCTATACGATAATAAAGGCATCTTCCATACCCTCCCCTATCCCAAATATCTGCAGTTCAGCTATTGACAAAGTGATAAGTTTCAAGACAATACTAAAGTGTTTACACTTTGAAGTTCGTTTATATACTTTAAGCACTTGCACATTCACACATATGCACTCTACCTTGCTGGGTCAGTCCAGCAACTGGCTTGGGGGGGGGGGGGGGGGGGGGGGGGGGGGTCAGGATTCTTCCCTAGACCTTCAACGGTACCAACTTCCAAGTTCCAGTTCGGGTCTGTCACCCTATTCGAGTGTCCGGGCCTTGAGGTTGTACTGTCAAACCAACTACGGCTATTCTGTCGCAGTGCTATGGCAATTCTGTCTCCTAAAAACTGGAGGCCCTAGCACTGGTCTGTCACAAGTGTCACTCACTGTCAGCACGACCCTAGTCAGCCGGTCCGCCTTCTTCGCGCCTACGTGTCGTACTGTCGGGTTCGTCTGCTTGTTTACAGTGAATACTTTCGCCGAGCTCGCCTGTATGTACAGCATCCGTGAGTCACTACAATATCACAGCAACTGACAAAGTTAGTACCCAAATGATTTTGAAGTCCATGCGCATTCCAACGCTACAACTCGCGCTGAAGGTTAAATTAAAAGCGTCATCATTCTTGGCAAATTAACGATTAAAAACAACAAAAAGCTAGACGAGTATTAAACACTCAACTTACCATCTAAATGGGTCGTTGTACAGACTCTTGATAAACTGTACAGGTTTTTGAACTCCTCCCATCGTGTAGTAAGTCGCTTCTGCTGAGAAGTCTCTAGGCCCAGTGAATTCTGGTCAACGAATCCTCGTGCGGAAAAGACGTATAGCTTTAGAGTAGCGTCCCTTGGCAGCAAACAAAGAGGGCTCAATACGTCTTTTTACCGAACCGTACGTGGGGTGGGGTGGGGGATTGCTTTCTAGATCTCACAGGAGCCAAGGTGCACTGTTAGAAAATAACAAATAATTTCTCTCTGTTGTTGTGAGATCATCAGTTTGTATCATCATAGTTTTTCCTCTTTTTTTTAAGTATTTGATTTATTATGAGGCACAGTTAGGAGAAGAAAAAAAAAATTAAAACACCACAACTACCATCACCACAAGCAAAACCCAAGTTACAAAGAATGCTTCTTTAATGCACAAAACAAAACAGACAAGATTTTTTTTTGACAAATAAGTCCCCTTTATTCGTTACAAACCACAAATGAACAATAACATGTTTAAAACCAGGTCGCAATCAGAATGAAAAACAACAACAAATAAATGAGGGTGGGTGGGGAGAGAGGGGGAGGATCAGGAGGGGAAACAGGTAGGGAAAGGGAAAAGGCAGAAGATGCATGACAAGGAGAGCATGTGTTTGTGGTGGGAGGTTGGGGATATCTGATTAACTTAAAAATGGGGGGGGGGGGGGG
Source organism: Conus canariensis (assembly GCA_033310375.1). Taxonomy (NCBI): domain Eukaryota; kingdom Metazoa; phylum Mollusca; class Gastropoda; order Neogastropoda; family Conidae; genus Conus; species Conus canariensis. Next base: position 32,859,438 of record CM065721.1, on the reverse strand, counting down.
GGGGAAGGAAAGAAAAGAGAAGGAGGAGGAGGAGGACAGAGAGAGAGAGAGAGAGAGAGAGAGGGGAGAGAGAGAGAGAGAGAGAGAGAGATTATGCAATAACCATTACTGGTCGAAGGCCTGATTATACCTTCCAACTTCAGAATTAGAAATCATTTATCCTATAGGAAATTTAAGAAGTATGTGATCACCGTGGGAAGTCAGCACAAGCACATTCTACATTTTGAAAATATTTAAGTTTCCATTGATTCAAACACAAGTTTGTTAATCAAAGTTGAAAAACACCTAGTACAGGAAAGAATTTCAGAATTTCCTACATGCTTGTTGTACAAGCACTTTTCCGGTAACGAATTTATTTATTTCAGTTGTGTCAAGTTCAAAAGTGCACTGTGACAGTGCTCTCCTGCGTCATCTCTTGCTCAACATGCCTGCTGTTTCATTCTAATATAATTCAGAATGTGACAGGACCCAACAAAAATCTATTCCTGGTTCTCTTGACGTTAGTACAGAAATGTATCAAATTTCTAATAATAATAATGATAATAATCATAATAATAATTATAATAATAATGTAGGCAAGTCTCCTTTATGCTTATCCTATTTTAAAACTGTTTTGCACTGATTTAGTCAACGAAAAAAAAAAGAAAAAAGAAAGAAAAGTTAAGAACTGCCATGGTGCTGTCATATATAAACTTAAATGCCACAAGAAAAGCATATAATTCTGCCGTGTATACTACTAATCTCTGCCGTGTATAGCCTATATACCCAGAGAAACATATATGTACACAGAGAAACCTTTCCCAAGACAAAATCCTCTTTTGTTGTTGTTGTTATTGTTGTTGTTATTGTTGTTGTAGTTGTATTTGTGACTGAGCGTGAGTGGGCGGTGACAGAATGAACTCTGCAGCAGCGAATCAAACACCCTTACTAAAAGCATTATAGCGCCAGCAGGTGGACAGTTAGCGAGGACTGGAGAGGTCCGCTGGGGGTACAGACAGGAGGAACCGGGAGGGGATGGGGTAGGGCCAGGGGGCAGACCATCCCCCGTTCATTGCCGACAATTTCTGCCGATGAAGCGTTTGTCTGCCTCCTCTTGCTCTCCACCTTCTCCCCTCCTTCCCCTTGACTGGTTCTTTCCACGTCCCCCCCCCCCCCCCCCCCCCCCCCCCCCCCCCCCGTCAGATTTGCGGGGCCAATTACGCCAGAAGGGAGCACAGAAGTGGAGAGAGCACTACCTCCCATATCTCTGGAAGGGGAAAAGAAAGGGTGGGGGTGGGTGGGAGGGTGAGTGAAGGGGAAGCGGTAGAGGGTGTTAAGGAACCCTCTACCTTTCCTTTCCTGTCCAAGCCTGGCGCATCAAACAAGTATCTGCTTTTTCGAAAGATGTCAACAGTTCCAATTGTTCTTTAGATAATCAGAGACTTTGTTTCATACTGAATAAGTTTAGGCCAAGAGACGCCAAGGGCTGGGACAGAGAGAAAGGTTACATGGCCTTCGTCGGGCCTCATAATACCTGGCACGTTCAGCATGGGTGGATTGATATTCTTGAGTTGGTACATTGAGGGAAGAGAACCCCAAGAAGCAAAAGAAAAGGAAAATGCTTGAGTAACTACTTATGATCTCCGCGTTCTGAATAAGAAAAGAATCAACAAAATTACCTTAATTATCGATGTTAAAAATTATGATTAAAAAAATACCCTGTTCACATGGAACCTTTCTTTGTAACACGGAAGACAAAAGAAGAAAAAAACGTCGGAGACAAACCACAGGGCTAACATTTCCCATCGTCATCATATCCATGACCCCAAACAGCAGAATGGCCGTCACACACGAAGAGAGATTTGATTCCTTGGTGCAGCTGGTACACAACATTCATTCTGTATTGCCGTGGACAGGAGTTGTACAATTCAGTATTGACCATCTTACCTGCACGAGAGCAAGATACATTGTGGCATCTTATATGCTGGATCCACTATTAAACTCAAGCAATGTTACGAAAATGATGACCTCAGTAGTAGAAAACATACAAATGAAGGGTTACTGCATACGTGTGTCAGCGAATGGAAGGTTGAGCAGGGTTAAAGTCTCAACAGTTGTTAAGGGCAGTGAACTGGTACATCACAGTGTCTGGGGCACAGCATGATGGAAGAACGGAACCCATCCCTCTTCTTTCACCACCTTAACCTCCCCTGACCTGGACAAGGCACCCACTTAATGCTTTGTGTTCACAGAGGATTTTCCAGCCCTAAAAATTCAACCCAAACTCGGGATCGCCAGCTCCGCAGGCACGCACTCAGACCACTTGACTATAGCAAACAAATGAGGTAACTCTTTCTCCCACCATGAAAATAATCACACACCCATAACTCCGAACGAATGCTGTTTACGACATCGAATCGCCAAGCAGAAATGCCAAAACAGAGCACACAGAAGAAACAAGGAAACATCCCCAAGAAAGGATGGTCCAAGTTTGTCCATACACCCTGCACCTGATGCATATAGGCCTATACAGCAATAACAGATCGAGAAATGAACAAATATGAGATTGACATTTATTGAAGACTGGCACAGCCTTTGTGATCTTTCATTTGACTATAGGCCTCTCAGCGGGTGGAAACTGTATGTGCCTTATGATTTTTTTTCCTGGCAAGCTTAAATATAAATCAAACTGCATTCAAAATTCCTTAAGTGAGGTGAGAATTTTGGCATGTTTATACGGAATCCACTTTGAAACACGCCTTTGTTGCCATTGGCCTGTTCACTTCACAATAGTAAGTGAGCCACCTTTGGAGAAAGCACTAATCCTTCTCTAGCTGTCAGTGTTTTTGAAGACAGCAGGATCAGGCAAGAAATGATGAATTCATTGAGGCACTTTGTAAACTACTGTGATAAAGGGCCAATCGGTTTTAAAATTCTTTGCCTTAGGCCTACATCTTTTCTCTTTGGTGATTGAATTTTCAAAATTCTGTAAAAAAAATTCTGTAAAACATCATCAGTTGCAAAGAAAAAGTCATTTAAAAAAAATCTGCGATTTTCGATGCTGACTTTATCTTTCTGCGAAGCAAACAAACAAAGAAAAACAAAAACAAAAACCCCTCCTTTTTGAACATGATTTTTTTTTTTTTTTGTAAATGTGAAGTTTAATGAATCATCAGCTCCAGTATGACAAAAAAAAAAAAAAAAAAAAAAAAAAAAAACTTGAAGAGGAAATCACGTTTAGTATTCTGAATCATCAGCTCAAGTATGACAAAAATACTGGAAAAGGAAATAATGTTTAGTGTTCTGAATTATTAGCTCAAGTATGACAAAAGTACCTGAAAAGGAAATCACTTTTCAAACCAATTTGTGTATTTGTTAGGAGAAAGGTTATTTTCCTCCCATTCTGAGTCACACTCCAGTGTCCCCGGTCACCCGAAAGGAACAAACGACGAATGTACGTCCCTGCACTTGACTGAAGTGAACACCAGACGCCTAAGTTCAGTTCACGTAAAGTTGAATTTGCTCCCTATCTCAATTGCTTTTTGCTTATCATAATTGCTAATTATCAGTGTGACTTCATTCCTTGACTGAACTGACCAGTAAGCTGGTCTATAAGAGACTGTAGCATCCTTGTGAAGGGAGGGGGCAGACAGACCAGGTGATTAGGGGCCACTGTCTGTCTTGTCTTGTTTCACATGGGTCAGTATGAATGTACTCAGGTGAAGCAAGGACACTTTTAAAGTCTCCACAAAGTACAGTTACTCTCCTTCAAATCTGCATATACCAAATGCACTTAGTACAGAGCAGTCAAAGAGCTAAGATGCTCCTTAGTTGTTGAGTAAGTAGAAGTGAAATAAAAGACTCTTGTACACAGTCAAAATGTACAACAGCATACAAAAGGACAAAAGTTTTGGACAATGTTCCACACACACACACACACACACACACACACACACACACACACACACACACACATATTAATCATTCTCTGTCTTGGAACATCGCTGTGTAACGCTTGCTCCTTCTTTTTTTTTTTTTTTTTTTGGCCTCAGTTGCATGCAGGTCATGGAGCACCATCTTTTTGTTTGTTTGTTTGTTTGTTTTTGTTGTTGGGTGCTACGACATGCCTCTCTTCATAGGCCGAACGGAAGAAGAAAAACGACACTCACTCTCCATGCAAATCTGTATGTTCTTTCACAAATGGACAATATCTTGCTGGTTTTAATTTTTTGGCGCTTGATACATATTGTCTGGGTTTATTTTTTGTACTCATGTGTAGTGTACTGATGCATTCTCTCTGCTGTGGAGAGAGAAAGAGAGAGAGAGAGAGAGAGAGAGAGAGAGAGAGAGAGAGAGAGGAGAGAGGGAGGGGAGAGAGAGAGAGAGGGAGAGGGAGGAGGGAGAGAGAGAGGGAGAGAGAGAGAGAGAGGGAGAGAGAGAGAGAGAGAGAGAGAGAGAGAGAGAGTACACCTGTGTGTACTGATTTTCGGACGCTGATCAATTCTAATTCAGCTTTCTAAGTGACAGTTCTTTTTCAAGCATAGTCTTTAGATATAATGGTTTACCATATCTATACTTCCCAATGCACATTTTTGCAATTAATATTAAATGATTAACATACCTTTTCTCTTCACCTGAAAGTTGTGCATTATCCACAATTCCCAAAAGAATATTCATTTCATTAAAATTCACTTTCTTGTAATATTTTCGAAAGAATACATCTTTTACACCTTTCCAAACACATGCAATTTGCTTACAATTAACAAAAAAATGCTCAACATAGTCCACTTCATTTACACAGTATGGGCACTTATTATTTTCTGCAATACCCAGTTTACATAACAGTATATTAGTTGGATAAATGTTGTGGAGAATTTTCCATTGTAATTCTCTGATTCTGCTTTCTTTAGTTATTGAATTTGTGAGGGACCAGTGTTGTTTAGTAATGGTAATGTTGAACTTATGTCGCCAAAATCTAACACAACATGGCTCTGTGTATCGTTTTTCTTGAAAGAAGTTGTAAAACATTTTTACTTTTGTCATTGCAGAATTATTAAATAAAAGTGGAGTGATCTCAAAAATGTTGCTAGTGTCTAAATCTGATCGAGTACTCAAGAAAGATGACAGTGCAGAATATACAACATGATATTCCAAAAAGAGGGATGGCGATGGCTTTAAGATTTGTTTCAATTCATCATATGTTAGAATCTTTTCATTGATTAGTAAATCATGCACGTATGTAACACCTTGCATAGCCCATTGTTTAAAAAAGACAACTTTATTTTGATATAGGATATGAGCGTTGTTCCACAGGCATTCCATTTTTGTATTTAGTGCAGTGTGTTTTTTGTTGTTATCTAGCCAAACAGTGGCAACATCTTTCCAAAACACAGCATTAATTGTTTCTAACCCTTTAAAACTAGACGCTCCCAGTGTGGAGGTGAAGCAGGCTAGATTTCTACCAAAGATAGAGAAATATTCTCTGGGTATCCAACACCATTTACAAATATCCGATGCTTTGGACAATTTGTCAAACCATTCACACAGAAATGATTTTTGCATCAATTTCAAATCTATCATTTTAATTCCCCCATTTTCAATCTCACTAGTAATGACACAACGTTTGACTTTTTCATAAGCTTTTTTGTTGCAATCTCTTTTACGCCATAAAAACCGAAAAAACAGCGTGTTGAGTTCATTCAGAATATTTTCGGGGATTGAGATTGACTGCATTACAAAAACAAATTGAGATAATAGAAAAGATCTTATTACACATATTTTACCAAGTAACCCTAAATTTCTCGTTTGCCATGAACGTATTATTTCCTTAACCTTTTTAATCCTAGGTGTCCAGTTTATATCTAAACGTGATGCACAACATTTGTTGTTGAAATATATACCCAAATTTTCATTTCATTTACCCATCGAAGACCAAGCCCTTGCTCTTTTCTGTGCCTGTATGAGCCAATCCACATGACTTGTGATTTCGATTTGTTAATAATCAGTTTGGAAACTACTGCGAATTCATGAAGTATCTGTACAACCAGTTGAACATCAGCTTTATCCCGTAATAAGAGCGTTACATCATCTGCATACATAAGAATTTTCATAATTTTTTCCAGACCATTTCCTAGTTTTTGCTTTCCGATTTGAATGCCTTTAATATCTTTATTTTGCCTTATCTTTATTGCTAAAAGCTCAATGGCAACTATAAAGGCTAGGGGGAAAATGGGCATCCTTGTCTCACACACAGTTCATCTCGAAGTTATCGGAGAGCCAACCATTATAACTGATGCAACTTTTTGAATTTGCCAAGATAACCTTTACCCAATTCACGAAACTATCACCAAATCCAAATCTTTTAAAGGAAGTAATCAAAAATTGCTTAGATATACTGTCAAATGCTTTCTGAAAGTCCAAGGCAAGAACAAGTCCAGGGTGTTCCGACAGACGTGAGTATTCAATAACGTCGTCGATGTTCCTTAAAGTGGAAGAGACGCTTCTACCTTTAACATAGCCCACTTGATCTTCATTTATTATCGTGGGGATAACCTTTGAGAGTCTTATTGCTAAACATTTTGCCAACAATTTATAATCCGAATTTGTAAGTGAGATCGGTCTCCAGTTATTTAAATTAGATTTAGGAAGATCTTTGCCTTTGTGTATTAAGGTTATGACAGCAGATGTTTGTGTGTATGAAAGATTTCCATGTGTGAAAGCGAAATTAAAAGAATCAACAATGACCTGCTTTAATTTTAACCAAAAAAATTTAATGAACTCTGTGGTAAGTCCATCTAAACCTGGAGCTGAACCATTTTTCATATCTTTTAATGCTAGAGTGGCTTCATTTAAAGTAATGAGCCCTTCACATTGTATCTTTTGATCTGATGAAAGTTGCGGAGTTACACAATCCTCCAAAAAAGCATTAACGTTTTCTTCTGTTGTTTCGGATGACGAATTTTTATATAAATTTTCAAAGTATTCCTTTTGTGTCTTCAAGATATCAAACTGATCAGTTAGGGTCGTGCCATCTTCAAGTTCTAGTTTAGGTAAAAGTTTAGCATTTGCCTGTGATTTTTCCAAGTTGAGAAAAAATCTTGTGTTTTTTTCGCCTTCTTCTATCCACTTTATTCTTGCTCTAGTTTGGGCACTTTGAGCCCTTTCCTTCTCTGCTAGTTCTAGCTTTAAACGAGTAGATTCTCTACTTCTAAATATATCTTCATTTTGCGGATCTGTTGCGAGAATTGAGTCAAACTCGTTAAATTTGCTCTGTAAACTTATAAGTTCATTCCTCTTTTTGACTGCTATAATTTTACTATGTTGTATGGATTCATCTTTTAAACTTAGTTTCAAGAGTTCCCATTTCATGTCCGGGCGTACTTCGGTGGTATTATTTAGGAAATCATCAATCATCAAATTAGTTTTATCAACAAATGCTTGGTTCTTTAGTAAGGCATTGTTAAATTTCCAAAATCCTGACCCTCTTTCCTGGTTATGGCCTTTCATGTGAATATAGACGCCTCTGTGGTCGGAAGAAGGGAGTGAATACATATCACATTCCAGCATGTCTTCAATGGTACTGTCACAAGAAAAACAGTAGTCTAATCTTCTGGCTTTGAATTCCTTCGTTTTCCGAGACCAACTGTATTCTTTACCATCAGGGTTAAATAGGCGCCAAGTGTCTGTAAGTCCTACGCTTTCTACAAACTTATTAAACTTTTTAACCATATATGTAGGGTGAGGTTCACCACTAATAACATCCAGTTCATTATTCAGAACACAGTTAAAATCACCACAAACAATTTTGTTTTGACAGTCAGTTTCATTAACTGTTTTTTCTAACTCTTTCAGAAAGATGATCTGTTCTGCTGAAGAGTTTGGAGCATAGACATTAAAAATACACAATTCACTGGAATCTCTTTTTACCCATATTGTAATTATTCTGGATGACAGATTTTCTACAGACCACGTAAACGGAAAGTTCTTTTTAATTAAGATTAGTTGTCCTTTACTATGACTAGTACCTTCATGGTATACTATTTCACCATTCCATTCTCTTTTCCATACATCAAATACATTTTGAGTAATATAAGATTCTTGAATACAAGCAATGTCAATTTTATTCTGTCTAAAATATCTGTATAGAGAATTCCTTTTTGTTTTAGTTCTCAGTCCATGAACATTCAATGACAATATTTTTAAAGAAGCCATTATACAACAAAAATATAACGCAATACCACATCTGAGCCATAATCATAGTCCGCAAACAATGCCAAGGTCGTAGGGAATATCAGTACCAGACAGACACAACTTCGTCGTCATCATCCTCAACGGCGGGGTCGGCGGGATTAGACGTATCGCTTTTGTTGCGTCGAGCCTGCTTACCTGGTGCCTGGCGAGGGCTGTCTGAATCACCATCTCGCTGGCGCTTTGGTGTCTCCGATCTGCTCCGATATCGATCGGTCTCGAAAGCCTGACCCAAAGTGGTTTGACGTGAGGGTGCCCGACCTCTGTTATCCTTGGGTGCTGGGGGGTGTTTTCGGACATCTTTCTGGGTATTTACTTTTGTTGACTTTTCTGTTTTCTCTTTGTCAGATCGATTTACCCCAGTAACCTGACTCTCCCTACCGGGACGCTGCTGACTGGCAGACGGACTGGATGGAGGGGCGGGGGGAGACGGACTGGGTGGAGGGGCGGGAGGAGACGGATTGGGAGGAGGGGCGTGAGGAGACATGGTGCAGGCTGGATCGCCTCTCTTGTGACCTGGGTGCTTGCAGGTCCTGCACACTACTTCCTTGTCACAGGAAGAACGGTGATGGCCGGACTGAAGGCAAATGGAACACACTGGAGGGGCTCTGTTTAATTTTTGTTCTTTGTGAAATAATTTTGCGGTGAAAAAGCTCACCTTCGCTGTTTTTTCCAACGGTTTTCGCGGAGTTGTGATAAATACAAACCTACGCCCAGTCAGGAAACGGGTCAGTTTATGATCGGCATCACGAGCTCTTTCAGATTTGATTGCGGACCGCAACTCGCACCCTAGCTTTGTCAGCGTGTGTTCGATCTCCGAATCGGCAACGGAGATAGGGATCTCATCGATCCACAGTTTGGTCGACGGCTTTTCTTCGCCTGTGTCATCTTTGAGTATGAAGGGGTTGGTGTCACACATGCGAACACAGACATCGCGCACTCTCATACCTTTTATAAGGAGATCGTTCCTCGCCATTTGTGTCGCTGGGTACACTCTCCATAGCCCACGGATAGACTGAGCTCCAAGTACGGATCCGGGTCCTCAAGACCTTTCAGCAGCCAGGCAAATCTCCAGCACTGTGGGGGAGTTTGTTTCGGAGTGGGGGATGTCTCTCTGCTTCACAAATACGGGCTTGACGGATGACATTGCGATTAGTAATCAAAAAAGAAAGGTGCTGAAAGGAACCTTTCTAACGCGAAGTGCGAAAAATTTTCTAAGTCCAGAAATTCAAGCTTGCGCGAAGACAGTTCATTAACGCGATGTGCGGAGCGATGAAAAAAGCGTGACTGCTCGCCACGAAATCAGCTCACTGAATCCCCTTTTTGAACATGATGTTTGTGTGAAAAAAGATGATAATGAAAGGAAAAATAATGAATGAAATAAATGAATAAATGAATGAATACATACATGCATAAACTGTTCGTTTACTTCCAGATTCTGAAGAAACTGGAGTCTGCATTTAGACCTGTTCTTTTAAAGGCATGCCACCCCTTGACAGGGACTGACCGTCGGCAGACACTGTGAAACGTCATGTAAGAGTGTTCAAGCCATCGGCCAACTGACTACTAGTATTTTCCACTGGCTGGGGAACAAGATAGGACTGCCCCTGTTCGGTACCAAGCCCAAGACTCCTGCCAACAACCAGACACTCTGCCACCCAAACTACAGACTTCAGTCTGGAACACCATGTCCGTATAAGGGGCTCGGGCCAACAGGACGTTAAACTCACCTCTACAGGGGAACACCGTAGTGACTGTCCTGGGAATGTCCATCTTTGGGCCAGGAGGCGCCGACGGCGGTATGGAAACTGGGATCCACATGGAAGTGTCTCCAAGATCCGTATAGCAAAACTAACCAATTTGTGGGATGGAACTATTTTTCTTTTTGGTGATATGCGTTCAAAGTTTGGCTTAGGGAGATGCATTCAAAGTTTGGCTTAGGGAGTGGCACCAGCCCCTGTCCAGAAGAATTCTAGACTTGTAACAATTCTTGATTTCCGCTTGAGAATGAATGCTTCACACCACACACACACACACACACACACACACACACACACACACACACACACACACACACACACACACCAAAAAACAAACCCGAAGTTCTATGAAAATATAAACTGCCTACGTGGTGAACGTATCACCTCGCTCACATTTTGTTCCATCGTCAGAGGATACAGATTTTCTGCAAGAATCATTTACATCAGTTCATTGTCCAGAGAAAACTTAATAAGAATTACTGTGCAATGATAGTGTTTGGATGAAAATCTTTGATAACAGTCTTATCAGAGCTTTCCTGTATTACGATTTTAATGTTGAAAGGCACTTTCTTCTTCTTGTGTTTTAGATTAATTATGTTTTATTTAACATCTTGCCATTCCTGACTGTTGACGCGATACTTGTTTCTTCAGGCTTCCCAATGCAGTAAAAGGTGTAGCCTCCTCCAGCTTCGTCAACCTGTGTGTCACCCAAGTCATGTTTCACTCAGAGGTAGAGCTTTGTTGCTCGGAGTATCTGTCTCCTAGAAGGATGGCCGACCAAGGCTGAAGAGCTCTCTCTGCCCTGCTATTTGCCCATGGCTGTGGGTTTGGTTCATGAACGCCAGGGCATGTCCACACGCTGGTGGGCCTGCACGTTGCATGTTTAGGAGCCAACCTCCTTCAAGCCCCCTTTAGTTTGGCCTGGGGCTGCAAGGTATCCAGTGGACGTGCATTGCCATGCTGAGGCACTACATAGGGCTTGTAGTGGTGAGGCTATGTACTGGCAGGAGAGGCTTACGCATTCAGCTCTTTTTTCGCAGTGCTGTTTTACAGAGGTGCTAGCCAGGGGTGCAGGCTGAAAGCAAGAGGTAACAACCACACACAAAGACACTTCGCCAGCACACTTGGTGCTTCACACTACCAGAAACACACTACCACATACACTCATTTGTAAGTACTGAAGACTTAACTTGTTGATTCAAGTGTGTCCTTCAGTGTTACAAGGAGTAAACGTAAGAGAACGAGAATGCCAGCACAAAGAACATTAGCACACAAATAAACCCAGACGTGTCTCCAACGCTAAATATGTCATGGTAACAGCATGCAAGAGTCCAACCGTAATGAAACATACAAAGCAGACACAGTAAGAGATGCTCAACAAGGCTGGAAGAGACTGACTGATTGATTGATAATCTTTATTCTCAAATGAAACAGGTGAGCAGGAAGGTACATTTTTTTCCATCAGGCCATTGCCCTGCAAGACTAAGGATACTAAAAGAGAACACCAGCGCACAATATAGAACTGATTATAAGGAGAACAGTGATAATTAATATCATCATTAAAGAAAACATTCACACACACTGAAAGTGTCTTGTCACACACACACACACACACACACACACACACACACACACACACACACACACACACACACACACACACAATAATATGTAATATTACTACCTGGAAATATGATACAAGAAACATCAGTCACCAAATCAGAAACATCGGCATAGCCAGAGAAGGATTGAACAGTGACAAAACATACAAAATAAGTGATTCAATAAACAGTGATTCAAGGAACGGTGAATTATTAGGCATCCAGGGTCAAGTACACCAGTATATATACATATATTCAAAATTCTCGTTTATATTTCAAGACTGGTTTTCAAGGCAGTGTGGAATAGGAGGTAAAATAATGTTGTTGAGGGCGGGGAGAGAGAGAGAGAGAGAGAGAGAGAGAGAGAGAGAGAGAGAGAGAGAGAGAGAGAGAGAGAGAGAGAAGAGAGAGAGAGAGAAGAGACAAACAGTATGAAAAAAGCAAAGAAAGAAAGAAAGAAAGGAAAGAAAACCACACACACACACACACACACACACACACACACACACACACACACACACACACACACAAGAAAAACGAAAAAGAAGAAAGGAAAGAAACAAACAAAGAAAACAAACAACACCATTATCCATCCCCCCTCTTCCACCCTCTCACGTTCCTATCATCAACAAGTACATACGAGTATGTGAGCAGTACACTGGCTCACACACATACACTGCAGGAATTATCAATCCTTTACATTATAAATCCTTTACTTACTGACGTTTGCATGCACGGACATAGCGTGTCCAAATATTAACAGTAGCAAATAGTTTTGAAACAGTAGCATTTGTAAACAGCAACGATTGCTTTGGGAAAGAAAGTAAGCTGTATGCTGGTGATGACCTAGTAGGGATAGCATACATGTGGACAGGTATGGGTTATATTAACTAGTGTGCAAAATATGTCAACTATTTTCCTCCGTAAGATTCTGAGCTTCCATGACGCTCTAAGCTCAGGTGGGAGTGAATTCCTGAGAGAGGACCAGAACATCAAAGACTTGCTTTAAACAGGCCATTTCTAAGAATGGGAACAGTGGGTTTTGCTGAATTTCTAGTACTCATGTTCGATTTGGATTGAACAGTTTGGGGATGGGGCGGGATGGGGGAGGGTGGGAGGGGGTTAGCTAATCAAGATACATTTTTTGTATGAGTGTGAACATTCCTTTATTGACAGCACACATATCCTTTAATGGTAGAACACTAGTCTGAATTTAATCCAATTCTGTAAGGCTTGAGGACTTCAGGAGAACTGCTTTAAGGGCACATTTATAGACGCTGATTAAAGGTTTCATTGCACATTTATAGACGCTGATTAAAGGTTTCATTGAATTCACGCTTGCTCAAATAATGTCGATCGGTAATTGCTTGAAGAGAGTGTGCACGCGTTCAGAAGCAAATTTCTGGCATGAAAGTTCATAAAGTGCTTAATCCTGCATGAATGGAGTGTATGTATGTATGTATGTATGTATGTATGTATGTATGTATGTTAAGTATGTATGTATGTATGTATTAGTATGTATTTCTCTCTCTCTCTCTCTCTCTCTCTCTATATATATATATATATATATATATAAAGATATATATATTTGTCTGGATACTGTTTAGATGTGAGCAGTCCATAAAAGATTGTATGTCAATTATTATGCCTAGAACATGGTGATTGTCTACTTCTTCAATTTCTGCAATTTCAACTCCTGTTCTGTTAAGAAAGTGAAAAGGGAACCGTTTTATATTTTGCCTTCTTTCACGGGTTGTTATGAGCATGACTTTAGTCTTACTGAAGTTTGGCGACATATGATTCACACTGCACCGTTCGCTTAAGATGTCAAAAGATTTTTATAATGAGGTATACATAGAATGAAAGTTAGACCTGCTTTTATAATTCGTGGTATCATCACACACAAATTTATAATACTCTTCAATATGAAGAAGGAGATCGTTCAGATGAACAGAACTTAAGGTAGGATAGAGGAATTTTGGGCTGAAGAGCTGGCGGGATTCTGGCTAAAGAAGAGCATAACACAACAGAGCACAGCACACTGTGCATTTATATACAAGATAAGCATGATCAGCACTAACGTGATCTCTCCTACTGCTCCAAACACCTTCAGAAAACTTACTGTACTGCATAAATGTTTGATGCAAGTTACGTTGAGCCTAGTATAACCCTGTTCAAGTCAATAGCTTCTTTATAAAAGACACAAGCAGCTCCCAAATAACAGTCTCAAAGACTTGACAACAGAAATACACCAAAGCTTTCTTGTGTGTCCCGTTCTGTTTGACCATTCCCTGTAGAATAATTCTGATGCAGGAAACATTTCAGACTTCAATATCTCACTATCCATTGGCGTGTAGCTACTCTTTCTTCAATCTACGTTTTGCTGATGACATCCATCTAATTGAAAACAACGAAGCAGACCCCCTGAAACACACCTCTAGACTGGAGAAAACATCAAGAATACACGGAATGGAAGTCAGCTCTGAGAAAAGCAAAACAAGAGACAGAAACAGCAATCCATATCATGGTGAACAGACAGACACTAAAAGCAGCAGTCCACTGAAGGAATCTTAGGTCATTTCGAACAAGGATCGCATCTCAGCAAACGATGTTCAACTGAGGTTCAGCCCGGGTATGTCTGCCTTAACAAGACTCATTACAGCATGGAGATACAGTTTCTTCAGCTTCCCATTGAAGACAAAGCTACGAGTCATTGGTGGTGACCCTTCTATATGAGCTGCTCAAAATTCAACTAAGGTTCTAAAAGAAACCCAAGAAAACAAAACTGAACCGACATGGCATCTTGTTGTGTCAAGGAACAGAGAGCCTGTATAACTGCGCAGAAAAACATAAGCCAGTATAACTGCGCAGAAAAATCATAAGTCAGATTAACTGCACAGAAAAATATAAGCCAGTATAACTACACAGATAGATTTCCATCTATGATGCCCATTACAACAGGTGCATCTGAATCATTTTCATGCACGTAATGAGAGGAAACTACAGATTCTTGTAAGGCTGTGCATCTTCTGTTGTATTCTTGTAAATCCCGGATCTGTCATAGCTGGCCAGAGTACGAGTGGGGACCTGGACTCCACCCGAAGTATTGTCAGCATCCAGCCGCTCAGCCGGGTGAGAAGCAAAGATGGAAGCCAACTCAAAGGAGGGAATGAGGGCTTGGGCTGCTTCCTCTGTGCGGCGTTCTGGTCCACGCCTGGACATTTTCTGCAAGGGAGGTGACGGTACCACTGAGGCTGCACTGTCAGAGGTGAGACAGGTGTAGGCATCCGGGGCATGGGTTGGGTTTCTCTGCCAGTAAGCTGCCTTTAAAGGGTTCTGTTGGGGGGGTCCCTTATTAGGTATGATGGCTGGGTCCTGTGGCATGGCAGCTGCCTTCTTCCCCGTCTTCTCTTGATGGCAGTGCTGAGGTTGAAGCCGGGACACTTTGGCTCTGGCACCAGCACTGGGGAAGCCAGTACTGCTGGTGATGTCACTGTAAACGCCTTCTTCTTCCCCAGGCAATGTTGGTCGATTACTGTCCATCTCCTGCTCTGGGGAGCGGTCTTGTGTGCCTGCTCCTGCAGAAAGAACAGTCAGCACATTTCGCTGTAGGAGATATTTTGTGTAGTTGCTCCCACTCTCCAGCACCGCATCCTCATCTGCCCCTCCCCTCCTGGCCCCCCTCGTATTTCTCCCTCTTCACTTCACTGTGTTAGTAAGATCAAGTGTTTTGCTGAAGTGGTACTCGCACACTTATACACACACATGCACGGGCACGCATGCAACAACTTCCAGCAGCTCACACCTTCAGCCGCCTTCTGAAATGACAGTGCCAGAGCCGCTTTCCCAGAGCAGCCAAAGGCCTACCTTCATGAAGATGTGGTCAACAGAACGCAGTGGTCTGCAGACAGTCCAGAACCAAACCCCATCAAACAGTTGCCATGATGAGTTGGGACATCAGGCTAGACTACCTTACTGTTCACTCAGGCTAGACTACCTTACTGTTCACTCAGGCTAGACTACCTTACTGTTCGCTCAGGCTAGACTACCTTACTGTTCGCTCAGGTTAGACTACCTTACTGTTCGCTCAGGCTAGACTACCTTACTGTTCGCTCTGGCTAGACTACCTTACTGTTCACTCTGGCTAGACTACCTTACTGTTCACTCAGGCTAGACTACCTTACTGTTCACTTGGACGCCTGGTCAGCTCCACTCCTGGAAGATTGGAACGCGGTTCCCCACCCCCCCCCCCACCCCTTAAAGTGATCGGCTCCATGCGACAATACCGCCTTGAATGTCTTTTGAACAGCGGAGGTCATATACAATACTGGCACATTTTTTTCATCCAGTACTGTTCGCATGAATTTGATTTTCCAAGGTTGTGCCTGTTGTATGATTTCCAATGCCGCTTTTAACGTACAGTCTTTTGTTAAGAATCTGACTCTTCAGTGAAATCAGTCATGTATGGGGAAAAATGAATGTTTAGCCAAGTCATGCTGGTTTGATGTGTCTATTAAAACTCGATGGTTTTGAATTGTATCATCATCATCATCATCATCATCATCATCATCATCAACATCATCAACATCATCATCATCATAAATATTATCATAATCGTCAATGTTGTAATTCTGATTATTACAACTATCATCATCAATATTATCATCACCAGCACCATTCTCCTCCATCAACATCATCATCTCATCACCAATGTGTTCGCAGTTCAGAACCACAGACAAGGCCAATTCTTCACAAGCACGATAGACATGAGATGGAGGACCGTGGGCAGACACACAACCAACCTTCCAGGTCTGGATCCTCAGTCCTGTCCCCTCCTGTCCTGGGGACTTGGCCAGCTCTTCTTGACCTGTACCCCCACCATGGGACAAAAGCCATTGTTATGCCATGAAACGGTCAGCGCACACTACGAGACAACCACCTTAACAGCCCCAATAAAGAAAGAGGAAAGGAAGGGCCGGAGAGAGAGAGAGAGAGAGAGAGAGAGAGAGAGAGAGAGGGGGGGTGGGAGGGAGTAGAAAGAAAGGCAAGAAGACAGAGAGAAAACAAAAAGGGAAGAAAGCAAGAAGAAAAGAAAGGAATCAAGGGGGGGGGGGGGCGAGGAAGAAAGACAAGAAGAAACAAGGAACAGAAAGAACGAAAGAAGAAAGAAAGGAGAGAGAAAAAAGGAAGAACAGTCTGTGTGTCTATCTGGATTGTTATCGGTTCTAAAGGAAATCTCTTAAGAGTGTATCTACAGAGCACGATGAGATTCAGAATCACAATTCAATACCACGCATAACAGCAGTTATTGAAAAAAATAAAGAGATAAATGAAGTAAAACACAGGAATACCCAGAACACCATTGCACATTTTGTTAACACATCGAGCACTCTCACACACACACACACACACACACACACACACACACACACACACACACACACACACACACACACAAACAGGTCAGATTCGTCTAGCCGTTCAACACAATAACGGTAAGTAGAAAGCTAACGGACCAAATAACAGCCATTCAACCAGCCAACCATCCCTATCACAGCTACTTAATACAATTCATCTTGCTTAAACTAATCTAAGCAAAAAAAAAAACCATAGATATTTTTTTTTAATCTGAAAGTATATAATCACATGAAATAAAGAACTCACTACATGACCATCTGACAAATTCACATATATTTTCTGTCTGTCTGGCTTTTCTCTGAGATATTTTGATTGCAGTTGGGCCAGTTTTCTTCGAATTTTGCAGACCCGTTTTCTTTTTTGGCAATGTGTAGAGATGGACAAATTCAAAACCTATGACTTGCTTCATAAAAACACTCAACTCTATTGCGTTACGGCATTCAGGTTTTGCGTCCTGCTTTGAAACTGCTGGGCTTTTTCCCCATCATCATCGTCATCATCATCATCATCATCATCATCATCATCATCATCATCATCAACTACAACAGTATTATTATTGTTGTTACTTTTCTCTCTCTCTCTCTCTCTCTCTCTCTCTCTCTCTCTCTCTCTCTCTCTCCTTATAACACACACACACACACACAAAACACACACACACACACACACACACACACACACACACACACACACACACACACACACCTAAATACATACCAATACACCAGAATGAATGCAACAGCCATTAACGCAATCACTGCTGCTGCAATGCCCACCACTAAGTAGAGTTTGGTAGAGTCGTCTGCATCTGTGTAATGACAAGAGCACATGATGTTCATTCAAGATTCATCTATTATGTTTTCTTGTAACACTAACAGACACATACATACATACATTCATACACTGCCTGCCAGCCAGCCAGCCAGCCAGCCTGCCTATCTGCCTGCCTGCCTGCCTGCCTGCTCTCTCTCTCCTCTCTCTCTCTCTCTCTCTTCTCTCTCTCTCGTTTCGTCGTTATAAGCTTGTTCATTGTTTCCTTTTCGTGTACCATTTATATGTTCATTTTGATATTGTTAGTTACTGTTTTTGTTCTTGAGGGCATGGTGTAAAAAAACTGTAAGCTTATCCATTTTACCCTCAATAAAATATTCGTATTCCTATTCGTATTCGTATTCTCTCACTCTCTCTCTCTCCATATCGCGGAATTACATTCATCTGATCACTTGTAATAAATGTCTGTATAGTGAGCTGTGTCTAATGTGATACATTTTCATTTCAATAATCAATACACACTACATTTATGAAGGCACCTTAATTCCTCGTCAAACACAGGTAAACAAAACAAACGAAAAAAAAAAAAAAAAAAAAAGAAAGAGACTCACGGTCACAGTGAGTTCCATGAAAACCGTCTTCACAGCCAGCGGGACAGTCACCGGTGATGACGTCACACTGGTCACTGTCCCGACACCGACCACATAGTCCACTGCAGTGATAACCGTAGCGGCCAGCCTCACAGCCTGTGTGCACAACACAGCAATCACATCCAGCGATCTGTCCTTTGGCTCATTCATTCTTCATTCATTCATTCATTCATTCTCACGGCGTTCGCTTTTCCTGTCTTTTCTTTCTCTCTTTCCGTCATTTTTGCTGACCTTTAACCACAACCTCTGCAGCAGTCTTGGCTGTTGAAGTGATCCTCAACTTCAAATTAGCAATCGTAGTCAACCTCCCAAGATATCCATTCATTCATCAAACTAGCAGTCGTGGTCAGCCTTCCAAGATATCCATTCATTCATCAAACTAGCAGTCGTGGTCAGCCTTCAAAGATATTCATTCATTTATTCCTCCCTTCCATCATCTATCCATTCATTATGAAACTTCAATGCAAACGAAATGACTTTTCGGTTGACAACTAACCAAGCCTGTGACCCACCTAAGACGCTATACTGAGGTAATTGCA
>CM065721.1:32825476-32835476 GCA_033310375.1 Conus canariensis | reverse complement strand
AATTATATATCTCAGTTCGATTTTGTTGTTTTGACGGAAACGTTCTCAAGAACATTTCCTTCTTTTCTCTTTTTGGATTACGAAGTTTTTCTTTCACCTGGAATCAGATTAACCGATGCTGTTACTGCACGTTTGTCAGGAGGGATCGTGTTTCTTGTAAGAAAGACATATGCCAAACTAGTCAAACAACTTACAGTGGAATATGACCATACTATTGTTCTCCACCTTAAAGCTCTAGATCTTGACGTTCTTTTAATTGGAATTTATTTGCCCCCTGCTAACAGTGTTTATTATGCAGATACCGAGATTGATAATGGGGTTTCCCTTCTTGAACAATGTCTGATGGATACTTTTGAACAAGCGGGTGATCTTCCAGTGATCATCCTCGGCGATTTAAATGCAAGAACTGGTCGGCTGAACGCACAAGAACTACCCGTATATTTAGGTGACTTGATAAATGAAAATACCACCGGTGATGACTGCTTTTCTCGTGTATCAAAAGATTGCTCCACTAATGAATTTGGTCTTTATTTAATTATCATCTGTCAGAATTTTGAGTTGGTTATTCTAAATGGTTTTCTGCCTGGTGATAAAAGCGGGGATTTCACTTATATTGCTCACAATGGTTCAAGTGTTATTGATTATTTTATTTCCTCCCAATCCTTAGTTCCACTGTGCCGTGAATTGAAAGTAACCCCACGGGTAGAATCAAAGCACATGCCTGTTGAATTTGTACTAATGCTTCCCAGTCCGAATCAGGAGACGGTTTCAAAAAGGTTAAAGGTAACCAAATTTAAAAAATATGCATGGGATCCAGCAAAAGAAGGTGATTTTATCGGTGTACTTCAGTCTGACGAGGTCAATTCAACCTTTAATGAAGCAATTGAATTGATTGATGTCAATTTTGAGAGTGCACTGAAGAAACTAAACGAAGGTCTGTTTATGGCTGGTCAAATAATGTGTAAAGAAACTGTCACAGGTAACATCAAGCACAGCCCATGGTTTGACTCTGAGTGCTATGTTAAACGCCGTCAGGTGAGACAAGCATTGAGAACGTACAGTCGGGTGAAAGTTAATGACAACCCCGATGCTGTTCAACTGAGACTTAACTATTCTATAATTAGAAACGAGTATAAAGACTTACTTCGAGACAAGCAGCAGTTATATAGACAGCAAGTTTTAAATACACTTAACGAAAACGCCAAAGATTCTAAGCGGTTTTGGAGCACTGTAAGGTCTTTAAAAAGTAGTTCTCATGTACCAAACACAATATCCAATGAAGAATGGTTTCAGCATTTCAAACAAGTCTTTAATGATGAGCTTATTCCTTCTGGTCCTAATTCTCAGGAACTTCAAACTGAGTATTTTCCTGTTGCTGATGGTAACGTTGATGAATTGGATGTCTGTATAACTGAAGGGGAAATTCTTGATTCAGTTAAGGCTTTAAAATCAAATAAAGCACCAGGTCCAGACGGACTAATTGGGGAATTTTATAAATATTGTACCCCCACTATTCTCTTTTTCCTTAAGAAATTTTTCAACAAACTCTTTGATTTTGGCATCTTCCCTTCTATGTGGTGCGAAGCTCTGATTCAACCTTTGCACAAAAAGGGTGATATAAACAACCCAGACAACTACAGAGGTATCTCTCTTTTAAACATTAGTTCAAAATTATATACTTACATATTAAACAAGCGTTTAACAAAATGGATTGAAGATTGTGATGTAATAAACGATGTGCAGGCTGGCTTTAGAAAGAATTATAGTACTACTGATAATATATTTACCCTTTTTTCTCTGGTACAAAAGCAACTATCTAACCACAAGAAATTATACGTTGCTTTTATTGACTTTAAAAAGGCTTTCGATTCGGTAGATAGAAACCAACTCTGGTCAATCTTAAAGAAAAAAGGTATAAACGGTAAGATGTACAATGCACTTAAAAGCATATACACAGATGTCAAAGCTAGGGTTAAAGTGGGGGGAGATTTAACTGACACTTTTATGTGTCCCCGGGGTCTGAAGCAAGGAGAAATATGCAGTCCGGTTTTATTTTCGCTATTCATCAATGAGCTTGCTGAAGAAATAATTCAATACGGTAAACATGGTATTCCCTTATTACCAGACTTCATAGAGATACTAATTATGCTTTTTGCCGACGATGTTGCACTCGTAGCATCTACCGTCATTGGTCTCCAGCAGCAACTAAATGTTTTGTGTAGCACAGCAAAAAAACTCGATTTGATCGTAAATTTAGAAAAATCAAAAGTTATTGTGTTTAGAAATGGGGGGTATATCGCCTCAAGGGAAAGATGGTTCTACGACGGTAGGCAACTAGAAATTGTTAATCAGTATAAATATTTAGGTGTTATCTTTTCCACGGGTCTTTCTTTTTCCCATTGCCTTGAGGATTTAGCATCCAAGGCAAAACGTCAAGTCATCAATATTATAAAACTACTGTGGAAGTTTCAAAGTCTTTCCCCGAAATTGTTCTTTAAACTTTTCGACTGTCAAGTCCAGCCAATGCTTAGCTATGGTGCCGAAGTATGGGGTTTGACTGCAAACAACTCAATTATTGAAAAAGTACATTTGTTTGCACTCAAGAGATTCTTAAATGTTTCCATAAAAACACCCAGCGCCTTAGTCTACGGAGAAACTGGTCGGTATCCACTCTATATAAACAATTATACTAAATGTATCAAGTATTGGTTACGTGTCGTTAATATGCCGGACAATCGCCTTCCTAAGAAAGCTTACATCACGTTATATGATTTGCATCATCGAGGCAAGAACAACTGGGTTTCATCAGTTTGCTCTACGTTAAATCGCTATGGCTTTGGGTATGTATGGGAAAACCAGAACGTTTACAATGTCAAAGGTTTTCTCTTAGAATTTAGAAATAGGTTGATTGATTGTCATCTTCAAGAATGGTACACCCGAATGGATGTTAGTGATCGCTTTTCCTTCTATTCTTCCTTTAAGCAATTTAGACAAATACCGAATTATCTGTTTACGGTAAGTAATTTGAACAATCGTAAAAATCTCATAAGATTCAGGTTAGGCGTATCTTGTTTAAATACTCACAAACTGCGGCATTCGAGTGTTCCCCGAGAGGCACTCTGCTGTCCTTTTTGTCCAAGTCAGTTGGAATCTGAATATCACTTTTTTATTGTATGCCCTAAATATAAACATGTTCGAGAGCATTTCATACCCACTAAATATTATGCAAGAGCGTCGGCTTTCAAGATGTCATTATTACTTGCCGATGATAAAATGGCTAAAGATGTTGCTGCTTTCGTAACTAAAGCTTTTGAAATCAGATGCAAAAAAACGAATGGGACGTAAAGTTCATATATTTTTATGTATAATTCGGGGTACTTTTTCCCCTTTAAAAGCAAAAGAGCTTGTATATGTGAGTGTATGCGTGCGAGTGTGTGTGTGTGTGTGTGTGTGAAGTGTGTGTGTGTGTGTGTGTGTGTGTGTGTGTGTGTGTGTGTGTGTGTGTGTGTGTGTGTGTGATCATGAATAGGTTTACAGGTGTTTAGGCAACTACAAATGAATGTAACCTCTGTGAGATTTGTAAATGATATGCCCTAATCTATATTGGTACGTATTTTGATCATTATGTATACATCCATGACTGAGGAAGAATGTGAAAGTATCTACTTGGCCGAGAAAATGCATGTATACTTGCAAGGTGATGTTGTTGTTACATTTGCTTTTTCCACAATGTTGTTGTTTTTCCCCCCATCCCAATGTCCCCATTGACACGGGCACGAGGCCTAGTTCAATTAAAATATTTGTCATTGTCATTGTCATTGTCTCTCTCTCTCTCTCTCTCTCTCTCTCTCTCTCTCTCTCTGTCTCTGTGACCTTCACAAAGTCACCTACCTTGCTCACAGTGGTGCCCCGAGAATCCTGGTAGACACCGACAGCTGTAAGAGTTGACGCCATCACTACAGTGGCCTCCCTTGCCACATGGATCGGACTGACAGTCGTCAATGTCTGAAAAATGGGGAGTTTTTAGTCATACTCCCTGTTTGGCTAGTATACCTACCATGTCAGACAGTAGCATTCTACGGCAGTTAGTTAGCTCTGAAGGCCAAATTTTTGTGTTGCTAACGCAGTAACAAGACGCCCACCCTACTTCCGTCTTAGTCAGAAAGCCGGTGCAAACTTCCTGTTCCTCATTCAGGGAGGCATATGCGCAAGGTAAACCCCCAAGGACCATAGCGCTAGAGGGGAAGGTAGCGCGGGCGTTAGAGTCTGACATGGTAGGTATACTAGCCAAACTGGGAGTATGATAAAAATTCCCCATTTTGGCGTCATATACTCTACCAGCGCCGACAGCAGCAGAATTTAAAGGAATTGGAGGAGGGTAGAGTGCCCTAATGGTTCTTGGGGGTTGAAGTCGGGATAGAGATGGCCGTGTTAGCCGCAACAAAAGAAATCCCTTTAGAACCATCAGCCCTTGTCATGCGGATATCCTTCAAGTAGAAGTTTATAAAGGGATTCTCTGAATGCCAGTAGGCTGACTCCAGAAGGTGGCGTAAGGGTACAGAGTGTTGGAACGCTGTGGAAGTGGCAAGCGCTCTAACCTCATGTGCCTGGGGAGATAAGACCGGCAAGTCTTTATGTGCTTGCGCGTATGCGGTCTTAACCGTGTTGGACAGCCACCTGGATATGGTGCCCGCAGAGATGTCTTTGTGGTTGTTAGGATTGATCGATATGAGGAGACGCCTCTGGGAGGAGCGCCTAGGTCGCGTTCGTTCCCAGTAGTATCTCAGGCACCTGGAAGGGCACACATCCATGCCCCCCCCCCCCCCCCCCCCCCTTTCTTCCTTCCCAAGGATATCGGAGAGTGATCTGATGACGTGGAAGGGAGAAGCTGTGCCCGGTTCTTGGTTCTTAGCGAGGAACTCGGGTAGCAACCGGAGGAGACAGAGGTGTCCCTATGGAAGGCGATGTCCCTGGGGTCACCACTGAGGGCATGGATCTCGCTACGTCGGCGAGCAGAAGCGAGTGCGAGGAGAAAAGTGGTTTTGAGCGAGAGGAGGTCAAAGGGGATGGAGGCTATAGGCTCGAACGGCGGTTTTCTGAGTACGTCGAGGACGACGAAGAGATCCCAAAGTGGGACGCGTCTAGAGATCTCTCTGAGCAGGAAGTCCTTGGCAAAGGAGGGCCCCCCAAGTTGACGAATGGTGGTACAGATAGCAGACCTGTAGCCACGGATAGAGCTAGCCAACAGTTTTTTGACCGAGGAAAGGTGAGATAGGAAATTGTCCAATTGAATATTGGATGGGTGTTCATGCAGGACGGAGTTATCTGAGCACCAGGTGACCTATCTCACCCAACGGTAGTCGTAGAGGGACTCTGTGCTGGATCTGCGAGAGGCCGTTGCTAAGTCCCGAAGGTCCTGCGAGGCGCCTCCAACAGCGAGCCTGTCTAGGACGGACTGGGATCTGTCTGTTTGGGAGGGAGGGGCAAATGTTCGCAGCTGGGTTCGCACAGGAGCCAAGCGTGCAGGCGGAGCATCTGTGGGTTTGAGTGGGTGCGACCCGAGCGTGGTTGTCTGAGCATGTCCCAGCGTGGAGCCAGAGGGAACGGGGGAACATGTGAAAGAGACCTGAGTTCTGGAAACCACGACTGAGTCGGCCACAACGGGGCGATCAGAATGAGTCTGGGTCACTCCAGTCTTGCTTTCCTGATCACTCTGTGAAGGATTGGGAATGGAGGGAAGGTGTAGGCTATGAGACCCGTCCAGGGTAGAGAGAGAGTGTCGATCGCGTGTGCTCGAGGGTCGGGGACTGGTGAGACATAGACCGGGAGACGGTGGTTGAACTGGGTGGCAAAGAGATCGATCACTGGGGAGAACCAATGGGTCCGCACAGTGCGTAGGGTGTGGCTGTTGAGGGTCCATTCTGTGTGTAGAAGAGATTTGGACCGACTGAGAGAGTCCGCCAGAACGTTGTGAGTTCCCGCTATGTGTCTCGCGCAGAGGGAGATTCCCAGCGAGTGGCACCTGTGGAGGAGGGCTTCTGCTCGGAGAGAGAGTTTGATGGAGCATGCCCCCCCCCCCCAACCTTTGTTTACATAGCAGGCTACCGTCATGTTGTCTGTGAAGAGGAGAACGTGTCGGTGTGTGACGTGGGGTTGAAATTGGAGGACAGCAAGTCTGACTGCCTCCAATTCCAAGATGTTGATGTGCATTTGAGCCGTCCTGGAGTCCCACGATCCGGAGGCGTGAAGGTGGTCCATGTGGGTGCCCCAGTCTGTGTTCGATGCGTCCGTGTAGAGTTCCAGTGGCTGGGTTGGACGGGAAATGGGAACTCCGGAGGTCCAAGCCAAGGAATCCAGCCACTCGTCCCTGGCCCAGTGGAACCATGGACTCAAGGGGATGGACTGGTCCCAGCGTCTGGAAGTCTTGGACCACCGCGATCGAAACCCCCGTTGGAGTTGTCGTTTGAGGACCCTGCCCAGGACTCCATCATCCCCAAGGGAGAGGTCAGAGTTCTGGCCGAGGAGTGGGTGGATCGGCGTAGGTGTGAGATGAGGTCCGCAATGCGTGTGGACCTCTCGTCGGTGGGGGCGACCATCATGGTGAGTGAATCGAATCTCATGCCCAGAAAGGAGAAGTGTTTACTGGGGGTGAGTTCGCATTTGTTCATGTTGATAACAGACCCTAGTTTGGAACAGAGATGTAGGAGCTGGGTGGTGTGGGCTTGGCACAGGGCCTGAGAAGGTGCCAGGATGAGCCAGTCGTCGAGGTAGACAAGGAGGTGGATGCCGTCCTGTCTGGCTAGCGAGGCCATCTCCTTGACCACCTTTGTGAAAAGGAAGGGTGCGAGCGAGAGGCCGAAGGGAAGTGCCTTGAACTGGAACACCCAATCCTGCCAGATGAACCGAAGGCAGCGTCTGTACACTGGGTGGATGAGAATTTGGAAGTAGGCGTCCTTGAGATCGATCGAGGTGGCCCAGTCCTGGTGGTGGATGGAGTCTGTGATCTGGGACTGAGTGTCCACCTTGAACTTTGCCGTCTTGAGGTACTTGTTGAGGGGTGAGAGGTCGAGTATGGGCCTCCACCCCCCTGATGTCTTGGGAATGACGAAGAGGTGGGAGTAGAACCCCGGGGTGGGGTTGAGTAATTCCGTGATGGCCCCTTTGAGGAGAAGATCGGATACTTCCCACTGGAGTGCATCCGCTTGAGCGGGAGAAGGATGGCAGGGGGAGGGGGGGGCACAGCGCATGAGGGGAGGGCATTCGGAGGCCCAGGGTAGATGGTACCCCTCCTCTAGGACCGCTACTATCCATGGGTTGAGACCCATCCGTCTCCTCTGGTGGGCATGTCTGGAGAGACTGCTGGCCAGAGGAGGCAAAGGACCGCAGGGGGAGAGGCCCCGAACCAGAGATGACGAGAGGGTTCTGTGATCTCCCATGTCGTTCTGCAGTGTGGGCGATGGTAGCGGTCTGCGTTCTCCCTCTACAAGTTCCCCTGTGGCCAGGCAAGGGGGGGGGGGGGGGGCGGCGGCGGAAGGGCCTCCTGTCATTTCCATGGGGGCTGTTTCTGTCGGCCAAACCTAAAGTTCGTATTGCGTGAACTCTTGTTTGGTCGAGCGAGGGTGGATGTGTGCTGCACAGGGCGAGCAGTGCAAGTGGAGGCAGGCTTCCGTTTAGTGGGTGGGGCTCTGGTGAGTTGGCTGATGGGTTTGGCTGATGGGGGCGTTTAAAGGAGCCAGGGGGTCGGAATAAACGGGGGGGGGGGGGGGGGGGGGCATCTGACTGGCCGCATAGGAAGCTGCCTCCTTATTTTGTTCAGCAGTGTGTGTGATAAAGGTAGCAGCGTAATCGCCAAAGAGCGACTGGTGTTGTCCGGGAATACACAGGAGGGCCGCTTTTTGCTCGGGGGAGAGTTTAGCTTTCTCTAGGAAAGCATCTCTGTATGCAAGCATGCAGTTGTAATGGCTCTTGGCTGTGCTGTCTGCCGCAGCCGAAAGATGATGAGATATCCTGTTCACCAAGATCTGCATCATCGGGTCCCGAAAGAACCGTATGTCAGTCTCGTGTTGTGTGTCAGAGGCAGGTGCGTCAGACGACACAGAGGCTGAGTCGTCCTCCTCAGGCCAAATTTCAGCAGCACGTTGCGTGAGCAGGTCAAAGAAAACGTGACTCACGTAACGTGTTGGATGCCGAATCTGGTGGTGCGATCCCATTCTGCTAGCGTTTTAAGCAGAACAGATGCAGCAGAGGGAGGGGCCGAGTTTGGGATCAACCAGCGGTCAGATGGGGAAACGGCAAGTTCCCTGGCCGCAGGGTTGTCCTTATCAAAGAGAGAGGGATTGTGGGCCTGCCGAGGGGCCCTGAGGAAAGAGCCCACCGGGGCTGCCCCCGAGTTGAGAGTGACTCCTTCCCTGGAGGAGGGACGACATGCACACCCGGGACAAAGTTGCCGGACGCTCCCATATGGAAGAGAGAAATTGAGGTGTGACAAGTTTGGTGGTCTACGCTTGGGTGGGGTGGCCAAAGCAAAGCATGACACTGAGAAGATTTTGTCCGATGGGAGGTCCTCCCTCGAGACGAGGTTGGGGCGCCATTGTTCAATGGCTGCGAAGTCACTTGTAGGTGAGAAGTATTCCTCTTCAACACCTCCTCAAAAGCGGGAGGGTAGTCGTCCTGGGGAGGTTGAGGTGGTTCAACCGGAGGAGGCAACGATTGGGGTGCGTGGGAGTCCCGCCCTAGCCGAGAAGTCAACGGGAGAGAAGAGGGCGGGTCTCTGGTGGCTCCATGATCGGCGACAGACAAATAAGAGGGATGTCCGTCGTGCCAATCGGACAGCACCTGAGAGGGAGGTGGACCAAGGTCAAACCAGCGAGAGGAAGCTGGATGCCACAGACAACCGATGAGTGTCCGCATCAAGCCACTGGTCCCTCTGAGGGGCATAGAGCCACCGGTCCCCATGGAGGAAAGTGGGCTGTGGCGGCCCGGGGGCGGAATTTCCATGGGGGGCCAGGTAACCTGAAGCACTGGGGGGGGGGGGGGGGGGGGGTTGGGAAGCCGGTGGGCTTGCCGCGCCTCGCCCAGAGAGTGCACCACCGCATGCACATCCTGAGTGCGGTCCATGCGGGAACCGTGGTAGAGGGAGAGAGAATAATCCCAAGGTTGCCTAGGGGGAGCGGTGGAGTGAGAGCCAGCCGAACCCCCTTCATGTCGGTCACCGGAGTGCTGGGGGATCAAAGATCGCCCGCACCAGTATCCGGATCACGCCATGACGGACCAGGTAGGTTACCCGATGTCCCGCGGGTCAATCCTCCCCCCCGGAGGGACGGGACCGTGGACGTTGCCCAAGTGGGGAACAGAATAAGTCCGAATCCCAATGTCCTGTGCCCCAAGGGGATGTGTCGTCAGTCGATCAGGGCGAATCGATCGGCGTGGGTCCAGCTCACGCAGGTCCGGACGTGTCAGTATCTGTGCGCCAGACCCCAGGTTTTGTCCAGTTTGGTCCTGCCAGGGAAAGGGCTCCATCCTGCCACCGGAAAAAGGGCGCTCCGCGTACACTAGTGGTGGCTGCACCAATGTACTGTAGAGTGCTATCAGTGGGGGGATAGCGGATAGACTGAGTCTCATCAAGGCGAGTGACGTGTGCTGATTCCGAGGCGAACCCGTCACTCGTGCCAGTCACCAAGTCAGCATGCGGG
Source organism: Conus canariensis (assembly GCA_033310375.1). Lineage (NCBI taxonomy): Eukaryota > Metazoa > Mollusca > Gastropoda > Neogastropoda > Conidae > Conus > Conus canariensis. The sequence goes on along the minus strand of CM065721.1, from coordinate 32,825,784 downwards.
GAAAATACCCGGGTACTGCTGGCCGCGTGACTCAGCAAGATAGGAGAGAGGGTGGCCAAGTGCCGAGTCATTGCGCCGGCCACCCTCTCCCTTGTTTGTCTCAATAAGCGTTTGCGAAGTAGGGGGCAAGCTTGACTCACGCTGCGAAGCTGGCGAACGGGGGTGCGGGGGGGGGGGGGGGGTGGGGGGGGGGGGGGGATGGGGCGAGCGGAATGAGAACGCGAGCGTGAAAGTGAAGACGAGCGAGGAGCGAGAAGAGGGACGGTGACGTACGGGAGAAAACCGTGTACGCTTACGCGAAGCTTTCC
>CM065721.1:32812976-32820476 GCA_033310375.1 Conus canariensis | reverse complement strand
CTAGCAATTTGGCTTCTTTTACAACTGGAATGGTGGATTTGTCTGGATGTTTTTCAGGATTGGCAAAGAACTGACAAAAATTGTGAAAATGGATACACTGTGTTTAGGTGCTTGAAAAGGTAAACCTGTTCTCCTCGGCCCACTGTCAAATCTTATCCACACAAAGTTGGAGTTGACGCTGTATACTGGCATACGAGGTTCCATCTGTGTAAAGTGTCAAATCATCAACAAACAAAGAGGACTCAGAACCCTGGTTTACTAAATTGACAATGTCGTTATTTTGATACTGAAGAGAGCAGGAGAAAGAATGCTCCCTTGAGGTACACCCAACTCCTGCCCATGGATGCCAGAAAGCTTGGTGTTAATATGGACTTGAAACTGCCCATCAGGCAGAAAATTTTAATTTCCTTTTACACACACACACACATATACATATACATATATGTGTGTGTGTGTGTGTGTGTGTGTGTGTGTGTGTGTGTGTGTGTGTGGTGTGTGTCTGTGTGTGTGTGTGTGTGGTGTGTGTGTATGTGTGTGTGTGTGTGTGTGTGTATTAGATCTTTGCCAAGTCATTAGAACAATGACCGAAGAATTGTTACTCTACGCTTGTTTCCTCCACTACTAAATTGTTCATCATGATATATATATACACATATACATGTGTGTGTACATATATATATATATATATATACACACACACACATTTGTGCATGTCTTATTTTTACGCGCTAGTTCAGGTACAGATTAATTTTACTCTTTCCCTACTAACATTCGCATGGGACCGGTTTTCTACTGATGTCCGCATATTTCATGCGGATGGGAATGCCGAAAATTGGCAATGTAGAGGGAAAACATATAGTTTGAAACTACACCACCTTGCTCGCACACCTACAAATAACTGCAAGGGGAAACAGCTGTTTGGTTTTCGTAATTTGTCAGTGAATGACAAAGCAATTTGGTAAGTGAAAATCTACAGCTTAGCTCCACTTTGTAGTAAATATGGTCTCATTTCTTCCTTCAAACTACAGACTTACAGAGGCGTATTTTCACTCTTGTATATGTAATACATAATTTTTTTTCCTCTTAACGCGTCGTTTCATAAACAAAAAGTTTCAAAACTTTACATTAGTTTAGAAAGAGAAGGGGTTAGTTACCGCCAAGGACATAGACAAACAAAGTACAGGACAAGACACAATGTATATCGACCTCTTGGGTCTTCTTCAGGCAAAGAGTTTTTGCCTGAAGAAGACCCAAGAGGTCAAAATGCATCGTGTCTTGTCCTGTCCTTCGTTTGTCTATGTCCTTGGCGGTAACTAACCCCCTCTCTTTCTAACTTTTGCTTCATTTTCCACCCTCGGTCACTCCGTTTTGAAACTTTACATTAATTGGCTGTAAAAATGATGATGATGATGATGATGGTGGTGATGATTTTTTAGTTAAAATAAAGAAAAAGTGAACAACATACCATCACATTTCGGACCCATCCACCGCTTCAGACACTGACAGCGGCCATTGGTGTTGTTGCAGGCACCATCCAAACATCCATGACCGCACATCTCTTCGCAGTTTGACCCGTAACTCCCTTTGTCGCAGACTGAAAGTGGAACAGTGAGGTTAGACATGTACACGCAATCACTAATTAAGACACTGATCGACATCATCACACAATTTAGGGGATCTACCGAGTCATAAAGTATGGTAGCAGGCCAACAACTAAGAAACAAATAAGAGAGGAGGAACTATAATGAGAAAGTCAGGTCAGGGAAGCAGAGAGAGAGAGAGAGAGAGAAAGAGAGAGAGAGAGAGAGAGAGAGAGAGAGAGAGAGAGAGAGAGAGAGAGAGAAAAGAGAAAGGAAAAGATCGATATCTGGCTTGATCAGAGGAGTCCCATTCGCTTGGTGCAGGTAACTAACCCGCTTTGTGGGTAACAGAACTGTTCAACTAGCGGGGTACCCTCTCACATAACTACGCATGCCGGCTTCTCCTCGTCAGCCGTTCAACGAGGTTGGCCTATTGCCTGTATGTAGCCTTTGTTCGCGCAGACGAACCGCCACGTGTGTGCTACAAACTTGATGGTGTGCATCCTGTCAGCTGTGAACGTTGGAGAACAGATAGGTCAGCCCGTGACCTGGAAGCAGACACAGATATGAACAGATGAACAGGAAGAGGCAAGTGCCTTCCACGTGTGCAAGGGAACAGCTAGCCAAAGGCACTGATCCTGTTCTCCTCCATCTCTGGTCAGAGCGAGTCACACTGTTCCTAGCTCCGCTGACAACCAGGGCCTACATCTGTGGTCAGAGCAAGTCATACTGTTCCTAGCTCCGTTCACAACCAGGGCCTACATCTCTGGTCAGAGCGAGTCACACTGTTCCTAGCTCCGCTGACAACCAGGGCCTACATCTGTAGTCAGAGCGAGTCACACTGTTCCTAGCTCCGCTGACAGCCAGGACCTACAACTCTGGTCAGAGCGAGTCACACTGTTCCTAGCTCCGCTGACAAGCACTGCCTGCATCAGCTGAATGCCTGTCAAAACTAGAAGACACAAGACATGTGTTGTTTGTCGCTGAAAACTGGTGTGGTGTGTCTGCGGGCTGCCACATTCTCTATTGTTGCTGTTGTTTTGTTGTTGATGTTGTTTTGTTGCTGTTTAGTTCTTGTTATTGTTGCTGTCGTTGTTTTCTTTTGTGAATATGCTTGGCTGTGTTTTCTGTCAGTGAATGAATTGATTGAAAACGATGAAAGCTATGAACATCAACAACAATTATGATAACATTTCCGGTCTTGAAAGATCGTGTGCATGTAAGTCGTTATACATGTACGAATTAATGTATGGGCACATGTCAAGAAAACCATAAGGAGTATGTGTGTACGCGTGAGCCCGCGCACGTTGTGGTGATGTGGTGTGATGTGGTGTGGTGTTGCTCTTTTGCAATGACAAATTTCTCCTCAGGGACAGATTTTAACGATAACATGCACATCAATAGATGATGTAGAGATATTTTCTTTTTGAATCATTTTCAAAACATTTCAAAATGAGAAAGTGTCAATTGGAGTAATGTTTAAAAATACGGCAAGCACTCGTCAAAACTGTCCTCATTCTTTGGCTTTAATTATCAATCATTTAACAAAGGAGTGAAATTATGGGTAGTGAAATATGTAGCTGAATATTGTGTAAGTCTTGAATTTGCAACCTTTTGGAAGTCGTATGCAACAGACACAAAGATACACCATTTAGATCTTGATCTTTCATTAACAACCTGACACAGGTCTTCGCACACATGGTACTTCCAATTTCCACTGGCCACACGAGGGATGTTCAGTTGAAAGTCTGTCTTTAAGAGCAGACACAAACACTTTCTCTTAAACCCTTTATGACTACACTACATTTCAGCGCCAACATGAAAAAAAGACACATAAAAATCAATACAACACAGACAAAAACAAAATCAAACTAAACAACACTAAAGGCAAACAAACCAAATCAGAACCAAAAAATGCCACGCTCGCCATCTGCTCCCACAAAACAAACATACAAACAAAAAAACAGCAGGTGATAGGGAGTACAATGTACAATGTTCTCTTTGGCAGAATAAAACAGAACTGTCATCATGTACATGAAGCAGCAGCCAAGATGCACCGCATACAGAAAGATCTACGCGTGTAATCGGCACAATCAATGTACCCTATACCATCCAAATGTCACTGTCATTCAAAACATGCAATTGCTGTGTACAAGTACAACATCGTGGTATCATAGGAAACTTCTACGAAGTATGTTACAAATATCAGTTCAATGCGGCACAGGCTCTCCCGGGCCGTAATAATCATTCGGAAATATGTGTGAATACCACGCTGTGAATAATAGTTCAACATGGCCTTGGAAATTCGCACATGCCGCAAATGTCCTTTACTGGATGTAACTGTTATACTTGTAAGCATTATGCAGTGGATATGCCTACTATACTGTGAGTATCAGTTCAATATGACACAACAGAAGTTCTCACATATTACGGTACCGTACTATTGTGAAAGCAAAGTAAGGGAGGACCTCTATAAAAAGAGAGGGAACTCCTTATGATGGTTTTCTCAAAACTCCGAGACTCAAGTAAAAGTTACGTCCCTTACTTTAATTCCGGTTTTCTTGTCCGACCTTTTCTCCGAGTCGAACCATTCTCTGCCGACGGTCTTTGGGAAAATAGTAAAGGAACAACAAACAAACAAAACCTGCGTATTTGTTATACCTATCTATCTATCTATATATGTGTTCGATTCGCTTGCTCTCTATTCTAAATTTGACATTTTCCAAAGTCTGCCCATTTCTTGTTTTGTTTTGCAGTACCCGAGTTGTTTGCTCTATCGTCTTGCGGCGTAGGCCTACAAGCACGGTGCAGTGACTTGTTCTGAGAGGAAGAAAAGCACGTATGTTTTTACATCAAATCCCGGAGAGTTCGCCGATTACAATCAAAGACAGTGCTTTAACAATAGCCTTATGATGCTTTTGGAACAGATAATCTTGTGCAGTATTTGAATGACACCTGAAATTAGACAGACTGGGTGGCTGGGGGACGGAAAGGGGGAAGGGAGCGAGACAGGAACGTTACGGGTGGGGTGGGGGGTGTCGGAGGAGAGTGGGTGGGTGAAGGAGGGAGGGGGCACGCGAATGTGAGAGGCTTGGTGATGTCACCCTCGACTTCGATGGCTACGATCTTTCAAGGCCTGCCATCTCGTCGCACACAATCAGGACTGTGAGTGGGGGTACCTTGGTCGCACATGTACAAGGATTTGTAGCCGGTTTGCAGGTTGGTGAGGAATGGGGAGTGCAGATCCCGGTCAGCGAGTCGCAGGTGCCCCCTATGCAGCCCGAGCCACAGGGCTGGTCACAGAGGTCACCGTAGTAGCGGGCGTCGTCACACTGGTACGCTGTCATAAACATACAGGTACCATCAGGGAGTGAGGAGAGACTGCATGCCGACCACACCGCTCACCCTCACACACACACACACACACACACACACACACACACGTGCGCACACATACACATGCGCGCGCACACACACATGAACTCACGCACGCACACATGCGCATACACACACACACACACGCTAGCGCACACACACGCACGCACACGCTCACACACGCAAACACACACACGCACACTCACGGAAACACGCAAGCACTCACGCATGCAGTCACACACGCACAGATGCATGTACACACACACACGCACACACGAACAGAAAAGCACACACACAAACGCACGCGCGCACGCACACACACATACGCGTGCGTCCCCCTGCCCCCTGCCACACGCATACACATACACACATGTACGTGCGCACACAATGCGCGTGCGCACACGCACACACATGCGCTTGCACAAGCACACATGCATGCACACACAAACACACATGCACTTGCGCACACACACCCACGCACGCGTATGCACACACATGTACACATACGCACGCACTCACGCATGCAGTCACGCACGGACGGGTGCATGTGCACACACACACACACACACACACGAACATACAAGCACACACACACAGATGCGCGCGACCACACACACACACATACGCGCACACCTGCATCGTCGCCCCCCCCCCCCCCACCACCACACACATACACGCACGCACATACACACACGTGCGCACGCATACACACACACACACACACACATGCACACACACGCACACATGCACTACGCAAGCACCCACGTACACACGCACACACACACACGCACGCACACACACATGCACACACACACGCACGCATGCACTACGCAAGCACCCACGTGCGCATGCACACACACTCACTAATAGCTCCCTATATGGGCCCACGTTTTTTATTATCTATCTATTAATTGTGATTTCTTATGATATCATTATTACGTTGTGTCTATAGACCCTTAAGGATTCTCGTGATAATTTAAGTCTGAGCCTGTGTCTGAGTCTCTCTCTCTCTCTAAAAATAAAAATCATCATCATCATCATCGTCATCATTACAAACATCATCATCAACAGAATCAACAATAACAAAAAAAAAATGCCTCCGTAGCGTAGCGGTCAGCGTCGCAGACTCCTGGCTGGGAGATCATGAGTTTGATTCTCATTTGAGGGATTCTTCGGCCCACGAGCGGCTCCAACCCATAGCTGAGTTTGCTGTGGGAAGATGGCAACCACACAGACGGAGTCTAATCCATTCAATAAACGCCTCTCTGAGAATGTCTGATTAAAATTTCCTGTCCAACACTGCAGGTCTCTGTTTGCCTCGGGCCTGGCTGACACCAGGATAATCTGTTTTTACAAAGTGCAAAGTACAGCCCTGTTGTGCAGTCTCAGACCAGAATGAACTTGGATAGCGTCATCTTTGTCATTGTCAACCGAATGGATCAGCATAAAAAAAGAGAAACGGTCTCAAATTCTGTGGCCCTTCATGCCCTGCTCTTATATTGACCTCAGGTTCGACGTTCTCTCCACGCCCATGACCTTGGTCAGCTCGTGGCCAGGTTGCCGGAATCGGTGAGTTCACGGACACTGTCGTTGGGCTGAATAGGGTGAGGTCCTCCGGAGAGCGATGCTCACTGACGCCAGCTCCGCGACAAAACAGTTATTGTCGTTGGCACATGACTTTGTAGGCGGTGTCCTGCTTTTGTTGTTGCAGAACAGGCACCACTGAACACCACAGAAGTGACTCGACAGCGGTGCAGTGTCTCCTCTAGTGGGTTGCATCACGACGACTTGACACTGATTCACTCTCTGGTTTGCATTTGCTGGGTCTGCGGCGGAACAAACTAGGGAGTTACTGTGTACGCGCGCGCGTATGTGTATGTGCGCACGCGTGTGCGTGCGTGCGTGCGTGTGTATGGAATGAGCGGCGTGGGGGGAGTGACACAGAAGATGAGACAGAAAACAATAACAACAATACTACTACGACCACCACCACTACCACTATTATTATTACTACTACAATTGCTGCTGCTGCTGCTGCTGCTACTACTACTACTTCCAATATTAATAATTATTCATAATAATAATCATAATGAATGATGATGATGATAATGATGATGATGATGATGATGATGATGATGATGATGATGATGATGATGATGATGATATCATCATCATCATCATCATCATCATCATCATCATCATCATCATCATCATCATCATCATCATTCATGGAACTATGGAACGACATGAACGGAATAGAATATCATGAGCTGCTGACTACGTATATATACCACATGATCTGCAGACCAGCAAACAGACTTAGAATGTCACAGAACACGATCTGAGGCCCTGCTTATCCCAGATTTCCATGTCCGCTACACTGAAGTATTCGCCCACACCTCTGGTCTTCTCAACCTCAATGGACCGGCCTTCCATGGGCAGATGGTCTGTGAAGTTGGTGACCAGGGCAGGGGTACGGTTACTGGGAAATAGACCCACTCTGGTCTGACCAATGGACACCTCAACGCCTCTCAAGCTGTCGACG
>CM065721.1:32795476-32807976 GCA_033310375.1 Conus canariensis | reverse complement strand
CTAAAGGCGCGGCCTTTTTTTTTTTTAACATTTTTAAATATTTTTTTAGACGGATGTCTTCACCACATCACTATCCGACACCTGTTCTAAGTTGGGAAATTTGAGCCCTAGGATGTTCACTTTTGTTCCTCCTTGACCAGACCCAGCTGGAGCTCTTTTCGGCTGCCTCTGCCATTGTCCTTAAGGTTCTAGTCATCTTCTTACCAGAAATCCCGAGCTACTGCGTGTGATCCTAGGCTGAGGAGCCTACAAACATTCCTGTTCTAATTTCTATGGCATGCACTTTGACTTGGAACTCAGATTCCTTCAAGCTGCTGGCTACACTGGACTTTTCAGTCCTCTTCTGTAGATGCGAGCTTGCTCCGTTCTGCTTTCCTATGACACAGCGAGTTCAATCCTGATCAACTGTTTTGATGACTGTGGGTGGAGTCCTATATCCCAGTCTCCTGTCGCTCTTCCTGAAGATCTGTGGACATGGTTTTCACATTCTGGGAGATCTCCTGTACAGTCCCAGTCATCCACACCATCACATAAACTCCAATTCCATGCTGCTGGTGTCACAGCTGTTTCAGACCATGATTTGTGGCCGTCTGTCGTGCAGAATGTTGTCGCTGAAGTTTCTGGAGGCTTCTAGTGTTACTTGTGGCTGCGCTAACTGCATGTATAACCTCCATTGTTTTGTTTGCCCTGTCAGAGCGGACATGTAGGGTCATCTGATATTTACAAGCTTTAAAAAAAATCGAGGACAGGAGATCATATACAGATCTGTGGGTAAAGTGATCCTAAGACGTGTCATGTGTTATATTTCATCCCAGCTGAGATTTTGTCGGTGTGCGTTTTCCCACGTAGTCTAACCGCCCTTGTTGGCCTTGCTGGGCTGCCCTCTGGATTCTCTTGGCATTCCATTTTTTTCTTAAGCTTCTGTATCACTACGTCTCTACTTGCTTTCCTTTTCACTTTTGACCCCCTTTCATTTCTGTTGACCCCAGCCCCTGCTTGTCGGTTTGCCGATGTCCTGTTGTTTCCTTACTCATTAGACTTTCCTTGGCAACACCCACTGCCTCTTGGACTTTCCATTTTCTGCCAGTCTTCAGCTTTTGCAGGACCGATGTCACAACATTGTATCCCGAATCTTCAAGCATGGTTAGCAGCCTTGCTGTACCCACTTTGTACTCCTCCAAGATGGCTTTCTTGAGTAGCTTCAGCTCTGCTTGGCGACAGCAGCGCGCAACGTCAGCGAGACTAGATGGGACACCCAGCCATTTCCTTGTGTGTTTGTTGATCGAGGCCTCCGTTGATTCCACTGAGCTAGTGGTGATACTGTATTTCAGCAGAGGCCAGAGGAGCTTCCTAATCAGCATGAACTGAAGGCGCCAGACTTTGCATTTGCCAAGGAGGACAACACTGGTCTGTTAACTGCAGGCGGCTTTTTTTTCCCTACCATTGCTCGGTTTCCTGTCTCCTTTTTCTGTCTGTCAAGGAGTCATCGTACCACTTTCCAAAACTCTTCACTGGTTCTTGTCTCTGTTGGGATGATCTGGTGGGCTACACTGAACATGACAGTTCCAGCTCCTCCTTTCTGCCTGGACAGGCTTCGTAATTATTTCTTTGGTTTGAAAGTCATCCTAGAGGAAGTTTTTAACTGCTTCAATATTTTGTGTCTTTCATCATTTTGTGTGTGAAAAGGACTGTTGTGTCATCCATGAAGGCCTTTAGAGATGGCATTTGATATTCATTCTGCTGAACGTGTATGGCTTGTGGCTTTCAAGATGACTTCCATTACCATCACAAACGGCATTGGAGTAATTGTCAAATCCATAGCTATGTCAAACCTCCAGACTGATCCTTCGTGGAGAATCTCATTGAAAAACCATGAAAGTACTTCTTCAGCATTTAATGGATATTCTTTGGGACATAATACATTTCGTAAAAGTATTATCAAGGAAAAGAAAAAAAAAGGAAGATGGCTAAAGCAGCATGCAGACTTCAACAAGAAGGATGCATACTACCCGCTGCCCGAATCAGACCAAGTGAGCATTGTGAGACTGAGGACAGAGCACTCCAGACTGAGACATCACACGTTCACAAAATTCCACATTGGCGAGTCTTCAAGTTGCCCTTGCGGTTCAGCCCCAATGACAGTGGAACACTTCCTGCAGGACTGTTCCACACATGAAAAGCTAAGGGAAGAGACCTGGCCTGTCAACACATCGACGAGGGAAAAGCTTTAAATGGATCACTGGAGGGCCTCCGCCGTACAGCGGCCTTCGTCAGTGCCTCTGGGGTTTCTGTCTGAATGAAGGAAGAAGAAGATACATTTCGTGGGACAGTTGAATCATCTTGTGTGGAAATGATGATCCGTATGCATTTGCCAGATCGAGCCACACCACGCTAAGTTCGCGTTTGTCTGCCTTAGCTCTTCGGATTGCTTCCCGAATCCTAGTGGCATGTATCAAGATGGTCCCAGGATGCTCCTTTTTGGACTGGCAAATCCAGGTACCCATTTTCTGTGAGATATTTTCCTCAGCCTCGCTGCCATGACGAAGATTTTCCCTTCAACATTCGGAAGTGATGTCTATGGCCGAGGTGCAAGTAACATTCAATTAAAGAGCGAGAAAAGGTTGTGGGAAAACTCAAAGGCATTGCGAATATAGTGTGAAAAACAGTTTCACAAATGTCTTACAATTTGCTGCTAGAACCAATTTCTATGCACGAAATCGAGTATTTAGTTATGAAGGGAAAAACAAAGACTTTCACAGACTTGAAATCACGATGATAAATTTATGACAAAATGAGAGAATCTAAAGTAGTATCATTAAGAAAAAAAAAATGACACAACATTCTTTAAGCTTTCAAAACAGCATCTTTAAAACGAATTCAATAAACGATAAAGTATGTACGTTTTGTAAAATGAGAAAAATTGAATCCATTAATATTTCTTATATCATACAGTTTCTTCTTTTTTCTTCTTCTGCTTCTTGTTTTGAGGAAATGACGCAAAAAGTAATGAAGGAAAACTGGGAACACTTTTCAAATGTAAAAGCATGGCACAACTTGTTCTACCGTATATACAGACGAAGTCTTTGATCTAATCATTCTGTTTGGCAAATATGTCAGTAGTCAATAAATTTAGGATAAAGAACAATAAATAATGTATAGTGCTTTCTTTCGGTTTACCATTGTTTAAGAAACTATCAAAACGTTGAAAAAGTGTACAGCTCGAAAATGTATTGTTTAGCTTTTTTTTCTTCTATAAATAGTATTGATTAAAAAAAAAACTTGTAGATATTCATAAGGATGAGAGAACACGTTCACCAGTTCAGTAAGAAAATGAGTGGGTTGGAACTGTTTTGTATCTGCGGATTGTTCCTGACTTAATGTCCTGAGTGTTGTTTTTGTGGCCACTGTATCATCTGAGTACAAATAGTTTGCTTTCAAAGTGAAGGTCTTTGTTTTCATAATTCTAAAACTACCCCTCTACAATTTGGCGATATTACTTGCATTAATTAGGGTCGTGCGTCTATATTCATTACGTTTGCTGTGTTTACAGAGTTTGTTAGTCAGGTGTGTAAGATATGCTTAACATTTTCCCCTCGTCTTTCCTCTCTTTTTTCTCTCTTTTTTTCTGTCTAATTTGTACCACTCCAGTGGCAATACCCCCACGCCGCTCATTCCGGCTTCGCCCATCTACAGTCACACTCTGGTTTGTCTCCCCGCACTCACAGCACCGCGATCCACAGGGTACATCAGTGTCAAATTGTCAAGAAGCAACCCACCAGAGGAGACACTGCACTGATGCAAAGTCACTTTGGTGGTATTCAGAGGTGCCTGTTCAGAGGTGCCTGTTCTGATCCAACATGCGCAGGACACCACCTACAAGCCCTCTATTGACGACACTAACTGTTAAGTCGCGGAGCCAGGCTCAGTGAGCGGCTTCCTCCGGAGGCCGCCACCACGTCTCTTCAACGACAGTCCCCATGAACTCGCCGATACCGGCAATCCCACGAGTTCCCTGCGAGGTGGCATAGCAGCTAACACCACGAGGGAGGTGACAGCTCCCCTCTGAGGGGCACTGATGTGAGAGGTCTGTGTCAGGAGGCGCAGCAAACCTTCCAAGACGTAAGGGTGACGGCGGGTCTAGCCTGTGTCGCCGGGGGACGGCTCCTAGAGATGTGAGGCGATCGGCGCTGCAGCGCTGGCAGACTACGATTACCGTAGCCAGGGATACTATGCTGTAAAAAGTCGGTCATGGATGCAACCCTCTCGGGGTTGGGCTAAAAATTGCCCTCTCGGCCATAGTCTGCCTGGACCACAGATGGGATTCGTGCAGCGCTCAAGCCACTTTCGTCCCGCTCCCTCATGTGACAAGGACCATCGCCATCCCAGCATGAAGAAGGCCGCCAGGTGGCCCTGAAGACAGGCCTTTTGAGGGGGGAAAGAGGCCAAGGAAAGCGACACCCGCCATTGGCCGACCAACACAAAAAGTGAACCGAAGTTAGAAATTAGAGCTAAGAGAGCGACAGACGACAGCCCCCACACGAAACCAGACACACTATGCCAACGACAACTACTATCACGAACTATGTAGACTTCAGTCTGCAAGTATGTCTTGTCCTTAAGGGCCCCCAGACGATAGGACGTTAAACTCACCCTAACGTCGATGATGGAAATCTTATCATGGAGAGGAATTCAAAACTGAGGTCACCTTGAGAGCAGGGCATGAAGGACTACAGAATTTGACACTTGTTGATGCTGATCGATGAGGATGACGAGATAAAGATGATGCCATGGAAGTCTATTCCAGTCTGAGACAACATAGCAGAGCTATACTCAACGCTCGCTTTCACTATATACCCCAGCGTCAACCGGGCCCGAGAAATGCAGACACCCCCAGTGTTGGTTAGGCAATTCAGCAACAGTCTCTCAGAGGCGCATCCGTTTCAGCAGATGAAAATTAAGTGTTTTCAACATTCGCAACTGAGCCCATGGAAAATAATGTCCTATCCATGAGGCACAAAAAATCAAATATTAAGCATGCATAAGATATCACACACACACACACACACACACACACACACACACACACACACACACACACACACACACAGAGAGAGAGAGAGAGAGAGAGAGAGAGAGAGAGAGACCGACAGAGACCGACAGAGACAGAGACAGAGGTAGAGAGAGGGAGGGAAGGATGGAGGGAGGACTTACTCAAGGGTGGATGCACCTGTAGGGAACGCTGAAGGCACATGGACACCACCAACAACACGGTCACCAGCAGACCCCCTGCCATTTCCACAGAGTGTCTGTCCCCAGGTCTGTCTGATCCTGCAGCCTAGTGTCAGTGAGGGGGGGGGGGGGGGGCACAAACTAGGAAGTGAAGCACTGGGCCCTACGACAGGTCTCCTCTGTTTTCTCTCTGTCGCTGCATGTGTGGTTTGCTGGTTGCTGATGGGTGAAGGGTGAAGTGGCGGGGGGTGGGGATGAGGAAGCAGGGTAGGGGTGGGGTTAGATGGTGAGAGAGAGTGATTTGTTCATCCGTGGCCTGTCTGACGCTATCAACTCCCTGCACCACCATGCTGAGCTGCGCTGATGAGACTTAGCAACAAAAGACTCTCCCCATCCTTTATTAAAAAATTAAAAAGAGAGAAAAAGAGACTCTTGATTATGACACAATATCCCAGTTTCACATGAAACAAAACGTAGTACTTTTCACATCCACACACACACACCCCTGCTCCGCATTCCTGCCCTTATTTTCAATCATTTCTTTTTTTTTTATTATTATCATTTATTTAAAGTGTGTTGGGAGGAGGAGGGAGAGGGGGGGGGGGGTGCAAGTTATGATTAAAACACCATTCTTCAGAGGAAAAACCCATGCACACAAAACAAACTGACAAATAAACAAACTAACTTACAAGCGCGGGAGAGGGGGGGGGGGGGGGGAGGGGGGGGTGGGTGAATTAAAAAAAAAAAAAAAAACACCCTTCTTCCGAGGAACAACGCACGCACACAAAACAAACAAACAAACAAACAAACAAAATCACCTTTCACAGAAGGGAACGGAGAGAAGACGCAAGCCTAAACATATTCACTGCAGAAAATGAAAAGTAACCACCTCTCTTGGCCCTCCTCATCAACTAAGTAAAAAGGAGAACGAACTGATATGACCAGACGTGAAGGGCCATCATTGCTAGATATGCGAGGCTTTTTCGATTTTTTTTTTTTCAAAAAGCTCTCGTTGTCTCATCCAGCACAAGATTTGGTTTTTCTCTTTTTTCCCCTTCTTTTTTCTTTTTTTTTTCATTTTGGAAGGGAGGGCGGGGGGCGGGGGTTAGTTCCCCATCTCAGTTATCTTTGATACTGTTCACAAATATTCTGAGTCCAGTTTCCTCGTGAACTAGTTCCTGATCGATCAAATCGCCAAGCTGAGAGGAGGAAACAAAAGGGAAATAAGAAGCAGAGACCAGCCGCCGTGGCGAAGTGGTTAGCGTCGCGGACTCCCAGCTGGGAGGTCGTGGGTTCGAATCCCATCAGAAGTCATGTGGGTTTTTCTGCCCCGACCGGCTCCTACCCAGAGTTGAGTTGCTGCGGACTCAGCTGGGAAGACTGGGACCACACAGTCGAGTTTCATCCACTTAATGGATGCGTTTCTGAGAGTGTTGCTCAAATTTCCTGACCAACACTGCAGGTGCCTGTATCTCTCGGGCCTGGTTGACGCCGGGATATATTATGAAAGGAAGCGTAGAGTACAGCCCTGTCATGTAGTTTCAGACCGAAATGGAAATCCGTAGCATCATCTTAATCATCCTCATTCTCATCGATCAGCATAAAAAAAAGTCTCAAATTCTGTGGCCCTTCATGCCCTGCTCTCATGGTGACCTCAATTTCGATGTCCTCTCCACGTCTGTGGCTTTGGTTTGGTTCCGTCGGGGTCACCGATATTGGCGAGTTCGTGGGGGCTGTCGTTGGACGGACGTGGTGGCGCCCTCCGGAGGGAGAGCTCACTCACGCCGGCTCCGCGACTAAGCAGTTATAGTCGTCAGTAGGGGGCTTAGTAGGTTGTGTCCTGCGTATGTTAGATCAGAACAGGCGCCACTGAACACCACCGAAGTGACTCGGCAGCAGTGCAGTGTCTCCTCCGGTGGGTTGCCTCTTGACGACTTGACATTGACTGTGGATTGCCGGTGCCGGGGTTGCGGCGGGGCCGACCGGGCTGTGGCTGTGGACGGGGTGTCGGAATGAGCGGCGTGGGTGCACTGCCTCTGAGGTGGCGTAGAGGTTGGGAGAGCAAAAAAAAAAAAAGAAAAAAGCAGAGGGTAGGAGGTGGAATCAAAGGGAAGCAAGGAGGGGACCAGTATGAATCAGGTGCAGAAGAGGGTCAAAGGAAAGGAGAAAGGGTGATGCTGGGGAGGAGGGGGGAGTTGTCCAGGTTGAATACTAGGAGACAGGGGGTGGAAAGGGGAAGGGGGTGGTGCAGGGATGAACGAGCAGAGCTTCTGAACCATCCACCCCTACCCCCTGGCTGGCCAAAATGGCATTTTGGGCCATCTTGCCCACTGAAGGGAACCTCACCGAAGGAGAACTCCTTGATCACATTTTTGAACATCCCCTCACTTGTCCTCTCTACCACAACTAAACTGGCTCTTTGATGAACTACACATCAAACACCTCCTTACACTTCTTTTTTAAACTGTGCAGTGTTTGTGGCACTGGCAAATCCCGTCTTATGTTTTTTGGTTGGTTGGTTGGTTGGATGGCTTTTTGCTGTCCCTACTGACGACACTAATTGCTTAGATCCCTCCAGAGGGCGCCACCACGTCCGTCCAACGACAGCCCCCACGAACGTGCCAGTACCGGTGACTCCGACGGAATCAAACCCAAGGCCACAGACGTGGAGAGGACATCGAAACAAAGGTCACCATCCGAACAGGACATGAGAGGCCACAGAATCATGAGACTTCTTTTTTTTTTTCTAATGCTGATCGATGAGGATAAGTATGATGAAGATCATGCTACGGATTTCCATTCCTGCATGACAGGAATCTACTTTATGCTTACTGTTATGGTATAATCCGGTGTCAACCAGGCCCGAGAGATACAGACACCTGTAGTGTTGGTTAGGAATTTTGAGCAACACTCTCAGTGAGCACCACTCTCAGAGACGCATCCATCAAGTGGATGAAACTCGACTGTGTGGTCCAAGTCTACCCTATTGAGCCTGCAGCAAACTCAACTCTGCGTAGGGGCAGGTCGGGGCAGGAAAACCCCACATGACTCTGATGGGGGAAAAAAAACGAGTTGAAGGTGTTCAAACCCAAAAGAACATCTGAAGCAGGGAACGGAGGGAGATGTTGGAGGAGGGGAGGGGAGGGGGTGGATCTGAGGAGGGAGTTGCTTTGCAGGTGAATTTATGAGTAATGTACAGACTAAATGAAAGGGAGCGAGGGAGGGGAAGCAAGCTAGTGGAGAAAAAAAAAATGTTTTGCCTCTGTGTGTGTGTGTGTGTGTGTGTGTGTGTGTGTGTGTGTGCGTGTGCGTGTGCGTGTGTATGTATGTGTATGTGTGTTCAGTGTGGTGTGTGTGTGTGTGTGTGTGTGTGCGTGTGCGTGCGTGTGCGTGTGCGTGTGTGTGTGTATGTATGTGTGTTCATGTGTGTGTGTGTGTGTGCGCGTGTGTGTGTGTGTGCGCGTGTGTGTGTGCGTGTGCGTGTGTGTTCACGTGTTTGTGTGTGTGTGTGTGTGCACGCGCACGCACGCGTGTGTGCGTGTATGTGCAAGTGAGAACATGCGTGCGTGTGCAAGTGAGAACATGCGTGCGTGTATGTGTGAATGTGTTGTGTGTGTGTGTGTGTGTGTGTGTGAGAGAGAGAGAGAGAGAGAGAGAGAAAGAGAGAGTAGTGTGTGTAAGTGTGCGTGCGTGCGTGCGTGCATGCCTGCGTGCGTATGTGCGAGCGTGCATGTGTGTGCGCGCAAGTGCGTGCGTTCGCATGCGTTCGCGCGCGCCCGTTTGTATGTGTGTGTGTGTGTGTGTGTGTGTGTGTGTGTGTGTGTGTGTGTGTGTGTGTGTGTGTGTGTGTACTGTCTGTGTGTATACCTATACTCAGAGGCATAAAAAACGCGAAAATAAACTGTATAGAAATTTTGATGTAATTTGGCCAACGATTCCTTTGAACTGGTAATAGAAAGTGAGAAAAAGCAATCAAACACCGCAAAAGTGTCCTTTCAAAGTTCATTCTGGTAGAAAATAAGGTCACATGAACTTGACCTTGACCCTGTGTTAACAGCAGAATGTCAGTATCTGGTGTGACCACCTCGAGCATAGATCACAGCTATGCACCTGCGGTACATCGAGCGCACCAGAGTGTTGGTCTGCCTCTGGGGGACTTGCCACCACACCTGGCCCTCAGCGACAGCAAGCTGAGCTGCTGTCTGGGGTTGAGCTGGTTCAACTGCCTCTGAAGGGTATCCCAGAAATGCTCTGTTGGGTTAAGGTCGGGAAAACGGGCTGGGTGAGGCAGCAGATTGATGTTGTTCTGCCTCAGGAAGTTCTGCGTAGCACGGGCAGTGTGCGGCCTTGCGTTGTCCTGCTGAAACAGGTTCTGTGGATGCCGCTGGAAATGCGGCAGGATGTGGGGCCTCAGGACTTGGTCGGTGTAATGAACAGCAGTGACCCCGTTACCACGTCCTGGACCCACATTCTGGAAGATGACTGGCCCAATACGGCGATTCATGCCGATAGCCCCCCAGATCATGATGCTTTCACCACCCCATGGGTCCCTTTCGGTGATGTTGGCATCCGTGAAGCGTTCCCCCGCTCTTCTCCAGATCCGGATGCGGCCATCGCCTGGGTCGACGCAGAACCGGCTTTCATCACTGAAGAGGACTCGGCCCCAGTCCCGATGGCGCCAATGCACGTGGATCTGTGCCCACTGCAGACGGTTCTGGCGATGCTGGAGTGTCAGGATAGGTCGCCGGGCTGGACGCCTGCATTGGAGACCAACTGTGTTCAGTCGGCGACGCACGGTCCTGCTGCTGATTGGCCTGCCATGGTTGCCGACGGTGTTCCTGGCCGTGTTGGCAGCGGTTTGGTAAGGCTCCCGTCGACGCTGACGCAGAAGATGGCGGTCTTGGGCTGCTGTGGTGACCCTCGGTCTGCCGCTCCTCGGTCTGTCATCAGTGGTGTTTCTTTCTTGAAAGCGGTCCAGAAGGCGATAGACGGTGGAAATGTGGACTCCGAATGCGATAGCGACCTGCCTCATTGGAACCTCGGCCTGCAGTTGCCCCATTGCTATGCAACGATCTTGACGAGAAAGTCTCGGCATTATGTTGGCGCCGCTGGAAGGGATAATTTGAACTTTTTGGGGTTTGGAAATTTATAGCCCCACAATCGGGGCCACATTGAGTTGCAATTCACATTGATGCACGTGGCGTAGGTAGTCCACATGGCAAATGCACTCCTCGTGCCAAAAACGCTGACCCGGCAACATTCACCCACTGTTACGAGGTTACAACCGGCCAAGACACCACGTACTGCTAATGTTGCACGTGACAACGACATTGCTTACGTCCTGTTCACAATGTGAACAATTGTGCACTGTCTCTATTTTTTCGCGTTTTTTATGCCTCTGAGTATACATACATGCACCCACAGATTCTATTTCAGATCCACTAGACCTTTCTCCCCAGTTATTCTCTGATCCACCTTCAACACCCTCATCCTCCCTTTGAGACAGATTTAAACAAAACAACCCCCCTTGACCGACGGCCCCCGAACCTCAGCACCAAAGAGGATTTCCCCACCAGTCGATCAAACGGCGGTCAAACGGCGGTTAAACGCCGACCCACCCTCTCCGGGCTCTTTAGCTCCCACCTCCTCTCGAGCCCAACAGAGGGTGCCAGCTCTCTTAGGTTCTAGAAGCCTGTGACCTGACCTGAGCCGGCGATGGTCATCTGACCCACACGCGTGCTTCCAGCAGTTACATACTGCTTTGGTTTTTAAATGTTATATGATATGATAACATTAGCCTTGCCTATGTAACAGGGTATTCACGAGTCAGTAGGCGTATTTAATACCATCTGACTGCGCCATTGGCCCTGTTAGCTGTGGAGGTGTCCCTTCCCCCCCCCCCCCCCCTCCCCGCCTAACTCGATGATTAATCAACTTTTGTAATCCAAGTAACAGGGCATTCACGAGTCACTAGGTGTATTTAATACCATCTGACTGAACAATTGGCCTTGATAGCTGTGAAGTCCCCCCCCCCCCCCTCCCCCGAATTCGATGGTAACTTTAGCCTTTTATAGTTCAAATAACAGAGCGTTCACGAGGCTTTAGGCGTATTTAATACCATTTGTCTGAGCCATTGGCCCTGTTTACTGTGTAGTCCCCCCCCCCCCCCCCCCCCCTTTTTTTTTTTTTTTTTCTTATTCGATGATATTACATATTTTTAGTCCACCTAACAGAGCATTCATGAGTCATTAGGCGTATTTAATACCATCTGACTCCGCCATTGGCCCTGCTAACTGTGGAGTTTTTCTCCCTTCATTCGATGATCACATTAACCTTTTCTATTTTTTCAGTCCACGCAACAGGACATTCACAAGTCATTAGGCGTATTTAAAACCATCTGACCGCGCCATTGCTCTTGTTAGCTGTGGAGACCCCCTCCCCCCTCCCCCCACCACCACCCTTGTTTCGATAATTAACTTTTTTTTTCAGTCCACGCATCTGAGCATTCACGAGTCATTTGGCGTATTTCATATCATCTGACTGCGCCACTGGCCCCGTTATGGTGGAGTCCCGTTCCCCCCATCCCCCGCCGTCCTTTGTTCGACAATAACATTAACTTTCTTGAGAAAAGTAGTTAAACCTATATTCTTATTTAATTAACTTTCTTAGTCCAAGTAGCAGGACATTCACGAGTCTGTAGCCGTATTCAATGCAATCTGACTACGTTATTGGCCTTGTTAGCTGCAGAGGGTTTGTTTGTTTGTTTTTAGCGCCTGTGGCCTAGGACATTCTTTGGTGGGCGGAGGATCATTTATGTATAGAACCACGGAGATGGCACCCTCTGTTGACCCCATTCTAAAGGCGGGGGGGGGGGGGGGGGGGTGTGCATTTACGAGGGAGGGCGTTTAGAACCACCGTCTGATGACGCTGAGGGGCTCAAATAGAAGTCCGTTCTAAAGACGGATCGAGACAGTAAATGAGGAAAAGGTCCGTCCGTCCGTCCGCGCGCGCACGCGCGCGCGTGTGTGTGTGTGTGTGTGTGGTGTGTGTGTGCGCGCGCGCGCGCGCGCGCGCGTGTGTCTGTCTGTCTGTCTGTCTGTCTGTCTGTCTCTCTCTCTCTCTCTCTCTCTCTCTCTCTCTCTCTCTCTCTCTCTCTCTCTCTCTCCGTCTTGTCTCACTCCCCGTCTGCTGCCGTCTGTCTGGCTGGCTGACTGAGTCAGTCCGTCACGAGTCCGTCTGTCTATCCGTCCGTCCTCTCGTCTGGGGTGTGT